>JAUIMM010000172.1:4200000-4657500 GCA_031769625.1 Taudactylus pleione
AACCTAACACCAACCCTGGACATATATGTACATGTTGGTCTCCTTATGCACTGGATAGTGAATGTTATACAGTATTAATAGTTAACCCTATTGATGGTCTCTAGCAGTGTAGCCCTAACAGTGCATGTTTTCCAGATCTCATACAGATGGCTGACACATGTTAAAAGATCCACAGGTGGTTCTGATTATTTAATTTGTGATACTGGGAAAAACAGGCAGCACTAGTAAAATTCTATTATATTACTATTTATATTGTGGTCATGGTGTTGGCTGGGGAGGGGGGTTTCCAGGCAGACGGAAACCCCCCCTGCGTTTGCCTATGGGGAGTAATTAAATTAGATGTGCAGGCGCCGCCCTGCTGAACATATCACCGCTTATTACGGTACCCCAACATCACAGATTTTCCTCTGAGACAAGTTTTGCCTGATGTCAGCGGAGGAGTCCTGGTACGGAAGGCTACGCAGCCAGATGTGCAGCAATTATCGGGTTAGCACACATCTCTGAGTTAGCACCATAATTCCACATCTTTTCAGAATGGCTTGTGTACTGTATTGCCACTTATACTGTATATTCTGTCCCATTATCTGCATGTAGTGCTTTTGAAAACTCCAAACTTTTTCTTTACTTGAGCAAGATGTTCTTCATCCTTACTGTGCAGCAGGTAAAGTGTTGTGAACTCTGAGTAATCACCAATGTATGTGAGAGAATATTTATTTTGTCTTTGGGGTCACATTTTTCGTTGGTCCACATACATCTGTGTGGATTAGGTCTAGACACTTCTTAGCTCTGCTGTTACTGGTTTTTGGAAAACTTTTTCTTGTAATTTTTCCTTGTAAACGTCTTACACATTTAATGACTTGGCTGCAGAGATCAATCTTTACACCATGCTGTTCTTGGGCTAGTATTCTTCTGGCTTCTGGATATTTGTGCCACAGATGACAGTGCCATACATAAATACAGTTAATTTGCTCTTACTTAGTGCTATTTAAAGTTTCATTTCAATTTAATGGATACAGTTGATTTGTGATTTTTCCTTCTTCATGTGTGGGTCTACTATTTATAATAATACATTTATCATTATTAAAAGTCACAACATTTCCTTGCTTGGTAAGATTTTTCACAAACAACAGATCAGTGTCAAGATTAGATACATATAAGACAATCTTCATATGTATCTTTCTGATAAATGTTGGAGAGACTGGACAGTAAATATAACCTTCTCCATATAATGACCATAAGCTATGACTATTCTTTCTGAATTGCTTTGGTCTAACTGAATAAATAAATTATCATTTGTCATATGTCTTGTAGCTCCTGAGTCAAACAACCAAGTATTTATCATTGAGCCTGTATTTGTATTGAAAGCACATTAAGCATTAGAAGTATTTTCTAGCTCCTTTATAGCACTTTTTGCTTTATATCTTGTTTCTTTAGCTGATTCATTCTGGCACACAAACCATTCAGTTGTTTGTGGTCTCTAACTAGTGCTTTTAATTGTACAGCCTTGACCCTTCAATGCTGTATCATGCTTAGTTGTACTTTCTATCTTGCAACTGAATTAATCTGCAAGTTTCCCATTAACATCTCAGTTCATCATCTGGTCTGGCATCAAGTGTTGTTACAATTATCTCATACTGTAGCTGTCTAGGAGACCACTGAGTAGGAGGGCTGCAATCTAAATGAAAGTCCTATATTTTTTCTCCAAAGCAGCACAGTCGTTCTACTATTTCTAAGGTACATCTTATGTAATCATGCATGTGCTGGTCTTTAAACAGTTTAGTCTGGTACATCTTTCTAATTAAATACAGCTTATTGCTTAAATTAGCTCTCTCATGAACATACCACATTTATCTTGTACTGTCACAGTTACATACTGTACTGTATATGCACAATCTGATCATCATCTACACTGAGAGATATTGTACTGTGGGCTTTATGTGTGACTGAGTCAGGCTTAGTCTCTTGTATACATTTCCACATAACTGCTCTTATCAGCAGTACTTTGAATTTCCATGTCTTATGGCTCTGGTTAGTCAGATTCATCACTGTGGAAGTGATTGAAGCACTGGTTGCAGCAGCCATTTCCTTTGGGATCTGTCTCTTCTTTCACTGAGGTTCTGACTTTTATAACATTTATTTCTGCTTTCAATATGGAGGTAAAAAAAGGAACCAGGGATAGCCATCAACCATCAATGGATAACAACCATAGATGGTTAAGCACCGATGGAAAATTGTTTGCCAGAGATTCAATGGTTCTCCACCATTGATGGCACAGAGCCACGCAGTTTTTTATTTATATGCTGGGACACAGAGCCTAGCTTGCCCCCTAAATGACCCACGAAGCCCCACCACCACTCTCTACATGGCCCATTGCCCAGCAAATATTAAAGCAGGGATGACCATTGGTGGATGAAACCATCAATGGTTCCCAGACGAAAGTATCATACGATAGCGGTTAACCACAAATGGTACCATTGATGGTGACCATCAATTGTTAACCCACGAATCGCTATCCCTAAAAGGAACACCTTCTATATCAGAATCCCTAGCTAACTTATTTTTGTATCTAACTTTATCAACAGCTGGACACTGACATCTGCATGTACAATAAACACAATTGAGTGGTTGCACTATCAAAATGACACATGTATAACAATAGCTATATGACATTTGTAGACAGAGGGCCTGATTCAGACCCGGTCGCAAGCGCTAAGCGCTCGCAACTGGGTCAATGGTGGCCCACTGGGCATGCGCACGATGGAGCCAGCTCTGTCGTGCGCTTGCGCGAGACCCGGATAGCGATGGGCGCTCCGTCGCTCCGGGTCTCGCAACAAAGGGGGCGAGCTGTCGATGGTGAATGACAGCTCGCCCCATTTGGTAGGCGGGCAGGGGAGTGGCTGGCCAAACGGAGGCGTTCCCAAAGGAACGCCTGCTGTTTGGGGGCGGCCCCACTGACATCACCAGCTTCCAGCTCTATTAGAGCTGGAAGCTCTCTGGGGCTTGCGGCCATGAGACCCTACCACAAGGGTCTCGTCGCAAGCCCGATGGTCGCGATGGTCTTGACCATCGCGACCATCATCCTGGCTGCTCGCAATAGCTGTGGGTGGTCACCTACAGCTATGCGAGCGGCCAGGAGGCCGCACCATAAAAAAAAAAAAGCCCTGATTCAGAGCGCGCACTCTGTCAGAGCGATCGTCTCTGAATCAGGCCCAGAATCCGGTAACTACTGTAGGTCCTGCTCCACTAACATGTTTCATGTTGAAGTTCTGCATTTTCCCTATATTTTCCCACTCAGCCTTCTGGGCTTTTCATTGTGTCTGATTTGTCACTTCCTGAACAGAACCTCAGATGGAAATGTGCAGAAAACACCTGGAGGCTTTTTATTATTTTCTGTCCTAGGGCTGTGCAGAAATAAGACCATCTGGCCTGAAGCTCTCATTAAACAGGTCTGACACCCTCACACTCGATCTGCGTCACCTGTGGACGTCTAAGCATTACAGATGTGACAAACACAACCTGTTTAGAAAGCAACAAAGAGAAACGGAAAACCTGCAAATAATACATCAAATACGTTGGATGCATCGTCAATAAAATGACACAAATCACCATAAGAAACATCAAACACTTAAGCCTCTATTTGATTTTAAATCGTTTTAGTTGATAGAAATTTACCAAACTAGATTTTCAGTCATTTCTACCCAAAACTCTCCAGTTTCTAATGTAATATAATGACTGCTAAATTTGTCTCCTATTTTAGGGAAGAGCTTGTAGGACATTGAACAGAGGCCCTTATTCAGAGCCGGACGCTCTGACAGAGCGCTCGCTCTGAATCAGGGCCATCCTTAATTTTTAGAGTGGCCTCCTGGCCGCTCGTATAGCTGTGGGTGACCACCCACAGCTATAGCGAGTGGCCAGGAAGATGGTCGCGATGGTCAAGACCATCGCAACCATCGGGCTTGCGATGAGACCCTTGTGGTAGGGTCTCGTTGCCGCAAGCCCCAGAGAGATTTCGGCTCTGTTATCGTGATGTCAGTGGGGCCGGCCCCAGACGGAGGCGTTCACATGGGAACGCCTCCATTTGGGCAGCCACTCCCCCGGCCTGCCCACCAAAGGGGGCGTGCTGTCACTCAACATCGACAGCACGCCCCCTTTGGTGTGAGACCCGGAGCGACGGCTTGCCCGTCGCTATCCGGGTCTCGCGCATGCGCACAACGGAGCCGGCTCCATCGTGTGCATGCACACTGGCCCACCATTGAATCAGGCCCAGTGACAGAAAAGAGAATTACAGCAGAGTCCACGGCGCATTAGAGTGCCACAATGTCCTGTCTGAGAGCCTGTGATATTCTAAGGAGCACTTGTACTGTGAATGGGAAACGCAGCATGCAGCACTTTTATAGTGGGGCCTCTACAGTGGGACAGTAGAGCAGGATTTCCCATCCACTCTCATTGTAATCATACATACACATGAGATTCTTATTGCTTTAGAACAGTTATTTTCAACCTTTTTCAACCCGTGGCACACCGAACAAGATTTTATATTTGCCAAGGCACACCATCAGTCCTCCACAGGGAAAACACGCACATTGATCCCCACGGGAAACATGCATTGGTCCCCGCAGAAAACACAATAAAGCACATTGTCCCTCGCATGAAAAAAAAAACACTGGCCCTGATTCAGAGGCACTCGCAAAAAGCGAGCGCTCGCTCTGAATCAGGGCGGGCACTTTTTTTTAGTTGCAGCCTCCTGGATGCTCGCATAGCTGTGGGTTACCACCACCCACAGCTTATGCGAGCGGCCAAGTGATGGTCGCGATGGTCAAGACCATCGCGACCATCGGGCTTGCAACGAGACCCTTGCGGTAGGGTCTCATGGCCGCAAACCCCAGTGGACTTCCTGCTCTAATAGAGCAGGAAGTCCACCTACTGACATCACGAGTGATGTCAGTAGGGCCGCCCACAAACGGCAAGCGTTCCTGCAGGAACGCCTCCGTTTGCCTAGCCACCCCCCCGCCCTGCCTTCCAAACGGGGCGAGCTGTCGATCAACATCGACAGCCGCCCCTTTTGGATGCGAGCGCTGGAGACTCGTGCGTGCGCACTGCCTAGCAATCGACCCGCTTGCGAGCGGGTCTGAATCAGGCCCACTGTTTCCCACAGAAAGCAAAATAATCCACATTTGCTCCTACCTGTCCGTGGCAGACAAAGGAGCTCCCTGTCCCTCAGCCGTGGGTGCAGCCTGTCACACTAAGCAGTAAGCACCGGGCAGGACAATGACGCGGCGTGTGTGACCTATGATGTCACGCCGCCGTGTCTCCATTGGTCACAAGCTGAGCCACCCGGAAGAGCCCAGCGCTGCCAGGGCCTGAAGTTAGGAGTTCAGCTGCGGGCATCTCTTGCGTCACTTGGTTGGGAACTGCTTGCGGCACCCTAGTGTGCCACGGCACAGCGTTTGAGAAACGCTGCTTTAGAATGTCCAGGTCAGAAAAGCTCCATAAAGTGCCCATGTGGAGGAAAGCAGATGGCACATGACTGGTTGGAGGATGGTCGATAATTGAGACAGGAGGCAGTTTAGTTTTATCTTGTCTCAGAGCAAATGTTTCTTTCAACAGGTGTACGGCCCGATGTACTAATATTAGTAAGATCCCTCTCCCCCAAAATGCCTCCATAGGAAAAAAGCAGTTAATGCAAACCAACCGGGCCAAACTCCATAAAGCTACACTGTTTTTGAGTTTGGCACATACTGTACGAGTCAGACTATAGTCCTCATTGAGCATTAAGTAGCCTTTTTGCAGAAGATTTCTATGAAATTAGCACATAGTTGGAAACATAAAACAATGCAGAAACTTTCCAGGTCTTGCACGTGCGGGATAAGGCCATCTTCAGCTGGTGTTAGCCCGTTAACTGCAATGGGGTAGCCGTGCCGGAGAAGAACTTGCGATCCCTCTCCGGTGTGTTGGAGCTGTTTGTGATAATAATCCCAGGTCTTAAGTGGGCTTCCTCAATTTGAATCTAGTTATGACCTGTGATCTCTGTGGTGACATGACCGCAGCAATGAACGTTCCGAGGAGACACCTGCTTGTGCTTGCCGGCACAGATCAAAGTGGGGAAGTGAGGACGGCATCGGAACAAGAAGCCCTGATACACGGTCACCGAAGGGGGTTGAAAGTGCGGACAAATTGATCTGAACACTCTTACCATGAAATGTTAGGCAGATGGGCGGCTAACCTGAGATCGTGCTGAAGTGATCCATCTCCTGGGAATGTCATGGGAGTGCTGTAGGCATGTAGTCAGACGTCCGGGGTCGTTTGTATCGTGCAGATGGAGACGGGGCACCTGTTTCAGACAGATCTTTTGTACCCAGCATGGGGCGGGTGTAAGTCCACATACTAATGGTGACTGCTGGGTACAGAAAAACAGTGGGCTCCGCGGCCTTCCTCATGAAGATGGACAGATATTCGATATGCGTGGACACATAAACACGTGTTAGCATAAGGTAGTGAGCAGAAGCATCTGACACACAATCAGCCACAGAGAGCCTGATGCTGAGGTGGGGGCTGCTGCGTCTGGGAATGCAGCCACTATCACTGACGCACCCCTGATACTCCCATAACACACTTATGAGATGGAATTTTTTTTTGCGTTTACTTCTGGCCACCTCCCAGTCGCCATCCTGGAGCGCTCATCGCTTAGCCGCCCCACATCTGATACCGTCTGTCCTGATTGCAATAGAATCATTGAGCACACGCTGTGTGTGACGCAGGCGCCATAGGGGCTTTCAGAATGGTTTGCACATGCGCAGTGGCAAATAACCACTCAGCTATGCAGACATCGACATTGCGAGCACCTCTGAATCCGGCACAGCGCGTTCAAACCGAAATAATACTCAATGATCAGGTTGAAATTGACTAAAATTAAAAGCTTTTTTTTTCCGCGCTTTTCATATCACCGGATGATATCAACGGGATGCGGTCACAATCCCGACAGTGTAATCCCGGCACGGGATCTAACATAGGCGTCGAAATACAGTTAATCCCGATGCCGGGAATCCGACAGGACGCCTGACCGATCGTCCAATGCCGTAAGTATCCATGTAGCCGGGGATGGGGGGTTGAAAACCTCAACCGCAGGCTCCGGCTCGCAATTTCGATGGTCGCGATGGTCACGACCATCGCAGCCATCAAACTGCACGCTCGTATAGGCTGTGGGTGGTGACCCACAGCTATACGAGCGTCCAGGAGGACGCTCCATTTTCATGGAGCCCGGCCCTCATTCAGAGCGTGCGCTCTGCTCAGAGCGTCCGGCTCTGAATGAGGGCCAAAGTGTCTTTGTTGTGTCAATGGAATCTGTGCAGCAATTTTGATGATGATTTTTAAAGTTGCATTTGATAACAATTTTCTATTGAAAATTTTTTTTTTTATTAATTTCTCATATTAAAAAAAAAAATATATATTATTTTCGGAAGGACAATTCACAAAACAAATCACATGTATTCCAAAGTTTATTCCAGTAAGATGATTTCTTAATGTTATAATCATGAAACAAAATATTCACCTACATCCACGAGCTTCATATTAAACAAAACTTTTTTTTACAAGAACAACTAGTGTTGGAGTTTTTTGTAGTTCTGTAGGAAGAATAATAATAATAATAATTCTGTGCTGTCTTTAAATGACATGATTCAATTCATGGCATCTGAGTGTGGGTAATGTACAGTAGGTAAATAATGTAGGTATAATATGTAGGATAAGAACTATATTATTTTGCCAGACCTTCCCCAATCTCAATGCCACAGAGAAATAATGTTATTGCTCAAGGTGAGGAATGTTCAGCCTCCAATTCTCAGTATGTCACTGAAATTCCTGTTTCTTGACCTCACAACTCAATTCACTGCAAGTTACTGGTGATGTGTCAGCAGAGCCGCCGGCATAGAACTGTTCTACGGATGATCAGTGAATTATTGCTGTTACTAATTAGGTGCTAACACTCTGTGAAAAAGGCGAAACAACGCAGTTGCGATTGAGAGGCACGGTGTCAGATATACATTGGACATGTGCCGGGCGTTACTGGACGTTGACTGGGAGGTGGCTATTCTGACGCACAGAGATGCAGGGTCTTATGGGCGCATTATGGGAGATTCGCCGATAGTGATTACAAGCTCAGACACATAATCAGTGACAATGAAGTTCATACTCAGATGGAAACTTTCTAGCGATATATTTGCGTAAAGTCGCGGAAGCAATACCGGCACAGTCACAGCCGACTCAGAAACAGGCCCTTTATTGCTAGCATTAATATGGACTCAAAGAATCAAAATAATAACGCACTTTGAGGAAATAAGCCATATGTAAAGGTATAAAGATGGTATAAAGAGCATCGTAATAATAATAGATATATTCAGGGGCGTGGTATGAAAAGTCGACATTCCGAACATCACGCTCTGAATGTCATCAGACCGCTGATACCGGCATTAGGTTGCCAAGCATCATGTCGGCATGCCCAAATATCAACATAGTTAAACTGTCGACATGTTCATAATGTCAACATTTAACATGTCGACACCAGATTTTTTTTTTCATATTTCAGTATAAACCTAACCCATGGCCCCATGTTTAACCCTAAAAATAACATAAAAATCTATTATCGACATTCTGGAGTTAACATGTTACCATGCCGACATTTGTGAATGAGAACATTTTTTCTCGTCAAACTTATGTCCATGTTGACAATCTGACCGTCGATATTCAGCATCTGTCAACATTCTGGTATCAACATTCTGACCGGATCCCATATTCACAATGCTTCATTATAATGTATCCAAAGCAAATGAAGTGGCAGGTGTTATAATAGCAGTGTGTAGAAAATCATCATATAGGGGAGTGTTCAATTTGAAGCGAAAACTCGTTATCGGCGATAATTTATCGCCGATGACATCATTTTTGCCTGTATGCATTATCCCTGTATTCAAATTCAAAATCTTTTCGCTGATGCGAAAAGTCTTTGTTAAAAAACGGGAATAACTTTTCACCATGTTTTACATGGCGAAAAAAAGTGCAGAATTGGGGTTTAGGGGTGCAGGCTCAAAAAAAATAGCCTGCACCCCTGGGAGTGTCCCCTAAAAATTATCTGTGTCAAAAAAAAGTTTAAAAAAATAATCGGCACACCCCCAAAAAATGTACTTACATTTTGGGGTAAAAAAAATAATAATATGGGGGACAAAATCCTAAAGTAGAGAAATAGATTCCAGAGGGGTTCCCAAGTATGCGGCAGGTGTTTTCTTCATTGCGTGTAGTAGCGGCAGGTGCATTTTTGAAAAATTTTAAAATGCACTTAAGAGACTTAAAAACATGCTTGCACCCATTTTCATGTACCCCAAATTTGATGGCCATAGTTATTTTTGGAAGTGCTATTCTTCATCACTTCTTCACAGGCGCAAAAAAGCACCTGCCGCAGCTATTTAAACACCTAATTAGCTTCAGCAGGGAAAAACGGGGGTACCCATAGAGATCCTTCATTACAGGACATCATCAGGGGGTTCCTAGGAAGAATTCCCAAAAATGCCTGAATTTTTGCGATTACTTTCCGCTGGGTCCCATTTTCGCTGGATCCTAATTGAATAAAGCGGGATAAAGCGGGCGCGCCGATACTTTATCCCTGCAAAACCTCCGATGTGGAGCGAGAAGTCCAGCACGGACTTTTCGCTCCCAAATTGAATATGGCCCATAATCTTGAATGAAAACCAGTGGGCAGGTACAGTAGCAATGTGCTACTACCTATACAGAGAATGACTGCAGCTGTCCAAGGTCCTGTAAAAGGTTGTACTGCCAGAAAGTAAAGCTACAGTGCTAGGGTATACTGTATAAATGCCAATTTTAATAGATTTAAAATGGATCTAAATCGATTAACATCAATGTTGTGTTACTGGGGCTAAATCACACATTTAATAACACTTAAAAAAATTAAATAAATCAAAATCGTCTGTTAGTAAATGTGTGGTTTAGCCCCAGAAACACAACATCGATGTTGATCAATGTAGATCCATTTTGAATCGATTAAAATCGACCTTTAGTAAATATATCTCTTCCAACCGGAGCACTGGAAAAACATGGCCAATACTGTGTAGGAATAGTTATAGGGATTAAACAAATTCCACTCAGCAGTGTCTGTGCGCCGTCGCGGTTGGAAATCTGCTAATAGCGCAGCTATGTTTGCCAGAAGGGCTTTTATAAAGTGACGTCTAATTATAAAATAGTGTTAAATACAAAGTGCTCGAGAGTCGTGTCAAAGCTCTGAGTCACATATTCTAATTTAATGCGTTTAATGGAGGAAATGGTTTTGTGGGTTTGATTTAATAATATAGATTTCCTGCATTGCCTTGTACGGATATCTGTGTTTCCATTCTGTATGAGAGTTTTAGATTTTACAGCTGACTCCGGTGTTAGTGAATGAGAGGACGGAAAGGACATGGACTCTGTTCTTTACATGCAAGAAGCAGGAAAAGCTGTTTCCCCGACCTTGTAAATAACGTACAGATTTTCTATTAACTACAGTACTTTGTCTGAACACAATGGATAGGAGGAGAGTGTGGGGTGAGCTGGTGTACAACAGATTAGAAATTCCACTGGTTAAAAATGCCAATGCTCCTGCATAATTATATATATATATACACACACACATACATACAGTATATATATATTTGCACACACACACAAAATAACAACTGGCAATACAGTATATTACTATGTTACTATGTACCATAGTAATAGTACATACAATAGTAAATATGGTTATAACAAACAAGCAAAGTGAATGTAAATAATTATTAGGGTAAACCAGGTGGTGCAGAAGACAACAGGTACAGTGAGGGAGAAGGGGAGGGGTATACATACAAATCCAGTTTAATATATTTGAAGTTACAATAGAATGTATAGCCTTTGTTACACATTGACTGGTGAATAATTGTGTGTAAGATAACACAACGTCCAGCGATAGAGTAAGAATTCATAATATGAAAAGCGTCCTATCTGGGGCTGCACGATAGGTTTGGGCGACAAACAAGATGGAGGGCTTGGGTGAATTATAATGGCGGTTTTGGAGGGGACACGTAATGAGGAACAGATCTAAGGCATCTATGACAGCAGGAATGTGGCAGAATATGGTGAAATGTGGCTGAGCTTATGCCAGGGATCCTGGAGGCAAGACCAAACCTGCTTGACTTTCGTGAATTTAGCTAGATTTTTCTTTAAATCATTCTAAAATGATCTGGAATAGTTATTGAACTAGTCTCTTACCTTCTGTTGACAGTTGTAGCAAAAGTACCCTGCTCATTGCAGATTAAGAATAATGAATACACAAACACAGTTTTCAGGCTTTAATGAAAGATTCCACAAAAACGTTGATCTCTACTTTATTAAAATTGAATTTAAAAAACATCTTGCTATCACGCAGTCCAAATCAGTGATAAAGCAAAAATCTGAAAATGCAGATTAAACCAATAGTGCTTCACCAATACACTACCAGTATTCCATTAGTGCTCCACCAATACACCACAAGTGCTCCACCAATACACCCCCAGTGTACTGTCAGTACTCCACCAGTGCTCCACCAATACACCGTAAGTACACTGCCAGTACACCACCAGCACTTCACCAGTCCTCACCAGTATACCCCCAGTGCACTGCCTGTTCTCCACCAATACACCACAAGTACACTGCCAGTACACCACCAGTACTTAACCAAGACACCATCAGTAGTACACCACAAGTCCTCCACCAATACACAAACACAGACCTGATATTAAGGCCTGAATTACAGTTTAATACCATGGAACATTCTGAATGTAAATATTTGGTCACAGAATTTTTACGTGTATTGTACGTCAGGCAAAGAAGGGTATATACTTACAGTATGTCCTATGACGGTACTGAGATGTGGCATGACAGTTATAAATGCAAGAGTCGAATATTTCACATTCACAAACACTACTGAATATCATACATTGTCATACAGACAAGAGAGAACGGCGTCTTGACAGCGTTATTAATAAATGTGAAAGTCACCTTTTTCCATATAAAATGTAATGAAATACAGCCAGCACCACTTCTGTCCTTTACCGCTTTACACATCCAAAGGGAATAATCTCTCCTGTTATAGTCACAATGGAAATGGCAAATAAGGAATCTGAGTATAAGCACACAATGTACTACAATATAGTCAGTGAAGTTCAAGTTCAATTAAGTTCTATCAGCCAGATGGGTCAATACACAATCAGCCGAGAAGCACATCTGCCAACACATCCTAATCTGAACAGGTCTCGTCTCCTCTCACTGTACCCGGCTTACACCTGTCCACGCTCCAGGTGAAACATAAATACAGACTAATATTGCTATGCATGTCAGCAGAGAAATGGGCATTTTTAATCCCCCCCTAATAGACTGTAAGGGGTATATTTACTAAGAATTGTGTCTGTCCAGTGGCGGATATTACCTAGGGGCTGCAAGGCTGCAAGCCCCCCCCCCCAGTAAAATCCGCCACTTCAGTGAGCCAGTTGCAGTCCGTGACTGCACTGGATACATTGTGACTGGCGGTGGCTTCCCATTGGAAGCGCCACCTGCCAGTCACGCACAGGACAGGCAGCCACAGGGGGAGGTGTCTCCTCCCCCTGGGACTGCCAGTCCGGGCTGCAAGTAGCAGAGAGCAGCATCCAGTGGAAGCCACTGCTCTGCCTTTGGGGCAGCCCTACATGGCTTCTTGAGGCTGCAGTCAATGCAGCCCCCAGAAGTCAGTGTTATGCACATGCACAGGAGCCGCAGCTGTGTCCGTCCGAGATTACATTCTCGAGCGTGTTTTGCCTGATTGTCTAACACAGAGATTTACTAAAGGCAAACACGGGTGTAAAAACACGATGCTATATTCAAAACACGTCCGAACACACAAATAGAAGTCAGTACAACATGTAACCTACTCGCAAGTACTTTCCATAGACAGAAATACAACACATGGAGCAAACTCGGCCCAAAATAGAAGCATTAAATACATCACCTCCCCAACAGTGTGTTCTGCATAAGCACTGCACCGATCAGCGTGATCTGTGCAGTGCTTCTGTGCTATAGGTTAAAGAATGAGTTAAAAAAAAAAAAACAACAGCATGGGCCCTTCTCCCCCAAAAGCATAACCATCCCTGGACCTCTGAGCCCGTTCTGGTACAGGAAAATCAGGGGAAAAACTGAAATGGGGTTTCCTCCTTTTTTCTTTTGACCTGCACTTGGCTTTACCAGCCGGGGGGCTTACAATATAGCTGGGAGACACACAGCATGGGGACTCCCTGCCATAATGTAAATCAGCCCCAAACTGGTCAGCCTAGGCAATCCTCTGAAAGTGGGGACCTCTAAAAAATGGGGTGCCCCATTCCGAGGATCAACCAGAGCTTTCTGCCCAGTGCTCTCCCTTGCACCCCTGGTGGCATTAGTGCAGCGGTAATGGGTTAAATATAGTACTAATATTGTTCTTCACAGTGGAACTACCAGTCCCAGCAAGCCTGCCCTGTGGCACTTGTAGATCCACAAGTGCCAGCAGACCACTGACACCTGTGTCTCCTCTGTGAAGAAAATATTAACATTTATCCCCCTTAGCATCTGACCCAGGCCTCCATGGGACCCCTCCAACAAGCACGGGTAATCAGTACCTACCCCGCCTGTCTGTGCCCCTGCAGGGAGGGGTCTATTCAGACACACAGAGGTGAACTGCCTTATGGGCAAGTCGTGGGAGTGTCCCGGGCATCACTGAAGTGGTTGTGTACTCAGACACGTAATCGCTTACCTAGGAGACCACACTACTGTGACGGGGAATCTGCAGCTAGCGTGGGACTGGTACAAGTTTCGATGGTGGCATCTAAAGACCCTCCAAGCAGTATTTCAGTGTCTAGAGACGTCTCAGTCCTCGCACAATCAGACGCACACGCCTGTACACAAGGGAAGAGCTTTTAGCGGCACTAGCATAAAGTCACACACGCTCTGCGCAGCAGCGACCAACTCAGAATCAGGCCCATTGTGTCCTATCAGGCTGGGTACGGGATGGAGTCGCTCTGGATCCCGGCGGTCAGTATCCTGATGCCGTCACCCCGACAGGGTTAGGATACCGACACTACTTACCATCGGGATTCCGGCGCCAGGATTCTGACTGTTATTGGGATTCTGGCGCCGGCATCTCGCACGCCGGGATTATGACCACATTCCGTCCTATCACCATGGACCTGATACATAGGGGCATATACAATTGGGTGCGAGGTTTAGCGAGTTAAAAACCTCGTGCACCTTGCGCCCAATTCCGGAATACCGCGGGTATGCGCGTTCCCACTACCCGCGGTATTTAATTAAATAAATAGTGGTTGCAGGGCTTTCAGCTCTGAAAACCCTGCGCCGCGTAAAATTTTTAAAAAAAACACCTACCTGGCAGGGGGTCTCCGCGGCCCCCAATGGCTTCCCCTCTCTCTTCTTACTGGAGAGGGGGCTGCTAGGAGTCCCGGGGGCTGATGGGAGGAGCAAGGGCTGCTGGGAGATGTAGTTCTCCCAGCGCCAATTCCGGGGGGGCCACATACACCGCACCGGGGGTCACACACACACACACACACACACACACACTCATGCACACACACACACTTACATACAGCACACACACACTAACATACTCACCGCTGCTGCAGAAGAGCTCCCGACGCTGGATGCAGAAGACAGCGCTTCGGAAGGTGAGTAATTAAGGACTAATTAGGCTAATTGGATACTTTCAATTGCTTAATTAGTCCTCAGGGGGGAACGCCGCAGGGGTGTTAGAGCAAGTCCCGGCGATTTTTCCTAAAATCATCGATTTTAGGAAAATTCACGCTTGCTCAGGAGGTGCGTGAAAAAAAAACTCCCGGCGCGTGTTTTTAAAAAAAAACACCCACCTAATAGAATAGCAAAAAACCCGCACCTGCAGGACAAACCTCGCAGGTGCGTGTTTTTTGCTATTCTCGCACACAATTGAATATGCCCCATAGAGATCATCCAGGTCTTCTGTTCAGAAGGGAATTGATCAGGAAGCCTCTGTTTAATTTAGGGCATTAGGAAACTTTTTGCAGTCGTGTCTATGATGTGTACGTTCTGTCACAGCTGAATCCCCCACTAATGTACTGTATTCCCTGACGAGACGGCCAATTTAATATCCGTGCCAGACTCTACATTGACATCGGAGCTTAGAATCTAATAAAAATTACATTTCCTCTCCACATTGTCTGTTGCTATTGTCATTCAAACCACAGATGCTCTACTTTCTAAACCACTGAATTTACTACAATTTCAGTATCCTACGGCCAGGAAAATGAGAGCACATCTGTCTCATTATTAAATATCTCTTTTTTTTTAATTCCATTTATTTTCAGCCCTACGAACTGTTACCGGCGACCGACGGACAAATAGCTTCAGTTAATTTTTCATTTTGAATAAAATATATATATATATATAAAAAAAATGTAAATAAAAAAGAAACCCTTTTATTTTCCAGAATCACAGTCAATCTCTTTTTTTTATACAACCTTTTTTTTTTATTAGGGCAGTTTGTTGTTTAATCAGCTATCAAGGCAGATTCAATTAATTCACATTGCAGAAGTTATTGATGCAGAAATCTAATATGAAATCACTCTAGTAGGTAACAATTGTTGAATGCAAAAAGCCAGAGTTATTTAATTAAACTTGTATAGAGGATTAGTTACAGCACGCTGGGGCACAAGCAGCTTTGCTTTCGGTACGTCTAGAGGTTACGTTTTATACACTGTACAATATGCTTTGTGTAATGTGTAATCCTAGCAAAGATCAAATACAAACAATGTATACACCCAAATTAATGACTTCCTTCCCCACCGGCCCTCAGGACCACCTGACTCTTTTCGGGCATGGCAAGGATCAGGAGTAATAAATATGGCGGCTGGATGCTGGTCTATATCAACTAACTTGTAGGGGCCCCATGAATAAAAATGTCAAAATGATACACTGATGACAGAGCAGTAACAGAGCTTATATGCGCCTAGTGCTGTCACGCCCACTTAGCGCCCACATCATGCCATCGGCCCCATTATGTCGCACAGAGAGGGCGGGTCTAGCAGCACCGGTGAGTGCAGTGCTGACTTGGAGCATCCTGAGGATTCTCCAGATTGGTGCTTGTCTGGAGCGTCTAAAGGACGCTCAGCTGGTGCCGTAGTAGTGAATCTGGCTGCAGGGTGAAGTTCCAGGCACTCTGCTAGCCCGAAGCAATGGCCGTGGGGCGGCTACGGTGCCACCCACAGAGCCCTGAGATCTGTGTGTGGCGCCACCAGTTGTACACCCCTAGTTGCGGCCCTGACTGGTGATGTCGGTACAAAATATTCTGTGTAAATACTCCCAGCATCACAAATGTGTTGAACACACTGTAGTGCCCCCAGTTCATATTATGCCACACGGAACCTCCAGTCTACATTATGCCACAGTGCCCTAGGTATTTGCGGTTATGGTGTTGAATGTTGACATAGAACATGCGCTGGCACTTGCAGAATGTAAACATGTTCACAATGTAGACATGTGAAATGTCGACATTTTGCATAGACTGGCAGTGGAGGGTTGCGGTTAGACTACAGGAGAGGAGGGTTAGGCTATAGGATGGGAGGTTAGTGTTACGCACTAGGGGGAGGGTTAGGCTATAGGATGGGAGGTTAGTGTTAGGCACTAGGGGGAGGATTAGGCTATTTAGAGAGGAGGTTAGTGTTAGGCACTAGGGGGAGGATTAGGCTATTTAGAGAGGAGGTTAGTGTTAGGCACTAGGGGGAGGGTTAGGCTATAGGAGAGGTTAGTGTTAGGCACTACGGGGAGGGTTAGGCTATAGGATGGGAGGTTAATGTTAGGCACTAGGGGGAGGGTTAGGCTATAGGATAGGAGGTTAGTGTTAGGCACTAGGGGAGGGTTAGGCTATAGGAGAGGAGGTTAGCGTTAGGCACTAGGGGGAGGGTATGGCTATAGGAGGGGAGGTTAGTGTTAGGCACAAGGGGGAGGGTTAGGCTATAGGAGGGGAGGTTAGTGTTAGGCACTAGGGGAGTGTTAGGCTATAGGAGGGGAGGTTAGTGTTAGGCACTAGGGAGAGGGTTAGGCTATGGGAGAGGAGGTTAGTGTTAGGCACTAGGGGGAGGGTTAGGCTATGGGAGAGGATGTTAGTCTTAGGCACTAGGGGGAGGGTTAGGCTATAGGAGAGGAGGTTAGTGTTAGGCACTAGAGGGAGGGTTAGGCTATAGGAGGGGAGGTTAGTGTTAGGCACTAGGGGGAGGGTTAGGCTATAGGAGAGGAGGTTAGTGTTAGGCACTAGGGGGAGGGTTAGGCTATAGGAGAGGAGGTTAGTGTTAGGCACTAAGGGGAGGGTTAGGCTATAAGAGGGGAGGTTAGTGTTAGGCACTAGGGGGAGGGTTAGGCTATAGGAGGGGAGGTTAGTGTTAGGCACTATGGGGAGGGTTAATCTATAGGAGAGGAGGTTAGTGTTAGGCACTATGAGGAGGGTTAATCTATAGGAGAGGAGGTTAGTGTTAGGCACTATGGGGAGGGTTAATCTATGGGAGAGGAGGTTAGTGTTAGGCACTATGGGGAGGGATAGGCTATGGGAGAGGAGGTTAGTGTTAAGCACTAGGGGGAGAGTTAATCTATAGGAGAGAAGGTTAGTGTTAGGCACTATGGGGAGGGTTAATCTATAGGAGAGGAGGTTAGTGTTAGGCACTAGGGGGAGGGATAGGCTATAGGATGGGAGGTTAGCGTTAGGCACTATGGGGAGGGATAGGCTATAGGAGGGGAGGTTAGTGTTAGGCACTAGGGGGAGGGATAGGCTGTAGGAGGGGAGGTTAGTGTTAGGCACTATGGGGAGGATTAGGCTACAGGAGGGGAGGTTAGTGTTAGGCACTAGGGGGAGGGTTAGTTTACAGAAGAGGAGGTTAGTGTTAGGCACTAGGGGGAGGGTTAGGCTATAGGAGGGGAGGTTAGTGTTAGGCACTAGGGGGAGGGTTATGCTATAGTAGTGGAAGGAAGTGTTATGCACTAGGGGGAGGGTTAGGTTACAGGAGGGGAGGTTAGAATAAGGCACTAGGGGGAGGGTTAGGCTACGAGATTGGAGGTTAGTGTTAGGCACTAGGGGGAGGGTTAGGCTACGGGAGGGGAGGTTAGTTTTAGGCACTAGGGGGAGGGTTAGTGTTAGGCACTAGGGGGAGTGTAAGGCTACAGTAGGGGAGGTTAGGGTTAGGCACTAGGGGGAGGTTAGCGTTAGAACGATTCGGTATGAAATACCGCCGGCAGCGCCAACCCGACGTGGAAGGCAATCCCGATCGTCTGAATGGTAAATATGAACTAAACTAACTGTACCCACTAACCCTAACCCTCCTTTAGGGTGCCTAACCCTAACCTCCCTCCTGTGCCTAACCCTAATCCCCCCTCTAAGTGCCTAAACCTAAACCCCACTTTCCCCGCTGTCTAAACCTAAGTCTCCCGGGGGGGTGCCTAACCCTAACCTTCCCCCGCTAACCCTAACCCTCCCTCCCCCTAGCCTAACCCTCCCTCCCCCTAGCCTAACCCTAACCTCCCGGGGGGGTGCCTAACCCTAAGTCCCCCCCGGTAACCCTAAACCTAACCCTCCCCTCCCCGCGGCTGTTCGCGCTTAGGTTTAGGCAGCGGGGAAAGGGGGGTTAGGTTTAGGCACTTAGAGGGGGGATTAGGGTTTGGCACAGGGGGGGGGAGGTTAGGGTTAGGCACCCTAAAGGAGGTTTAGGGTTAGAGGGCACAGATAGGTCAGTTCATACTTACCTTTCAGACGATCGTGATTGCCTTCCACGTTGGGCTGGCGCTGCCGGCGGTATTTCATACCGAATCCGTTTAACCCTTACCTGCCCCTAGTGCCTAACCCTAAAATCCCCTCCTGTAGCCTTACCCTCCCCCTAGTGCCTAACACTAATGCCTTCGATCGGGATACCGGGCGCCGGTCTCCCAGCGTAGGTTAGTTAACCCATGTCGGGATTCTGTAGTCTAGATGCCAGCAGTCGGCATAGTGACCGCCGGCATCTTAAACATATACCGGGTTAGACACTAGTGGGATTGTTAGGGTTAGGCTACAGGAGTGGAATTTAGGCACTAGGGGGAGGTTTAGGCTATAGGAGGGAAGGTTAGGATTAGGCACTAGGGGGAGGGCAAGGCTATGGGAGGGGAGGGTTAGTGTTAGTCACTATGGAAAAGATTAGGCACTAGGGGGAGGGTTAGACTATGGGAGGGGAGATTTCGGTAAGGGAGGGTTAGACTATGGGAGGGGAAATTTCGGTAAGGGAGGGTTAGACTATGGGAGGGTAAGTTTCGGTTAGGCATTAGAGGAAGATTTAGGCTGAGGGAGGGGAAGTTAGGGTTAGACACTAATGGGAGAGTTAGGCTACAGGAGGGGACGGTTACACTGCGGGACGGGAGGTTAGGGTTAGGCACTAACAGGGTTAGGATTAGTAATACTCATTGCCAGAAGTCATCATCAACCGTAACCGGTAAGTCACCACTAGACCACCAGGGATGTTTTGTCGACATTCTAATCAAGTCAACATTTCATCAGTGTCGACTTGATGAATGTCGGGGTGATAAATGTAGACAAAATATCCCACACCCATTTTGTAGAGGTATAATTATAAATTCTCTTACACACAAACAACAGTGTTTCCCAACACCTATACTCAGGGATCCCTAACAGTGCATGTTTTACAGATCTCCTTAGTATGGGTCCGTAACAGTGCATGTTTTATAGATCTCCTCAGCATGCGTCCGTAACAGTGCATGTTTTACAGATCTCCTTAGTATGGGTCCGTAACAGTGCATGTTTTATAGATCTCCTCAGCATGCGTCCGTAACAGTGCGTGTTTTACAGATCTCCTCAGTATGGGTCCGTAACAGTGCATGTTTTACAGGTCTCCTCAGCATGGGTCCGTAACAGTGCGTGTTTTACAGATCTCCTCAGTATGGGTCCGTAACAGTACATGTTTTACAGGTCTCCTCAGTATGGGTCCGTAACAGTGCATGTTTTACAGATCTCCTCAGTATGGGTCCGTAACAGTGCATGTTTTACAGATCTCCTCAGTATGGGTCCGTAACAGTGCATGTTTTACAGATCTCCTCAGTATGGGTCCATAACAGTGCATGTTTTACAGGTCTCCTCAGTATGGGTCCGTAACAGTGCATGTTTTACAGATCTCCTCAGTATGGGTCCGTAACAGTGCATGTTTTACAGGTCTCCTCAGCATGCGTCCGTAACAGTGCGTGTTTTACAGGCCTCATCAGTATGCGTCCGTAACAGTGCGTGTTTTACAGGCCTCATCAGTATGAGTCCGTAACAGTGCTTGTTTTACAGATCTCCTCAGTATGGGTCCGTAACAGTGCATGTTTTACAGGTCTCCTCAGTATGGGTCCGTAACAGTGCATGTTTTACAGATCTCCTCAGTATGGGTCCATAACAGTGCATGTTTTACAGGTCTCCTCAGTATGGGTCCGTAACAGTGCATGTTTTACAGGTCTCCACAGTATGGGTCCGTAACAGTGCATGTTTTACAGGTCTCCACAGTATGGGTCCATAACAATGCATGTTTTACAGGTCTCCTCAGTATAGGTCCGTAACTGCATGTTTTACAGGCCTTCTCAGTATGGGTATGTAACAGTGCATGTTTTACAGATCTCCTTAGTATGGGTCCGTAACAGTGCATGTTTTACAGGTCTCCACAGTATGGGTCCGTAACAGTGCATGTTTTACAGGTCTCCACAGTATGGGTCCATAACAATGCATGTTTTACAGGTCTCCTCAGTATGGGTCCGTAACTGCATGTTTTACAGGCCTTCTCAGTATGGGTACGTAACAGTGCATGTTTTACAGGTCTCCTCAGTATTGCAATTGAAATAATTAGCTCCACATAATAATAATAATAATAATAATAATAATAATAATAATAATAATAATAATAACAACAACAATAATAATAATAATAATAATAATAATAATAATAACAATAATAATAATACTAATAATAATCTAATAATAATAATAATATAATAATAATAATACTAATAATAATACTAATAATAATATAATATAATAATAATAATAATAATATAGCTGTAGCGCTTTATACTTCCTTGTGCTAATAGATGCACTGTTCTGATGGATGTCTGGGAAATGAGACCTCTTCCTTGGTTCTGCACATCAGGCATACAGTACCTGCCGGAGGCATCTTATATTTCGGGTAGCCCCTGCACCCCCAGAAGAGTAGGTACTCCTCCCGTATCCCGCCTGCTTCCTAGAGAATTGGACAGAATGGGGAGAAACTTACCTGGAATCGGTGGGTCCGTGAGGAAGGGGCGGGATCTAATGACGCGATTCTATGATAATCGCATCATTTGGCCCCACCCTCTATTTACATAGGCATTAATAACGGCTGTTTATAATGAGGGGGCGAGGCCTAATGACGCAGATAGCCTGGCCCCGCCCACATCACCCCCACATCATGGTAGACAAGTATGACAGTCAGGGGCAGCCTCAGAAGCACCAGCTGATATTATTTAGAGGCAACTACGCACTTTTTTCCTCTCTCAGCCAACTTTAATCTCCTGCATCACTGTCCTGCGCTTCTTGTACACTTTTAAAAAACAGACTTAGGAGCAGTTCATTGCGCATTTCACGCCGTCTCTATTTGCTCACGATGAGGAAGCACCCTCCGCGCCGCGTCTCTCCAGCGTTACTTGCGGCTGCTGGACAACCGAGTTGCTTCGGTCTGACAGAGAACTATTCATTACTTATTTTCATTCATTTCATATCGCTATATTTGCAGTATCATTCCTTAATGGAGAACTAAGGAACAGATAAGAGAGTGGAGTTATAAAAGTTCCAAAACTTTTAAAACAAATACATAATTCAGTTCCTGGAAGCCCACCCAGATATTTCTGTAAGCAAAAGTACAGTCCCATCTCTTCTGCTGTAAAAATCAGACATGCGACGTGCACAGTACTGACCCCTGCTGGCAACTCACTTCATTTACAGGCCGTTGCACCATAACCATACTTACCCACAACCTAGTTGTCCCCTCTGGGAGGAGGCAGCTAGGTCGGCACAGTGGGGTACATGGCGAGGGGCGTGACGTGAGTTTTGTAGCAGAGTGGGGAACTAGATCACTGAGGACTTCACTGGGTCACCGATCATCTGAATGAGGTAAGTGTAAGCTGCATGAAGGGGGGGGGGGGGTGTCAGGGGGGGAGCAGTGCAAGTGCAGAACCACTCTCGGGGTATTTTTTGCCAAACATGCCCTGAGAAGTGTGCGGAGATGATTCGCAGGGACAGAGCTTTCTGGCAAGCTCTGGGCCTGATTCAGAGCCGCTCGACGAGACCCTCGTGGCCGAAAGCTCTCCCACTGACATCACTTGTGATGTCAGTGGGGCCGCCCCCAAAGGGTAGGCGTTCTCATGGGAACGCCACCGTTTGGGCAGCCACCCCCCCCAGCCCGCCCAACAAAGGGGACGAGCTGTCACTCAACATCGACAGCACGCCCCCTTTGGTGCGAGACCCGGAGCGACGGATTGCCCGTCGCTAGCCGGGTCTCGCGCATGCGCACAACGGAGCCGGCTCCGTCGTACGCATGTGCTGTGGGCCACCATCGACCCAGTTGAGAGCGCTCAGCGCTTGCGAACGGGCCTGGATCAGGCCCTCTATCCCTGCATGCGATATGTGATACACCCTTGTGATGTATTCAAATACTGCATACCTGCAAGGCCTCAATTTGTTCGACACATGTTGCCAGGAAAGCTTGCACTTCACTGAATCCGTATATACTCCTGCAATGCATGGTGATTATTTATTGTGTGCTGCCACAAGAGCTTACACTTCACTGAAACTGTGTATACCTGCAAGGCCTAAAGTTGTTTAATGTATGTTGCCACAAGAGCTTGCACTTGTTACATATTGCTGTTATATATTGCTAGGTATAGAATTTGTTGCGTACTCTCGCAAACCTTACCGGCTACTTTACTGAACATTCATTACAACTTCATAAAATTGTGTTGTATCTTGCAAATGTGTCTGTAAAATAGGGGAAAACATTTCACCCAGCTTCTCTCTCTGATCTATTCGAACCTGGAGCCTGATTCAGTAAGGATAGCTATTGCGATCGCAATAGCGATTACGCACGCAGTCTCATTGCGAAGATATGATAATAACTGTAATCGCAATGCCACACGCAGGCTAGCATAAGGACGCCCACCTTACCTTACACACATCCGTAATACTTAGCAAGACCATCGGTAACATCGAGTACAATCGCAGCCTCACGCACACTTGCACAAGGTCTGACCTTACTCTGGAATTGCTAACCTCATCGCACGCAGTGAAAGTCCTATCTGCGTAAGGCATCGCAATGGCTAATTTATGCACGCCCCTGCAACGGCGTTCAAATGCACTGGCACGACTGCATCTCGCCGACCACCCCCTGTAACCTCTACCAAACGGTACTTCCTGTCAATCACTCTGCGACAGGACAATAGTATTGAAGGAACGCGGTCATAATACCGACCGCAGGGATTCTGGTGCTCAGAATGCCGGTGGCAGAATCCCAACACCTGTCCGAATCCCGGTGCCAACATCCCGCAGGTAAGTAACCCTGTCGGGATGCCGGTGTCGGGATGCCCATCCCATATTGAGAGATAAAGAGAAGCCTCTAATTTATCCATTCTCTTGTTAAATAAAAGACACATTTTGCTTCCACCTAACAGTGAATCTCCTTTTTGGGGATCTTATTAATATCATGGTAGCGGCGTGCGCTGCTGCTCGGCAGAGAGAAAGAGGCCATAAAGAAATGAAGCTCTATATCATTACGTTCCATCAGATGACAGATATTAACCCCCGAGATTCCTTGCAGCCTCCCTGTCACGCCGCACAGTTATTGCAGATAAAACGCTGATGTGTCAGGTGAAACAACAAGATTCCATCACACCGAGCGTCTGGTTCCCTATGTCAGAGAAGCTGGGACTCATTGCAGTTCTTTGTTTTAAGCTGAATTAAAGCCTTGTTCTGAAATGCTAATGTATTCCCCTCTCAAGGTGATCGTTCTATATCAGATCTCAGAGATGAGAAAGGAGAGACACAATGGGGCTCATGCATAGCGAGCTCTGCGTATTGCGCTACGCGTGAATTCCCACTGCACATGCTCAGATTGCTAAGGAAGGACGTCCAAATGCTCCTGCGCAGAGACGAGCTGATTGCGCGTATCAAGCCTTACAATTGGGGATATGATACAGGGGTGGGAAGGGCCTTCTCAGTTCAAGTACACGCTGTTCCTGACGGAATGTCGTGACCTAAGCACATATGCTGCTGACGCGCAGTCCTACGCACCCAGAGATATGTACGCCTCTATGGCGAAGGGGGAGATTTACTAAGCCTTGGACATAGCTAAAGTACCAACCAATCATCTCCTGCCATTTTTTTTTTAACTCAGCCTCTAATATGATAGGAGCTGAATGGTTGGTACTTTATCTCTCTCCAAGGCTTTAGTACATCTACCCCCCTATGCGTTATTTTTCTGGCCAGCTTTCTTGACACCTATTTTGCTGCCGTCTCTGCATCAGATCAGACCCATTATATTTGCCCACATTCTGAAAGGGTAATCCATCAACAACGTTATGCTGCTAATTGTAATTGCATCGGCATAATATACAGAGATTTCCTCTAATATGTTGATAGTATATGATAATCTAATCTTGGAAACCAATATACTGTCTAAGTTAATATAACATACTAGTCACAGGGCTGTGAATTCTTTTTCATGCAGAGCCGGGTACCTCAGTCAGTGCGATAATGTTACTGTTCTCCTGGCCTGCTATAATATGATTACCAAGCCCAGCCCATCTTCCTCTTGTAAAAACCAGCCTCATTGATAGGAATATTCCCAAATTCCACTGACTGTGGGTATAGGGTAACAGTGTATATATAGAGAAAAAAAAGTGTTTTGCCGCCCCCCGCATTGGCACAAAGAAAAGAGAAAAAACACACATTGCCCTCTATCACCCATCTATACTAGACCTCTCCTACTCTAATCATCCATCTATACTAGGTGTCTCCTACTCCTATCACCCATCTATACTAGGTGTCTCCTACTCCTATCACCCATCTATACTAGGTCTCTCCTACTCCCATCACTCATCTATACTAGGTCTCTCCTACTCTCATCACCCATCTATACTAGGTCTCTCCTACTCCCATCACCCATCTATACTAGGTCTCTTCTACTCCCATCACCCATCTATACTAGGTCTCTCCTACTCCCATCACTCATCTATACTAGGTCTCTCCTACTCCCATCATCCATCTATACCAGGTCTCTTCTACTCCCATCACCCATCTATACCAGGTCTCTCCTACTCCCATCACCCATCTATACTAGGTCTCTCCTACTCCCATCACCCATCTATACTACGTCTCTCCTACTCCCATCACCCATCTATACTACGTCTCTCCTACTCCCATCACCCATCTATACTAGGTCTCTCCTACTCCCATCACCCATCTATACTAGGTCTCTCCTACTCCCATCACCCATCTATACTAGGTTTCTCCTACTCCCATCACCCATCTATACTAGGTCTCTCCTACTCCCATCACCCATCTATACTAGGTCTCTCCTACTCCCATCACCCATCTATACTAGGTCTCTCCTACTCCCATCACCCATCTATACAAGGTCTCTCCTACTCCCATCACCCATCTATACTAGGTCTCTCCTACTCCCATCACCCATCTATACTAGGTCTCTCCTACTCCCATCATCCATCTATACCAGGTCTCTTCTACTCCCATCACCCATCTATACCAGGTCTCTCCTACTCCCATCACCCATCTATACTAGGTCTCTCCTACTCCCATCACCCATCTATACTACGTCTCTCCTACTCCCATCACCCATCTATACTAGGTTTCTCCTACTCCCATCACCCATCTATACTAGGTCTCTCCTACTCCCGTCCGCCATCTATACTAGGTCTCCTATTCCCGTCACCCATCTATACTAGGTCTCTCCTACTCCCGTCACCCATCTATACTAGGTCTCTCCTACTCCCGTCACCCATCTATACTAGGTCTCTCCTACTCCCATCACCCATCTATACTAGGTTTCTCCTACTCCCATCACCCATCTATACTAGGTCTCTCCTACTCCCATCACCCATCTATACTAGGTCTCTCCTACTCTCGTCACCCATCTATACTAGGGCTCTCCTACTCCCGTCAACCATCTATACTAGGGCTCTCCTACTCCCGTCACCCATCTATACTAGGGCTCTCCTACTCCCGTCACCCATCTATACTAGGGCTCTCCTACTCTCGTCACCCATCTATACTAGGTCTCTCTTACTCTCCTCACCCATCTATACTAGGTCTCTCCTACTCTCATCACCCATCTATACTAGGTCTCTCCTACTCCCATCATCCATCTATACTAGGACTCTCCTACTCCCATCATCCATCTATACTAGGGCTCTCCTACTCCCATCACCCATCTATACTAGGTCTCTCCTACTCCCATCACCCATCTATACTAGGTCTCTCCTACTCCCATCACCCATCTATACTAGGGCTCTCCTACTCCCATCACCCATCTATACTAGGTCTCTCCAACTCTCATCTATGCTAGGTCTCTCCTACTCTCATCACCCATCTATAGTAGGTCTCTCCTACTCCCATCATCCATCTATACTAGGGCTCTCCTACTCCCATCACCCATCTATACAAGGTCTCTCCTACTCCCATCTATACTAGCTCTTTCCTACTCTCATCCCCCATCTATACTAGGTCTTTCCTACTCCCATCACCCATCTATACTAGGTCTCTTCTACTCCCATCACCCCATCTATACTAGGTCTCTCCAACTCTCATCTATACTAGGTCTCTCCTACTCTCATCACCCATCTATACTAGGTCTCTCCTACTCCCATCACCCATCTATACTAGACCTCTCCTACTCTCATCAACCATTTATTTTAGACCTCTCCTACTCCCATTATCCATATATTCTTGGCCTCTCCTACTGATTAGAGCAGGTGCACCATTCTGTCTGTCTGTCTGTCTGGAGTCTGGCAGGTTATCCGGTCATTAGGTCTACATTGTCTAGATAGACAATGCTTGGGTAGACAATGGAAGACAGACAGGCAATAGGTCGACAGGGACTGAAGGTCGCCACACTAAAGGTCGACTAGTGACAAGGTTGACAGGTACTAAAGGTCGACAGGCAGTAGGTCGACAGGGTCTGAAGGTCAACACACTAAAGTTCGACTAGTAACAATGTCGACAAATATTAAGGTTGACATGCAGTAGATCGACAGGGACTGAAGGTTGACAGGGTCTGTAGGTCGACACACTAAAGGTCGACTAGTAACAAGAACGACATGTACTAAAGGCCGACATGGTCATTAGGTCGACACTCAAATGGTCAACACTTTTTTTTTAGCCCTAATCTTTACCCTAATCCATACCCTCCCTTCTGGTGCCTAACCCTAACCATCGGGCTAAGGCCCTCATTCAGAGCCATACGCTCTGAGCAGAGCGCACGCTCTGAATGAGGGCCGGCCTCCATGAAAATGGAGCGTCCTCCTGGACGCTCGTATAGCTGTGGGTCACCACCCACAGGCTATACGAGCGTGCAGTTTGATGGCCGCGATGGTCTTGACCATCGCGACCATCGAAACTGCGAGCCGGAGCCTGCGGTTGAGGTTTTCAACCGCAAGCGCAAGCTCCGGAGTGATTTTGGCTCTATCAGAGCCAAAATCACTCCCACTGACATCACTAGTGATGTCAGTGGGCCGGCTTCTGACGGGAGGCGTTCCCGTGGGAACGCCCCCGTCAGGGAGGCACGCCCCCGGCACGCCTACCAAAGGGGGCGTGCTGTCAATCAACATCGACAGCACGCCCCCTTTGATCAGACACAACGAGCGAAGGACTTTCCTTCGCTCGTTGCGTCTGACGCATGCGCACGACGGAGCTCCCTCCGTCGTGCGCATGCTCAGTCCAGAACATCGACCCATCACGAGTGGGTCTGAATCAGGCCCTAAGTGCCTAACCCTAACCCTAACCGTCGGAGTAAGTGCCTAACTCTATCCCTATAAAAAAAAAAATGTGTCGACCACTTGCATGTCAACTATACGAGTGTCGACCTAATGGCCATGTCGACCTTCAGTACATGTCGACCTTGTCACTAGTCGACCTTCAGTCCCTGTCGACCTTGCCACTAGTCGACCTTTAGTGTGTCGACCTTCAGACCCTGTCGACATTCAATCCCTGTCGACCTACTGCCTGTCGACCTTCAGTACCTGTCGACCTATTGCCTGTCGACCTTCAGTACCTGTCGACCTTGTTATTAGTCGACCTTTAGTGTGTCGACCTTCAGTCCCTGTCTATCTATTGCTTGTCTACCTTCCATTGTCTACCCAAACATTGTCTATCTAGACATTGTAGACCTAATGATCCACACCCGTCTGGCAGAACTCATATCCTTATTATAATCCGCCAGTGCCGCAAGAGAGAATTTATGACCAATATAAGGAAAAAAACTATTTTGTTGATTGCAGGATTTTTTTTTTAATGTCTGCAACCATTTGTATAAATCCTGTGTATATTGGTAAAATCATTGTATATATCAGTGGTTCCCAAACTTTCTTGAATCACGGCACCCTAGAGTATCAGCATAGCTCCACAGCATCCCTAGAGTATCAGCATAGCTTCACAGCATCCTTAGAGTATCAGCATAGCTTCACAGCATCCCTAGAGTATCAGCATAGCTTCACAGCATCCCTAGAGTATCAGCATAGCTTCACAGCACCCCTAGAGTATCAGCATAGCTTCACAGCATCCTAGAGTATCAGCATAGCTTCACAGCACCCCTAGAGTATCAGCATAGCTTCACAGCACCCCTAGAGTATCAGCATAGCTTCACAGCATCCCTAGAGTATCAGCATAGCTTCACAGCATCCCTAGAGTATCAGCATAGCTTCACAGCATCCCTAGAGTATCAGCATAGCTTCACAGCATCCCTAGAGTATCAGCATAGCTTCACAGCATCCCTAAAGTATCAGCATAGCTTCACAGCACCCTAGAGTATCAGCATAGCTTCACAGCATCCCTAGAGTATCAGCATAGCTTCACAGCATCCCTATAGTATCAGCATAACTTCACAGCACCCTAGAGTATCAGCATAGCTTCACAGCACCCCTATAGTATCAGCATAGCTTCACAGCACCCCTAGAGTATCAGCATAGCTTCACAGCACCCCTAGAGTATCAGCATAGCTTCACAGCATCCCCAGAGTATCAGCATAGCTTCACAGCATCCCCAGAGTATCAGCATAGCTTCACAGCATCCCTAGAGTATCAGCATAGCTTCACAGCATCCCTAGAGTATCAGCATAGCTTCACAGCATCCCTAGAGTATCAGCATAGCTTCACAGCATCCCTAGAGTATCAGCATAGCTTCACAGCATCCCTAGAGTATCAGCGTAGCTTCACAGCACCCCTAGAGTGTCAGCATAGCTTCACAGCATCCCAAGAGTGTCAGCATAGCTTCACAGCACCCCTAGAGTGTCAGCATAGCTTCACAGCACCCCTAGAGTGTCAGCATAGCTTCACAGCACCCCTAGAGTGTCAGCATAGCTTCACAGCATCCCTGGAGTGTCAACATAGCTTCACAGCATCCCTAGAGTGTCTGCATAGCTTCACAGCATCCCTGGAGTGTCAACATAGCTTCACAGCATCCCTATAGTATCAGCATAGCTTCACAGCATCCCCAGAGTATCAGCATAGCTTCACAGCACCCCCAGAGTATCAGCATAGCTTCACAGCATCCCTAGAGTATCAGCATAGCTTCACAGCATCCCCAGAGTATCAGCATAGCTTCACAGCATCCCTAGAGTATCAGCATAGCTTAGCAGCACCCCTAGAGTATCAGCATAGCTTCACAGCACCCCTAGAGTATCAGCATAGCTTCACAGCACCCCTAGAGTGTCAGCATAGCTTCACAGCACCCCTAGAGTGTCAGCATAGCTTCACAGCACCCCTAGAGTGTCAGCATAGCTTCACAGCACCCCTAGAGTGTCAGCATAGCTTCACAGCACCCCTAGAGTGTCAGCATAGCTTCACAGCACCCCTAAAGTGTCAGCATAGCTTCACAGCACCCCTAGAGTGTCAGCATAGCTTCACAGCACCCCTAGAGTGTCAGCATAGCTTCACAGCACCCCCGGAGTGTCAGCATAGCTTCACAGCATCCCCGGAGTGTCAGCATAGCTTCACAGCATCCCCGGAGTATCAGCATAGCTTCACAGCATCCCCGGAGTATCAGCATAGCTTCACAGCATCCCCGGAGTATCAACATAGCTTCACAGCATCCCCGGAGTATCAGCATAGCTTCACAGCATCCCCGGAGTATCAGCATAGCTTCACAGCATCCCCGGAGTATCAGCATAGCTTCACAGCATCCCCGGAGTATCAGCATAGCTTCACAGCATCCCCGGAGTATCAGCATAGCTTCACAGCATCCCTGGAGTATCAGCATAGCTTCACAGCATCCCTGGAGTATCAGCATAGCTTCACAGCATCCCTATAGTATCAGCATAGCTTCACAGCATCCCCAGAGTATCAGCATAGCTTCACAGCATCCCCAGAGTATCAGCATAGCTTCACAGCATCCCTAGAGTATCAGCATAGGTTCACAGCACCCTAGAGTATCAGCATAGGTTCACAGCATACCTAGACTATCAGCATAGCTTCACAGCATCCCTAGGCCAAAAGTTTTTTATTGAGAGATTTAGCAAAACGTATTGAATGAATTAATTTGTGCTTACCTGTCGGGATCGGTATGAATGACCGCCGGATAATGATAGGCGTCAGGATTTCGACACCTATCATTAGTCCCCTGTCGGGATTAAACAGTCAGAAATTCGACAGTCGGCTTCCTGACTGCATCCCTACCTGTCATCCTTTCAGTTATGTGGTGCTGGACAGGGTTGTGCTTTTGTTAGTCCATACATATAATGTTTGGCAGCCACCAGTGCTGGTTTTGCCTATCATACGGACCATAAATAATTTGATTTGGTCCTGGACCAATGGCGCCATGGCACCCAGTTTGGGAACCACTGGTATAGATCATTACAGAAATAAATAGTATGAGTATAGGACGAGATCTAATGATTGGTGCAAAATGCCAGAGGGGAGATGGATGTGCGCCCCTATGCACGGCCAAGAAACTGCGTAACGTGCGCGCTTCACCGAACTTCATGCCTGTGCCACCTTTTGTCCCTTCACAAATGCCACCTACCTAAATAAACCCATGCTTCTCACTTAAAATTGAAACATGCAACAGATATTTTGCACTTAGTAGAAGAGGTATGGTTTTTTTCGATGAAATGAAAAGCAATACTGAATTATATGGTAAAAAAATGAAAAACACTCTAACCCCAAATGGTGATTAATGTAGCACCACAATAAAATAAATCAGTTGTGTTTATATTAACATAAATATCAGGTTATAAGAGTAATGTTGATATTTATCCTTTTGCCTTGTTTTTTTTTTTCCTTCAGGCTGATTTATGATGCTGGACTACCAAAGCAACCACAGTCACATGACACAGTGCGCGAGGTGTCTTTGGAATGCCCCTCTGAGCTCTGTCTGCAGTGTGACATTCTCCGTCTCTCCCTCTTCCATCACATGTCACAATGTAGTGCACGAGATGTCTTTGGAATGCCCCCCTGAGCTCTGTCTGCAGTGTGACATTCTCCTTCTCCCCCTCTTCCTTAGCATGACACCATTAGAGCTGTGCGCCTGTGACTGGTAGCCATACTTGTTTTCCCTCCAGAGAGATTTTGAAAGGAGATAACGAACTGTAGGAGGACAGCTAAGAAGTGGGATTAGCAGATGGATGCTTGCAAGGCTGTTGCTAAAGAAAAACTCTATTTGGGATTGTTGCTTTAATATCTGTTATAATTATAGGGGAGTTGCTGTGCTTAAGGATTGTCAGTCCAAAGCATATTGTAAGAATAAAGGATTACACTCATGACGCTAATCTGGCCACACGATTCCTATGAATAAAATATAATGTATGTTCATCAGACAAAGCTGATCTTCCATAACTGATGTCTTGCCGCAAATATACTCCATTTCCCTATATTTCCCTTTCTTTGCTCTTTTATCAAAGCTTGGAGAGAGATAAAGCAGAGAGAGATTAGACCATACTTGGTCCTCCCGAAAATCGGGTGCCGCTCCCGACCTCCCGGGAAGGCAGGCAATTCTCCCGGCCCCCGGCGATGTGCCCGCACCCCCAGCGCTTTTAAATCACAAACCCCGGCAGCGGGGGGGCCGGTGACGCGATTCGCACTGAATCGCGTCATCGTGGCTCTGCCCCCGGCTGCACAATGCCATTAATCACGGCATTGTGAAGAGGGGGCGGAGCCACGATGATGCGATCGTGCTGTCATGCCCCCATGCTCTGCCCCCAATGTCGCGTCATGTGCCGGGCCCCGCCCCCGTTGGCCGCGTCACGTCCCCAGCCCTGTAAGCCCGACAGCTCCCTCCCGGAAGGAGGGAGCTAAATGTCGGCAAGCATGGATTAGACCTTTTGGGGTCTATTTACTAAGCCTTGGATGGAGATAAAGTGAACGGGGATAAAGTTCCAGCCGAGCAGCTCCTAACTGTCACAGGCTGTGTTTGAAAAATAACAGGAGCTGGTTGGTTGGGAATTAATCTCTGTTCACATTATCTCCATCCAAGGCTTAGTGAGAAGACTCCAAAGTACCAACCAATCAGCTCCTCTCATTTTTTCATGACAGGAGCTGATTGGTTGGCCCTTTATCTCTCCCCACTTCATCCATAAACCTCCCCCATAGTAACATCAACATTCTCACTGCTGACATGCATTACGTTACACATGTCAACATTAGGACAGTGCGAATGTCGACAATTCAAATGTCGACATTGAGACCCCCTTCGTCACTCTGAATGTCAACCTCTTGAACATGGAACTTGTATATCGCACGCGTGACTAGATGTTCCCTATTGCAATGCAATAAATCCAGCAAAATTATATTCAGCTTCATATAACATAAAATAAATATGTGGTCCGAATCCATGCACGCTAACTATACTTCGCTCCCATTGGGTGGTAAATTTACATCGCCGCTGTGCCACCATCTTGGCTGCGCTTTTCCCCATAATACGGTGAGGGGCAGTTGGCGCATGATGTCACCAAACGGCAGAGTTAAATCTTTTTATGGTTTTTACCCTAGAATTTGGCGGTGGTAGACTTTATTCTGTGTCTGCACCATACATGTGCCCTGTAATTACCGCATTAGCGCAGAGCCGGCAGACACCGCAGGAGAGAGCTTTGTCCTGATTATAAATCTGTGTGACTGCACATATACAATAATACATAGCTCCATATGCAGTCTCTGGGAACGCACAGAAATGTATCAGACACACACAGCAGGTGGGGTTTACCTTATATCAGCATTAGCAACATGTACTCCCCCTGCTAGAGAAACATCTATTTTTCAATTAATATATCTGATGATAAACATGAGTGAGGAGAATGAAGCCCTCAGAGCGGCAACTTAACCCTCGGATTTCATTTTATCTCTGAAAAGTTTTGGATTACATATATATATAAATATAGATCCAGATACTCGGCACTAGTCCAAATAAAGCAGTAAAATATGGTCGGTGCCCTCTTCAAACAAATAATAGAACAATCCGGGGTAAGCGGCACTCGAACAAATAGCAAAAAAAATGAGACAAAGACTTGGCACCGAGTCTTTGTTTCATTTTCTTTGCTATTTGTTTGAGTGCTGCTTACCCTGGATTGTTCTATATATAAAGATATATATACTGTATATATATATTTGTTTTACAGTATTCCGCAGTTTCGGCATTTTGAACCCTGACCTTCCTTAGCCGAACTCAGATTAAGGGGGTCTATTCACTAAACCTTGGAGAGAGGTAAAGTGGAGAAAGATAAGTCCCAGCCAATCAGCTCCTAACTGTCATTTTTCAAACACAGCCTGTAACATGACAGCTAGGAGCTGATTTCCTGGGACTTATCGTTCTCCATTTTATCTCTCTCCAAGGTTTATTGAATCGACCCTTTAATATGCAGTAAGCTAAACACTGGGCGAGACTCTATTTGTACACTTGTGGGGAGCTGTGAGGCACTGAGGCGGATATGTGTTGGATTTATATAGAATACTATTTTATAATACTTTATTCTAAGAATATGTATTATATACACAAAACGTGAAAACCAATAGAACGTTGTGCACAATACATAGGAGACTTAGGGGGTCTATGTACTAAGCCTTGGAGAGAGAGAAAGTACCAACCGATCAGCTCCTGTCATTTTTCAAACACAGCCTGTAATGTGACAGTTAGGAGCTGATCGGTTGGTACTTTATCTCCCTGCACTTTAGCTCTCTCCAAGGCTTAGTACATAGACCCCTATAGGGCCTGATGATACAGAGGGGGACACTGTGTCAGTGTCAGACGCAAGCAGCCGATGTTTTTAGTTTGCATGGCAGCTGAGCCACATTGCATATCTGTCCCGATGGTTACCGCCCGGGAACGCACAATGAATTTGGATACAGAGAGAAGCATTTTCGATGGCCGATCCTGGGAAACAACAAGGGGGTGGAGAATAGCCAGACACGGGAGCGTCGCAGGCAGTGACGGCGTCTTCTTCCCGCAGTTGCATTGATTTTGGCGGCCATGTTCAGACAGACATTCTGCGCCTCCATAGGGCGCGTCTTTTTATGTACAGCGCCTGATTTGTGTAGCAGCCAGTGAGCGTCACAGTGGGAAGACCATTGGTTGCGGCATTAGCGTAAAGTCCCACCAACACTGCGTAGAAAGACACAGATGCAGCTGTATTAGCGTCCACTTCTTACTCAGGTCCGCAGACTCACCCGAGTGCACAGTAAGGGAAGGGTCAGCACCAAGAGCCTAGCTTAGATCAGTGTAGTGCACTGTATTGAAGAAATCACACACAGCATTTATGTCCAAGTGACCGTTTCAGTCTGCAGTCAGACTTTTTTTTTTACCCCTGATGAAAGTCTGCCTATAGACTGTAACGGCTGTACTTTAGACTGTAGACTGTACTTTAATCTAAATGCTGTGGGATTTTATCAATACAGTAGCTGAACTAATCTAAGGAAGACTGTTTGAAACTATCTATCATTCTAGAACCACCCCTATAATCTCCATAAAATATTGTACCTACAGTAATTACCTCCCCTCTAAAGAGTTCACACAAAACTTACATGTGTTCTTTTCTTACAAAATCTGTCTTTGGTAGATATTTTGAAATAACGTTTGATAATTATGCTCCTATGAGGTTGATGCAGAACTGAACGTATGTCTGTTTTCGAAGTGAATATTGAGTGAACTCGCACTTTGAATTCTCTGGAACCGCGCAATTCAGAGGCGAACGCATCTAACCTGAATTATTTGTTGTGTGGCTTGTTTGATTTTCTTTCATGTGAGTGACATTCATCATTCTGTAGCGAGAATTGTTATTTGCGTAATATGCTCATCGGAGGCAGCCAAGTGGGAGCTCCCAGCTTCATCCCAGAACGTTTCCTGGTGGGAAAACGATGACAGAATCTATCACAGACTGTACACTGCTGTCCTGACCTACCACTCATTAGACTGATGATTGGTCTATCAGGGACATGATGGTAATCAGCGCAGGCCGGAGAGGCGCTCCAGCGGGAGAAAACTCATTAAAATACAATATTTGAATCTCTTTGTGGTGCTCGGATTCCGCATAAACCACTTGCCCCCAAATCTTTGTCTAAAAGGAAGATATTTCTCATTGTTCTTTATTTTCAGCTAATTAACATTTTTAGGAGCTTTGTCTGCAGCGACTCGTTAAGCCCTGTAGAGATGGTTTTCCCTTCACATCTCCGCTCGCCTCTTTCCACGGATTCGCTCCTAATGCTGTGAGCGTTCAGATTATTTTAAGCGACACGCAAAGGGTTCACGTTTAAAGGGAATATTTAATACGGTTCATTAGCTCCATTAGGAGGGTGCAAACGAATCATCTGCTGCAATTATGCCTTCAGAAGGTTGTGGTTATTAATATCCATACACAAGAACCATCATTATCTTCCTGCATTTCCTTTGAAGTTGATTAGCTGCTGTACTACGCGGCGCCTGCTGGGAACAGAAGGGGGTTGCACTGGGTTCCCAGATAACTGGCACCTGCGGGGTCAGCTGAGAACATGTGCAGGACCTGGGCATCGGGCACCCAGAGGTATCCTGCTCAGCTATAGGGCACAGAGGAAAAGCAGCATCCGCTGGTTCTGGGGACCTACATTTCCGGGACCCCCGCCATTCAGATCGCTATTCCCTGGTGACAGATAAGGATGGTTGTCTGGTAGGGATGGGAAACGGTGTTCTAGAACAAGGCTATTACAGGTTGGCTGAGCAGACTTAGATGAGCAATTAAATTGCCAGAGATGTCAGATACAATCAGATCAAACCATATCTGTAGTGACAAGGCTTCTGGAATTAAATCACAATATTGTCCTGGAGTAACCCCTTCCCTCCCCCCCTCCTATATGTGTGTCATTTCACAAGGAAAAAGCATTTTATTAACCAGTATAGCTCGCAACCGTATCCTTAGAGCCTGACTAACAGACGATTGGTAATGCAGACGCTCTCGCAATAGCGTTTGCGGGAATATGCAGATGCTAATTTCAGCCTTCCCTTAGTGCGGGATGGTACGATGGAGTATGCGAGAGGTGAGACGCCCATTTTCAGGCTGCGCGGTCTGTGCCACTTGCGATGGATATTGCAAACATTCCAACATCGATGAAACATCGGTTGCACCATTGACATTTGTGGTAGCCTAGAGTTTAATTCTAGCTACTCTCTTCATATTCAACTAAACATGGCCTCTGACGCTTTGGATTTGTGATTGGGAATGCAGCACTGTGACGCTCCCATAACACAGACATGAAACAGCCCCTTTTTGTGCTCACTTTAGGTCATCTCCCAGTCTCCTTCCTGACACGCCCAGGGATCACAAGTGACGTCTCAAGCATATTTCCCAACAGTCCCAAATTTTGAGTTGGGACGTTATGTATGAATCAAAGGTAAAAGGGTGTGTCCACTAGGTCACGCCCCTTTGTGTATCACGCCCCCTTTTTTCGTCATGCTTGGAGCGAGCCCAGAACTCCGGCAGCTGCTGGACTTTCGCAGCAAGGGTTTACTAGACCTTTCACACATGTGCAGCAGCAAATAATTGCTTAACTGCGCCAACATCGATACTGCGAGCACCCCTGAATGAGCCCCATATTGTGTATTGTTTGATATTTTATCCCTAAAGGGAACAGGGTATAGGAGTTTTTATAAAGCTTTTTCTGGGGCAGGTGATAATCACACCGCCTTCACATAATCCCATACCTCCCAACTGTCCTGATTTTAGGAAGGCAGTCCTGCTTTTTGGGCACTGTCCTGCTGTCCTACCCGCAGGCTGCAGTGTCACACAGACGGGGGGGAGCACTCGATCACTCGGGTAAATACTGAATGGATGCCGTGCGCATTTGCACAGCATCTAAACAGTGTGGGACGTGAGACGGGGGACAGCCCAGCTGCTTGGGGGCGTTGGGCACACCCCAAAAGTGAGGAAAGCGGAGGCATGACTAGAGGCCACGCCCCTTTCCAGTGCAGGTTCCCAAACTTTAACTCCAAAATGTCGGGAGGAACGCATTCCCCTTACGTGAGAGATTCTTGTTAGTTAAACTTGAACCTCCAAGTGGGTCTTTTCTCTTTGTTTATTCCGTGTACTGCAACACTGTCTATGACAGGAGTGGGGAACCTTTTTTCTGCCAAGGGCCATTTTGATATATAACATTATTCGCGGGCCTGGTGCAGGGCACACCGGTGATAACAGCAATGCCTGGAGCATCCTGAGGATGCTCCGGGAGCTGTAAGGGCAGCAGTGTGACCATCTGAAGCGTCCTAAGGACGCTCCAGGCAGCACTGCTGCGTAGATTCTGGCTGCAGGGTATCATTCTAGGCACCCTACTAGTCAGATGAGGCTAGCAGAAAAAGGCTCAGAGGGCCAGACCAAATGATTCCGAGGGCCTTATACGGCCCCTGGGCCTGAGGTTCCCCATCCCTGGTCTATGGTAACACCAGCCTCCGGCTCATTCACATGACTAAATAATATACGTTCCCGACTGCTTTATCCCGGCGAGGGTTAAATGACAGGCGTCTAAATCTTGACGCCTGTCATTTTATCGACGCCGGGAGACCGGCGCCCGGCATCCTGATCAAAGTGGTGCCGGTCACCGAGCATGGATAGCCGCGTGGGGGGGGGGTCAGGGGGACTTAGGGTTAGGCACCCCCCAGGAGGTTAGGGTCAGGCTAGGGGAAGGGGGGGTTATGGTTAGGCACCCCCAGGGGAAGGTTAGGGTTAGGCATCCCCCCGTGGGACTTAGGTTTAGGCACTTAGAGGGGGGGATTAGGGTTAGGCACAGGGGGTAGAATTAGGTTAGTTTATACTTACCTTTAGGTCGATCGGGATTTCCTCCTCTGTTGGGCTGCGGCCAGCGGTAAATCATACCAAATGCGACTAAATGTATGTGGTCTACACACATTCCTATTTATTAAGGTAAGCAGGGGTCATTACATATGCAGAAAGTTTCCGCATGTTTTAAGTAGACGGCCCATTCATCATTTGAGTTCCGATGTGGACTATGATCCGTTCTGCAATCAAGCTCCAAAAACTGAACGTTTTGGAAATTTGATTGCAGACACTAACTTTCGTCACTATTAATGCGTGGGAAATATGGCAGTGTTAAGGGAGCAACTGTCCTGCAACGGGAGCCAATGCTTTATTGCGCCTATACATTTGTATCCACCGGCACAACTTGCCATGAGTTGGATACGGGGAAGGGGGGCTTGGCAGTGGGGCTTATTAAATGAACAGACCCCTATATGTTGTCAATAATATACAAATGGGTCATTCCATGTACACGCTGTGCTATTTTCCATGCAATGAATTAATCCACCCTTTTGTAATATCAAACATGAAACCTGCAGCCTTGCTGCATCCTGTTCTCCTGTCGCTCTTCTGTGAGATCCAATCGCATTCTGGCCTTCCGTGGCTCTTCTGTGAGATCCAATCGCATTCTGGCCTTCTGGGCTCGATTGCGAGATCCAATCGCATTCTGGCCTTCTGTGGCTCTTCTGTGAGATCCAATCGCATTCTGGCCTTCTGTGGCTCGACTGCGAGATTCTATAAGTTCAATCAAGTGCACTAACACCTATCTCACTGATACAATGCAATGTTATGACCCAGGATTCAGGGAGAGAGAGTGTGGTTAAATGCCACCTTAATATACATATATAAAATAAGTGCTGGCTAATTTCTCTCTTGCAGTGGGTCGAGGGGTGGGGGGGGGGAGTTTGGGAGTCACTAGATGAAAGTAGCGCCTCCTCTGTCGTCAATGTTTACCTATTTCTTTGTACATTGCATACAAACGTAAGTAAAAAGCAAAAACAGTTGCACTTATAAATTTGATTGTGCCCCAAAATGTTTTGCTTTACAACCGATTTTCCTGCTCCGCCAACCCCGCCCTTTCTGGTCCTGTGAGAAGGCACGTTCTTTGGATTTGGGGATAGTTGAGGGCGAGGCACAGTATGCAGAACTTTGCGGGAAAAAGTGAACACCCTTTCTGTGTGCTTGAATAACTTTTCTTATTGCACCAAATTGAATCAACTCCTTGGAATAAATTAAACACTTCAAATATTGTAGAAACAATCCATGAATTTTGCGGCTGACAAATTTCTTCAAATATCTGCTGCTGTGTAAATGCCTGTAGTCACCCACAGATGAGAATGGTGAGGGCTTCGCTTACAGAGCTGTCTACTGCCATCATCTGGCGAAAGCAGAGAATGACACAAACTGATATTATCCAAATTGCTTAACAGTTTTTGCTCCTATATGACCAGACCAATTATTACCTGAAACTGATACCACATTTGTCGTTACTTTGGGTACACAAGTGATCTTTGATTTTTCGAGGGGGCACATATTGCTCTCCTTTGTAATAATAAGTCCTTTATTTTTTTCACATACTTTAAAGGTAAAATTAATCTGTTTTACCCATGTGAGATTTTAAATAACTAATAAAACTGGAGACATAGGGGGTCATTCAGACCCGCTCGCGAGCAGCAGTACGCTCGCAAGCGGGTCGATGTTCCCCACTGCGCATGCGCACGACGGCCCCACTGACATCACTAGTGATGTCAATGGGAGTGATTTTGGTTCTGATAGAGCCAAAATCACTCCAGGGCTTGTGGCAGGGAGACCCTACCGCAGGGTCTCTGTCGCAAGTCCAATGGTCGCGATGGTCCATCTTTTTGGCTGCTCGCATATGCTGTGGGTGGTCACCCACAGCTATACGAGCGGCCAGGAGGCCGCTCCATTTTCATGGAGGAGGGCCCTGATTCAGAGCAAGTGCTCTGGTCAGAGCGTCCGGCTTTGAATCAGGCCCATAATGTGAGCGGTGTTTAAGGTGTCAGACAATGTCATTCTATTCATTTCCTCTGTGTATTATATCAGTATTCTGTAAAACGTTACATTCTGCCCACTATAACAGTTTCATCACATGCAGCTAGCAACCACTCTAGTCTCGAACACAGGGCCTGATTCAGAGGCACTCGCTATTTGCGAGCGCACACTCTGGATCAGGACGGGGAGTTGTTTTTTTTTTCCTGTCCGATCGCTAACCTGTGGGTGCCCACCCACAGCTAGTGCGAACGGGCAGGAGATGGTCGCGATTATCGTGACCATCGGCATTGCGTGGAGACCCTAAGGTAGAGTCTCAGCACTCGCAAAGCCGAGTAGACTTCCAGCTCTAATAGAGCCGGAAGTCGACTACTGACATCACGAGTGATGTCAGTAGGGACGCCCACAAACGGCAGGTGTTCCTTCGGGAACGCCTCCGTTTGTTCAGCCACCCCCCCCTACCCGCCAACAAAACGGGGTGAGCTGTCGGTCAACAGCCGCCCTGTTTTGCTGCGAGCTCCGGAGCGAGTGAAGGTCTCACTCGCTACGGGGCTCGTGCGTGCGCACTGGGCCATCATCGACACGATTGCCAGCGCAATGCGCTCACGAGCGAGCAGGTCTGAATCAGGCCCATAGTACAAGTTGCAGGAGGCTCCCAAACTTTCAGGTAGCCCCTCCCCCCCTTGCAACCCTGGAAGAGTGTCCGGATCTCCTGAATCCCATCGACTTCCTAGTAAAGCCGTCGGGATGCCGGGAATCGCAGCTCCGTATGGAGGGAGCGGGGCTAAGTGACTCGAAACCGCATCATTTAGCCTCAACCCCTCCTCGCGGTCCAGCGATTCCCAGCAGTTTACCGTGATGGTGGGCGGGGCCTAATGACATAGGAGCCAACTGCGCCACCTCTCTGGGCGTATCTCGGAGAAGAGGTACGAACTGCCAGCAAGTACAGTGGCATCACAAGGGGGGTGCGAGGAGTGACACCAAAGTGCCGACTCGGCTCCTGACACAGTGAGGGGAGCCGGCACTGCAAGTACAATGGTCACGGGGGCAGTCCGTCTGCAACACCGGGACCCCCCAGAGAGACTAAAACACGGGTTAAGGACTTTGGCCATGCACCCTACCCACATGGTCACGCCCCCTTACCATGAGGCCATACCCCCTTTTTACCAGCAGGCGGCTTTGCCATGTGCACTTAGGGAAGGACGTCAGAAGCTCGGACCTGGTGTCACCCAATGGAGGGATGCCGCTGGGCAAGTATGCTCTAGAATGGATTACTTTATGGTAACCCCATTAAAATTAAGATGGCGTAGGTTACCGCTGTCAATCTCTGAAGATGTAGTCTTCATACTATTGTATTTTATATTATTGTATGGGTCGTCGAGCCCGATAGGGCTATCTCCTGGTTACCCTTTATAATAAATGGTTAATTCACTTACTGTACTTTTGTAGAAATGAAGGGATAATGAATAGACTCCTAAAACACTGGTGCAGAAATTCAGCCTCCAGGTGAAATGCCAGCAATATGGTGGTAGGGTGATCAGGTAGAAATCTGTTATACAGTGATTGCTTGCTGCATATGATGGTACTGTTACAGTAGTCAGAATATGACACGTTAAACAGAAACGTGATTGGTAATCCACAGAGGAAATGAACAGAATGAAATTGTCTGACACCTAACTGCCGCTCACTACAGCGAGGTGATTAAACAGTGTAAGAGGCATCTGCTGGCAGCCGGTAACGTTGCTCTGGCCAGCTTCATTTGCTGAACACATCCGCTGGACCTTTGTCCTAGAACTAATAGGTAATACAATGAGAGTACTGTATTTGTAGAGATTGTTATAAGGGGCGAGATGTGAATATGTAATTTTCACTCTTTACTGCCATTTTCTATTCGCCTCTCACTATAATAGGATATTTGCCTGAAGTAAAAGTGGAATTGGTACATTAGAAAATGAGAAAACATTAGGCCTGGCAATAAGCAAGCGTCAGCGAGACGATCGAGGCGCATACTGCAAAGTGACAAAACAGACAAATGAATTGTACATAGATGTATGTGCCTATCAGTGCCGCTTGCAAATGTTCTATTTGTATGAAAGAGAAGATAGAAATGGTTTCATAGAAGGTGCATGCATCGGATGGCTGGCTTATACTATTCCGTATGTACTCAGTGCTGCCCCCTAGTGTGCATACTCCAAACTGCAAAGAATTGTACAGAGGTACAATCTTGTTTCCACTTTCATTCTGCCGTTCAGCACTGTTTTCGTAAATTGGAATTTTTTTAGATTATTTCGTCTATGTGTAGACCTGGGGCGCGTTTACACTCAGGGGTATATTTACTAAAGTGCGGATTTAAACTTTATAGAAGTGGAGATGTTGCCCATAGTAACCAATCAGATTCTGCTTACAATTTATCTACCACGTTCTAGAAAATAATAGCTAGAATCTGATTGGTTACTATAAGCAAACCATCTCCACTTCTATAAACACGCACTTTAGCAAATATACCCCTCAGGACCCGATTTCGCTCGCATTAGCATAAAGATCAGAATTAGACCCAAGTGCTGCGGAGCATTGGCATATGGATACACGCAACTACGGCAAGTGCGCATCTGAACGCCAAGCTCTTGCGTGCACTGATACAGCTGCACTAGTTCGCGCTATTCTCATGCTCATGTGCGAGCGCCAATGCCCTGCTGTGTGGTTAAAGTCAGCATAATAGCATTTAGTGCGTTCCGTCAGCAGACAATGACCTTGAGATTATTCGGATACATGTGGAACATTGTGAACACTGGGCTCATCTCTACATCAAGGCGGCAGAATAATCCGGTACATCTATTAGGGAATATATTGCATGCTAATAACAGAATATAGTGCCAGCTTCAGCCTCAAAGTCTGCCACATCTTTATCTATTGTTGGCTGAATATACTGAATTCTTATCTAATTGACTCTGGTGTGACCTGGCCTTTTATATTGTGTGAGCTGCGACCTTTCCTGAGCTGCTCATTACGGCAATAATTGCCATCAGTCTGTCACTTGCTATCATCCGCCACCATCAGAGCTGTCATTTTCTGCTCTTCCAGGCTGTTACTTAGCAATCTCCAAATACAGTGAGAGTAGGGAAGGTTTAAGGTGTGATAAAGGAAATGTAGGGCGCGTCTGTCTCTTCAGAACCTATACACCTAATGCTATAGACCTAACCCTATACCACTAAGCCTACATACAGTAGCTTACCCTATAGACCTAACCCTACCTCACTAACTCTATATATAGTAAATTACCCTATACAGCTAACCATATACCACTAACTCTACATATAGTAGCTTACCCTATAGACCAAATTCTATACCACTAACTCTACATATAGTAACTTACCCTATACAGCTAACCCTATACCACTAACCCTACATATAGTAACTTACCGTATACAGCTAGCCCTATATCACTAACTCTACATACAGCAACTTACCCTATACAGCTAACCCTATATCACTACTCTACATACAGTAGCTTACCCTATAGACCTAACTCTATACCACTAACTCTACATATAGTAACTTACCCTATACAGCTAACCCTATATCACTACTCTACATACAGTAGCTTACCGTATACAGCTAACCCTATATCACAAACTCTACATACAGCAACTTACCTTATACAGCTAACCCTATATCACTAACTCTACATACAGCAACTTACCCTATACAGCTAACCCTATACCACTAACTCTACATATAGTAACTTACCTTATACAGCTAACCCTATATCACTAACTCTACATATAGTAACTTACCCTATACAGCTAACCCTATACCACTAACCCTACACATAGTAACTTACCCTATACAGTTAACCCTATATCACTAACTCTACATTCAGCAACTTTACCCTATACAGCTAACCCTATACCACTAACTCTACATATAGTAACTTACCCTATACAGCTAACCCTATATCACTACTCTACATACAGTAGCTTACCCTATACAGCTAACCCTATATCACTAACTCTACATACAGCAACTTACCCTATACAGCTAACCCTATATCACTAACCCTACATATAGTAACTTACCCTATACAGCTAACACTATATCACTAACTCTACATACAGTAGCTTACCCTACAGACCTAACCCTATACCACTAACTCTACATACAGTAACTTACCCTATACTACTAACCCTATACCAATAACTCTACATATAGTAACTTACCCTATACAGCTAACAAATACCAATAACTCTGTACAGTTAACCCTACATCACTAACTCTACATACATTAGCTTACCTTATACAGCTAGCCCTATATCACTAACTCTACATACAGCAACTTACCCTATACAGCTAACCCTATACCACTAACTCTATATACAGTAACTTACCCTATACAGCTAACCATATACCACTAACTCTACATATAGTAACTTACCCTATACAGCTAACCCCATACCACTAACTCTACATACAGTAGCTTACCCTATACAGCTAACCATATACCACTAACTCTACATACAGTAGCTTACCCTATAGACCTAACCCTACATCACTAACTGTACATATAGTAACTTACCCTATACAGCTAACCCTATACCACTAACTCTACAGTCGCTTACTCTATAGACCTAACTAGGGCCGGATTAAGGGCCTGATTCAGACCCGGTCGCAAGCGCTGTGCGCTCGCAACCGGGTCGATGGTGGGCCAGTGCGCATGCGCGAGGCCCGGATAGCGACGGGCACTCCGTCACTCCAGGTCTTGCAACAAAGGGGGCGTGCTGTCGATGTTGAGTGACAGCACACCCCCTTTGGTGGGCGGGCCAGGGGAGTGGCTGCCCCAACGGAGGCGTTCCCATGTGAACGCCTCTGTCTGGGGGCGGCCCCACTGACATCACGAGCGATGTCAGTGGGAGAGATTTCGGCTCTGTTAGAGCCGAAATCTCTCTGGGGCTTGCGGCAACGAGACCCTACCACAAGGGTCTCGTCGCAAGCCCGATGGTCACGATGGTCTTGACTATCGCAATCATCTCCCTGGCCGCTCGCTATAGCTGTGGGTGGTCACCCACAGCTATATGAGCGGCCAGGAGGCCGTTCTAAAAAAAAAAAAAAAAAAAAAAAAAGACCGGCCCTGATTCAGAGCGACCGACCGGCTCTGAATCAGGCCCCAAGAGTCAGCCTGGGGCTGAAAATGTTCAAGGGCCTATACTGCAAGGGGGAGGAGCTGTGACTAGTGCCAGTGCCGTGAGAAGGCTTCTGAACTCTCTGTGCCGGCCCTGACCCCTCAGCACATGACGTCGCCAGGGCCGGATTAAGGATTGTGGGGGCCCCGAGGCAACTAAGGCCCTCATTCAGAGCCACTCGCTAGCGGCAGTACGCTCGTTCCGAGCGATGTTCGCACATCTGCACATGCGTACGGATCGTTATACGCATGCACGAACCAGTCAGTGCGGCCGAAATTCATGTGATCGCAAAATAGCGAATGCCTGCTAATTTGAGTGACAGAATGAGGCGTATGTGGGTGGTAACAGGGGAAGGTGCTTGAAAACGGGGAGTGGAGATCAGATCGCAGGCGTGCTTAAAGGTCAAAACGGGCGTTTTATGGGTGTGCATATTTAAAACAGCAGCGTCATTGACCACGTCACTGGTTTTTTTTTAAGCCAGAACTGTTCGCAAAATTGTGGTAGCAAAAACCAACCACAAGAATAGCGAGCAGTTCATACGCTGGTCGATGTACTCGATTAATCTAATAAATAGCGGACATGACGTATGGTGCGAGCGGCCAGGGGGCGTTTTTAACAAATAAACGAGCGTATGTTTCGCTCGCTCGTTCAGACCTAGAGGTGTGAACAGACTGCAATTTGCGAACGGATCATTTGCATAGCCACCCCTTGTTTTTGAACGAACGACCGCAAATAGCGAACGGCTCTGAATCAGGCCCTAAGTTGTGGGGGTCCACTCCAATAAAATTGGCACCCCACCATCACTATGCCCCTTACCGTGCCCCACAGTGTAGTTAGAATGTTTCACAGAACATAACTCCAGCACTATGTTCTTACTCCTAGCCTATGAGTGAGACATGCCAAAGTCCTGCTTTGCAAAAACTACAATTGCTTTTATAACGGAGTAAGCCCAGGAGGGAACTACATAGGTGGCAGCGCCACTGGCTACTACAATGAATTGGTGGCCGCAACACCGGATAACCACATCCGCTATTATGATCAGTAATAGATGTGAGCCGGAGGTTATTAGATGTGAGGCACACACAACTAGCCGCTGGCCACCTGGTGATGCTACCTTATATAGCTGTCACCACTGGGACTAACAATCCCCTCTATCCGGCGCCGCTCGCTCACCGCCAGCCGCTGTCACACACCGCCAGCCGCTGTCACACACTGCCAGCTGCTGCTGCATTTTCTGGATGCACAGAGCATACAGAGCAGAGCGGCTCCAGAGTCCCATCACGGACGTGATGCTGGTGAGGGGACTCCGGTGCCGATCTGCAGCCGGGCAGCCCCAGTCCGAGAACAGGTGTCGCCAGGCACTTGCTCTCGGCAATTACAGGGTCAGATTAACACAGTGTGGCGGCCTTTCTGTGTGGGGCCCCCGGGGCAACCGCCCCTGTTGCTCCCCCCTTACTGCGGACATGGACGCAGCACAGAAGGGACAGGCCTGCCAGCATCAGGAAGTACAGCACTGCACGGAGCATCCTGAGGATGTTCAGAGCAACTGTACTTACAGGCGGCGGGGTGCGTGGCATTCTCGGAGCACACATCAGCCCCACTGCCTCCCTAAGTACATAAAAAAATAGAAAAATTGCATCATTTTGTGAGACACCTATAAAAGCAAATGTAATATTTGTGATTTAAGGCCAAACTATGTGACCAGCTAGGCAGCTAGACATCACCATGCTGACATGATGATGGGCCTATTTTCAGGTGGAGGCCTGGAGCTGTAGCTCCATCTGCCCCATTGTTAATCTGGCCCTGGCAGGGCCACACAAGAGCACAAAGTGCAGCCACTCGCCGGCTCTCTAACGCTACAGTCAGCAGGCGGCCCAGACTTAGGCTAGCGATGACCTCCAGAATCCCATGGGTTATATCCGTCAATGTTTTCTTTCAGATGGTGACAGTTTTTCTGGTCAGTACTATGTAAGCGATGGTGGGCACCACAACTTGCTTTCCTTGCTGAGGAGTTTCCCGGTTTCAATAACTGCGCTTCTTTGCACTTGCGCAAGTAATCTCACTCTCTTGCGCCTACACATGGCTAAGCCATCGAACGGTTTACAAATTATGGTGGCATGCCATCGAAAGTCATGTTGAGACAGGCATACCATAGCAGCTACTCAATGGTTTCCTTCTGATGGCCATCCCTACCCTAAACTGCCTTCCGTCGCCTCTCCGGGTACCCCACACACCTCTGGCACCCCGAGGCAAACTCTGCATGGTCTCCGTGATTTACGCCACTGAAGTGACCCAAAAGCTTTCAGAGAGAAATGCAGACATTACAAGTTCATGAGCAGCGGACCAATATGGACTTTTCAGAAACCGACAAAGACTGTACTAAAGTGTGTGTTTGTGGGGTGAGCAAGTAGGAGAAACTAGCTAAGCCAGTCGCCCGAATGCGATAGCCACCCTAGCAGGAAAATTACATCCTGTGGGCACAGTACAAGTCTTAGAACACCTCATACAAGTCTTACAGCCCATCAGGACACCTTCATGTAGATGCAGCAGCTGATCCATGAGATTTAGGACATCACAAGAAAGCATTTGCACAGGTTGTCTGTAATTTTACATGACCCTTAAGAAGTATACGCATGCTATACTGAGAAGGGGGTCCCCGTATTATCCACAACCAGCACTGGGCTCTTTCTAGCAGGGTCGTAATGCCGCATTCTTGAAACCCAATTCATGGGGTCTCCCAGCCAAAGCATTCATCACCCCACACTAGTCAGCCCATGCTGGGGATCCTGGGGAGGTGGGGACCCCACCAAAAAAGGGATCCCCCCTCTCCTGGGCACCCCAGACCCATGCTATCCCCAGCACCCCTGGGCAGTGGGTGCTGAGTTGATTGTGTAAAAAATACAGAGTTGGTGCTGGTTGTTGAAAGTAGAGTTACCCCCTATGTCTTTTTTCCACATATTTTCACAACCAGGATCAGCTCACACAGCCCGGTGCTGGTTATGCTTTTACTTTTAGGGGGGACCCCACATCTTTTTTAATTCTTTTATTTTAACATTTTACTAGCTTTTACAGACAGAAGCATGCACGGATCTCACTGATCTGTGCATGCTTCTGTCTAACTCGCATCTTTTAATGAAACTCGCATTACAAGGTGTGAGTTTACCCGCAGTTTAACTTACATGCCAGTCAAACTCACACCCGCAAACTGGCAACCTATTACATTTTCGAGTTTAGGGACAAACATGTACCTTCAAAATGTGCAAGAAGGTGCAAGTTTCTTCCCACATAAAAAACTCGCACCTGATTACATTCTGCCCAAAGTATTTCCTCTCTCATTGGAAAGTTTCAGCAGTAAAAGGCACCTCTCTAACTTTGACATTATTATTTTTATTAGCTTTTATTTACAGGACATCAAAAGGTGTCTGCAACACCGTATGACGACAACAAAATGACACACATGTTACAAAATTACAAAGGATTATCATAATTTTAAAAAAACAACATCGATGGTGGGGGTACAGGGGTAGGATGGAGACTCACTAATGGGTCTCTTTATTATCCCTTAATTGCTACAAAAATAGGTGAAAATTAACATTTTCACCTACATTTGATAGAAATTAAGGGGTAATAAATAGATAACTCCTGCTTACCTTTCAGCCATAACCTGTCCCGCTGTCCCCACACACTAGTATGGGGACCCAATTTCATCAAGCTCCGAAATCACAACATTTTTGGAGCTTGACAGCGGGAACCTTTGCTATATTCATACGGTGCTTCAGATGGCCCCAAATCCCAGACCCCACTATGAGAACCTTATTGGGAGGAGCACAGACGTAACTAGACTTTTTGGTGCCCTGTGCCAGGGAGAGCAGTGGCAGTGTTAGGAGACACAGTAAAAAAGTGATAAGGTGCCAGCCAATCAGCTCCTAACTGCCATCTCACAGGCTGTGTTTGGAAAATGACAGTTGGGAGCTGATTGGCTGGCACCTTATCACTTTTTTTACTCTGTCTCCTAATACTGCTTAGTAAATAGACCCCATAGGGTCTGTAGAACTAGACTATTTGGATTAGAGTCGCTGCTCCCCTTTATAAGTCTCCTGGAATCCACAGGGTAAATTATTCTGTTGAAATATAAAGAAAAAGGGGGCTCTCCATAGTGCATAAAAGATTTATTTAATAAAAAAAAACACGCAGTCAATTATCAACCTCTGCTGTGTACATTCTTACTATTTAACTCACGGAGTGGACTGGTTACCACTTGGCAATCACCATCAGATGGTCCTTCTCCAACGGGGATGAGCCACGTGCCGCACACCCCTCTCCAGAGCAGGCAGTACGCCTCTCCACCTCAGGACAAGGAACCGACCTCCGGGCCACCGGGACACGTGATGGATGCGTCAGCAAGCCACACCCAACACGTTTCGTAAATCACTTCATCAGAGGGCTGGCTTGCATGACACAGACAAGGAGTATATAAGGACGCTTTAAGCACGCGAATGCTAGCATAAGCATGAGAGGAGATAAGCACCCTGTTTTTTATTGTAGCAGTACTGGTTAAAACTGGGTTTTTGGTCGCAGTCATGTTATTGGTATTTGTATTGAGTCAATCAGAGTTTGACAGCCTATCAGGGACCTGTTTAGACGGGCTCTGTTTAGAGTTATCAGTGCACTGGGAGGAGTCAGCTTCCTCTTTTCCAGTTGTGATCATCTGGATAAGTACCTCAGTGTCACTGAAGCCATATATTTTGTCTTCCTATCATATTTCCTTGCTTATTCAGCAGTATATCCCTTTTACTCTGTCTTTTCATCCCATCCTCATATCTTTATTAATTTTCCCCCTCCCCTCTTTTCTCTATTTTACATTCCCCCCTGCTCTTTTACAGTCCCCCCTCCTCTCTTCCCACTGTCATTTTTTGTGTGCAGCCCCATTTTATTCAACCCCCCCTCCATTCTGCTTCTCCCCACTGGGCACATTCATACTGCTGCCATGCCCCATCTCCACTGAGATGCCCCCCTCCCCGTCGATTGCTGTAGGCGGCCTGGCCTCTAGCTTTGGCGGCCATCTCTCCTCACACGCGCGGGGCGCGTGCACTGCACCCGCGCGTGTCCTCCGGCCCGGCGGCACCCGGAGCATTTGTTAGTGCACCCGCTCCCCCCCCATCCAGCCGGCAGGCATGGCTGGTGCGAGCGGGTGCTGCATCGGGACCCCCCCGCTCACCAACCGCTTCAATGAGGCCGGGCAGCGCGGTGTCCTCAGACACTGCGCTAAGCCCCGCCCCCACAAGTAGCGGGCGCCATTTTAGGTGCCTCAGCCCCCATAGACACAAATGTCACCGCGGGGCGCGTGCACTGCACCCGCGCGCGTGACCTCCGGGCCGGCGACACCCGCCGCGCCCGGAGCGTTGGGTAGTGCACCCGCTCTTCCCCCATTCAGCCTGCAGGCATGGCTGGTGCGAGCGGGTGCTGCATCGCCCCCCCCCCCCCGCTCACCAGCCGCTTTCATGAGGCCGGGCAGCGCGGTGTCCTGAAACACTGCGCTAAGCCCCGCCCCTACAAGTAGCGGGTGCCATTTTAGGTGCCCTGAGCCCCCATAGCCACTATGTCACCGCGGGGCGCGTGCTCTGCACCCGCACGTTGCCTCCGGGCCGGTGACACCCGCCGCGCCCGGAGCATTGGTTAGTGCACCCGCTCCTTCCCCATCCAGCCTGCAGGCATGGCTGGGGCGGGCGGGTGCTGCATCGGGCCCCCCCCCCGCTCACCAGCCGCTTCCATGAGGCCGGGCAGCACGGTGTCCTCAGACACTGCGCTAAGCCCCGCCCCCTCAAGTAGCGGGCGCCATTTTAGATGGCCTGAGCCCCCATAGCACTCAAATGTCACCCTCCACTGCTCCAGGAGCGGGGGGGGGGGTTTTGCTACTGACACCTGACAATGGGCACCCCCTTTCCAGGGGTCAGCTATTTGCCAGCACAGCTGGGTTGAACTATTCACCAATGAGCCACATTGCCGTGGACAGCCATCATGGTGATTCAAACCGCAATACCCCGTTAATTCAGCAGTTCTCATACCCAGGTTTAGCCCCTTTACCACCTGTTACCAGCGTTCCCATCAGCGGTTTGGCCCACCATGAATTTCAATAGGTATTGCCCCGCCCGCTGCATATTTTGGTCAGGGTTTTAGCCAGCGGACACTTCCGCCTGCCCTTCCTGTCTTTTCCCAGCAATTTATTAACCCTCAATTGCCCCATGCTCTGGGCCATTATGTACCGCAGGTGCTACACCCTTCGTGTGATCAGCAGTTTCTTTCCACTTCGACCGTACATAACACTTACCCGTAATTTATCTAGCAGGTGCCCAGGGACATTTTTACAGCCGAATCCCACCCTATAACCCCCCTTGCCTCTGGTCCCGCCACCTGTCAGGTCTCCCACCCCTCCGCACCCCACCCAAATTCATCCACTTCCCCCTCTGTCTGCCCGAGCCGGAACTCCCATCCCTGTTGCTTTTTCAGCTTCAACTTTGTACATTACTAATGTTGATGTCCCCAGTTCGCAGAGCATCGTGTCACCAGCGTCTTTGGCTCCTGCTGCCAATGTCACGGAGGACGTTCCGGCTTTATCGATTCAAGTCGTGGTGGGCACATCTCACAGCGCGGGACAGGAATCAGTTTCCACGGTCGGGGCCGCTACTCCATCGACGTCTGGAGCAGGTGAGATCACTTCACCACATAACACTGCCACGTCATCACACTCTGAAGTCTCATACAATTCATCTGGCTCAAGCGAAAAACCGCACAGGCTCACGTGTTATTTTTTTTTTTAGAAGAAGAAAAAAGGGAAGCGTAAGAGCACAAATAGATTCCGCAGTTATGCAGGCAGCTCGGTTCCGGATGCATCAGGCGATGCAGTTCATTGCTCTAATACTGCGTTTTTGCGGGGGTTAGATAGGTTTGTTAAGAGATAAAAAAGAAAAGAAAAAAAAAAAAAAGAAAAAGGGGTTCGTTTGCCCGTTGTTCGTCCAATTTTTTGTAAAATAGCGGTGAAAGCCAAAGGAACTTTAAGTCAGCTAGGGATTACCCAGTTGTTGTGGGGAAAAAATAGCGGCGAAAGTGGATGCAGGCCTGTTTCCCATCTCCTCCCTTAGTCTATTGGCGTTTTCCCCTTTGGGTGTTGTTCCTAAAAAGGAGGCCGGTAAATTCCGGTTGATCCAACACCTGTTCTATCCAGAGGGAGAGTCCGTCCACGACGCTCTAGATCCAGGCGAGTGAAGCGTCATTTATCGATCTTTGGAGGATGCCTCTACGGTGGGTGCACGAATTCGGTTAGGGAGCCCCATTGGCGAAGAGTGACAGAGTCCGTTTTTTAGGCTGATTCTTTCAGATACTTGGGTTTCAAAATTGATGCGTCATATTGCGTGGATAAGTGTTTGCCAATGGTATTCTCCATTTCCTGCTCCTTTTTTCGAGTGTTTCAGCTCTTTCCTACAGTGGTGCATTCAGCCAGGTTCAGGGCAGTCAAGTATAGTCCATTATTTAGATGAATTCTTATTGGTAGAGAGGGCCACAGCAGGCGTAAACAAAAAAAATAAAAAAAAATAAATAAATAATAAATAAATAAATAAATAAAAATAGTGAACTAGTTTGAATAGTGAACTTAAGGTCGACATGCGCTTATGGTGCACTTTTTGCAGGATTTTAACGGGGTTCAGTTTTTGGTTGCCCAAGCCAGTGGGCTTTGGATTTTGGGGCCTTTTTTGAGGGTCAGTATTGCGCGGAAGCTTGGCCACAGGATTGGCGAGCTGCCGGTTTTACAAGCAATATGCTCCTCCTCTATTGGTTCCCAATTGTAGTGGCCATAGAGTTCTAGATGGCGCAGCTTAGTAATCGTAGCATAATTTTCTGGTGCAACAACCTGGGGGTGGTTCAGGCCATTAACGCGTTCCGGAAGTTGAAAACGAGTTAGCGGATCCTTTATCTCGTGTCCAATGGTCAAGGTTTAGAGCATTGGCGCCCACAGCTAGCGTTCATGGTTTATCCTGCCATGCTTATGTCTGGCAGAGCATCAGGTCGGCATCGGCAGACTCGCTCTGAAAGCGTTGGCGACGGGTACCCTAAGGTCCTATACGGAAGCGTGGAACTCTTTGCTGGCTTTCATTAACAAAATAGATCAGGGTAAGAGTGTTGAAGGTAACATGTTGCAGTTCATTTGGTTTTGGCATGAACAAAAGCAGCAATGTCCGGTGCTTTGGCAGGCACTTCATATTTTTCACAATTGCGTGTCTTGGTAGACCCAACTAGTAATTTATTCTTTCCAAAGCTCTGAAGGGTTGGGCGTAAGAACAGGCGCATTCAGATGATTCTCGTAGGCCAGTAGGTACCAGTTTGTTAAGGAATAGTGGCCTGGCAGCGGCAGGCGCGGCCTTTAGAGATTATGAGGCGATGTTGTCAGTTTGGCATTTGTTTTGGCATTTTTCGGGGCGCTGCGGGTAGGTGAACTGGCAACTGCTAGTAAGAAGTCAGTGCGCACAGGAACTTTGTTGGAGAATGTGATTATGATATCGGACTCGATTTTGCTGAAAATTCTGAGATCAAAGACCGACCAATTAGGTGGGGGAAATTGGTAGTCAATTACTGAGCATCCGGACCCGAGCATATGCCCCGTGGCCATAGCTAAGCATTACAACCAGCGGTGTCCGCGAAGGGGGTTGCAATGGCTAGTGCATGGGGACCTTTCACCGCTCTCGCGTTTTTCAGTTCACAGCGAATTTTAAGCGTTATTTGATAGCCCTTGATTTGCCGGTGGGCATTATGGCGCACACTCATTCAGATTTGGTGCGGCAGCAGCGGGTTCTTCCAGCGAGGCAATCAAGCGATTGGGTCAGTGGAAGTCTTCCGCTTATAAAGGTAATGCTAGAGGTGACAAGCTGCCTAATTAGATAGCGCTTCAATGCGAGTTTGTTTTTTGGGAAACCCAGTGCCTTAAGCTACCGGCCGCTAGGGGGGATTGGAGCTCTTTTCACCTTTTGCCCTCAATGAGGTTTTGGTGTTGTTCACCTCCATCTGGGTCACTCAAACAACTCAGTTTTCCCTCCCTGGTTGGTGGTGAAAATGCTATGGTGTATGAGCAATACTGTTCCTTTAAAAACTTTTTCCTTACAGGTCGTGGTAGGGTACTTGATAGGGTGTGGATTGTGGGTCATTCATATGTGTATTGGGCTGGCAGGCACTCCCTTGCTCGAGAGACCCCCTGTAATGTCTGCTGGATTGGGGTGCACGGTGTCAGATGGAATGGCTTTTTGACTCTTATCTGGGATTCAGAGAAAAAATGGGGAGCCCCAGACTGCTTGGTCATCCATCTGGGAGGCAATGATTTGGGCACGTGTAAAGGTGTAGAGTTCATCATTGCTATAAAGAGAGACTTGCAAATAATTGCTCAGCATTGGTCACAGGTTCAGTTGGTTTGGTCTGAAGTCATTCCCCGTAGATTTTGGAAGAGGAGAGCAAGGAGCTTCAGCTTGTGAGAGAGTGAGGAGACAACTGAATGCTGCAGTGTCTTGTTCCGTGGAGAGTCTCGGGGCGTGCTATCAAACACCCCCGTCTCCGCTATGAAGAAGTTGACTTCTATAGATCAAATGGAGTGCATTTGGTTGGGAAAGGTTTGATCTGGTTTGTACCAGTTCTTTTGTCTGGTATTGGAAGCATTTAGCGGTCCTAGTTAGCTGGTGGCGGTACGTCGTCAGTGGACCCCGTATTTGGCGGAAAGCAGTGCTCCTCGGTGGCTCAATTTAGTGCAGCTGAACTTGGCTAGCATCCCCCCTTTGAGGAGGCGAGTCGGTCGCTGCCTTAGGGGAGGACCAGGTCTCCATCTTATGGAGGGATCAGCACTTTGCTAGATTAAGGGGAGATGGTACTACTCGAGATAGCTCGCACTTGGGGGTGGAATCTCCACCCCCATCTTAGTAATACATTCCGCTTATGGGCTGTAGCCGAGTTAGCACTGCTTTTTCGCCACCATGCTCGATGCTATTACAGATCAATTACAATCCAATTAAATAAATTTGTCTGCGACCTCTTTATTGCAAATCTATTCAGTTGTCAGTGTCGTTATTTTAGATGTTAAGTTTAAGTTAAGTATGGTGAAAATAATAAAACTATGGATGACTTAAAGCACGCGAATGCTAGCATAAGCATGAGAGGAGATAAGCACTCTGTTTTTTATTGTAGCAGTACTGGTTAGAACTGGGTTTTTGGTCGCAGTCATGTTATTGGTATTTGTATTGAGTCAATCAGAGTTTGACAGCCTATCAGGGACCTGTTTAGGCGGGCTCTGTTTAGAGTTATCAGTGCACTGGGAGGAGTCAGCTTCCTCTTTTCCAGTTGTGATCCCACCCACCCACCCTGCAATTTAAATCGGCTTGGGCCGATGTTATTCGTTGGAGTGTTATTCTTTGTTTTCTTCCAACAGGTGAGGCGCAGCTGGCAGAAAGCAGTGCTCCTCGGCGGCTCAATTTAGTGCAGCTGAACTTGGCTAGCATCCCCCCTTTGAGGAGGCGAGTCGGTCGCTGCCTTAGGGGAGGACCAGGTCTCCATCTTATGGAGGGATCAGCACTTTGCTAGATTAAGGGGAGATGGTACTACTCGAGATAGCTCGCACTTGGGGGTGGAATCTCCACCCCCATCTTAGTAATACATTCCGCTTATGGGCTGTAGCCGAGTTAGCACTGCTTTTTCGCCACCATGCTCGATGCTATTACAGATCAATTACAATCCATTTAAATAAATTTGGCTGCGACCTCTTTATTGCAAATCTATTCAGCTGTCAGTGTCGTTATTTTAGATGTTAAGTTTAAGTTAAGTATGGTGAAAATAATAAAACTATGGGTGACTTATAGCCAATCACTATACAACTCATTTTGTTGTCCTGTACTAATTTTCTACAATATTTTTAAAAAATGTTTACAATATTTTTTATAATTTTGTGCATTAAACAAAGTTTGTTACAATACATTGAACTGTCAAAAATCAAAGGTGTTTTGTTTACCCTTCTTTTTCTTTCTATCCCCACCCCTCATAAAAATAATTCTAAAAAAAAAAAATGACATTCCATTGTTTATTCAAATGTTGTCGCTTACTGTATTGTTATATCGCTTTTATTCCGTTATGAAGTAATCAGAATAATTTATGTGTCTCTTTCTACTTTATATACTTTGTATTTTACTGTCATGATTTAGTATGTTTTTGAAATGTCTCAATAATGTGTTTACAAAAAAAAAAAAAAAAGGTGTCACTACAGTATCTGAGTCGTTCTCAAAAACTTCGTTATTTTGGATATCGGAAACTCGACACATACATACATAAATATTTTAAAGGCACAGTCGTGCCCTTATATTAAGGCTGAATCGAAAAAAATGGAAATCTCCATAGAGAATTCCCGTGGGGGGGCATGGTGTTTAAGGGGCTACACCTCAAAAGCTATTGGAGGTACCGAGCTAAAATTTGGCATGGACGGGTAGAACTGTCACTCGGTGCTGCGTGCCAAATTTCAGGGCAAAAATAAATAAATGAGGATTTGGGAACAATCTAAAGCTCCAATTGTCATTTTATTCTGACACTCTCAGTTAGGACCACTTTTCTGTGGTTCTCTATGGGGGATATTTGAGATGGCATAAGTCGTGGTAGGGGGCAAATTTAGACTTGGGGTTTGTTTTATTAGGTAGCTCTTGTTCCAGGGTAGGGTCTTTTGGGGTTCAGGTAATTGAGAAAGTTACAGTTTTTAAATTATTACCTCACAATTGTGCCATTATAGAGATAGGAAGCTTCAATTTGTTGCGCAGCCTTATGAGGTGCCTTTAGCATGTGTTCTCACTGTGGCTTCATTTGGGTGCACCAAGATGGCTGGCCAGTGCGGGCGGTAGTGGTGGTGGGACCTGGGGCACAAAAAGCGGCTGTTAGCTGCAGCCGCGACAGGTTGCGGGGGAGGGGTAACGGGCGTTAGCGGCGGCGTGTGGTCGGCAGTGAGGGCTGCAGGATCCGGCAGCGGTGCGGGCGGTGGCAAACAGATTCAGCATCTAAGAGATCCGTGATGCCTGCATTTGTGTGTGATAAAAATAAACATAGATTCACGGACATGAAAAAAAAAATGGCGTGCCCACCCAAAATTAACAACCAGCATCGGGCTTTGCAGACCCAGTCCTGGTGTGCTAAATACAGGGGACAAATGACGTAGGGGTCCCCCGTATTCAGCGCAATAGCATTGGGCTCTGAGCTGGTCCTGGTTCTGGAAATACAGAGGGACCCTTTCTAGTGTGTGGGGGGGGGGGGGAGAAATGCCACAGCCAGGGGAGCTGATTGGCTGCAGTTCTGCGAGCCAATCACAGCTCATGGAACAGCAGCGTGGCACAGTTTGGGAGAACAGAGTGACGTGGATGGCATGGAGGCGAACATAGTGTACATGCATAGACAGAGTATAATAGTTTTAGAAATTAGGGAGCTGAATGTGTATTCTAAATGAGATGGATGTATGGAGTAAGAAGGATGTTGGCATACCATATCTATATTGCGCAAGGAACACGTCCATTAAGGCGTCAGCTTTACTGATCGGAATTCATTGCTTTTTTAAGTTTGAGTGGCAGAAATTCAGTAGGTTTTGTGAAATTTCATATTATTATTAGAAGCCTTAATGGGACATGTGAAACTGTAAGGTTTTTTGTCTATGGATAGGGGTTAAAGTAGGCCAGAACGGGGCGGAACTGTGTTCCGTCAGGTCTATTTGGAGACTGAACCAGTTCCGCACCCTCCAGCCCACCTTACACTGCCAGTCAGCCCTTCGTCGCAGGGAGTTGCCGGGTTCATCACTGAGAGTTTGTTACCAACGGGCGCCCGCCTCCTTCCCTACAGTGGCAGCTGAAGGCTGGAGTTCACTCCTGAGCTCTGGCTTCTGGGTCCCGCAGTGGGCACTATGGGAGAGACGTCATGACATCTCGCCTATAGTTCCGAGGAGGAGCCAGGCGGACGGCAGCAGGGCTTAAGGTAAGTATTGTGTGTTACTATTTTTTTGTGTAAGGGGCACTACTACTGGGGGCACTAGGGAGCATTACTACTGGAGCCACTTCTACAGGGAGCACTACTACTGGGGGCATTACTACAGGGGGCACTACCACTGGGCTCATTACTAATGGGGGCACTGCATAAGGGGCATCACTACTGGGGGCACTACTAATGGGGGACATTGCATAAGGGGCACTACCACTATGGGCATTGCATAATGGACACCACTACTGGGGGCACTGCATAAGGGGCACTACTGCTGTGGGGATTATGTGTAAGGGGCACTATTGCTGTGGGCATTATATAAGGGGCACCACTACTGTGGGCATTATGTGTATTAGGGGCACTACTATTGTGGGCATTGTATATAAGGGGCACTAATGTGGGCATTGTGTAAAAGGGACACTACTGTGTGTCATAACATGAATAAGGGAGACTATGTGGCGTAATGTGAATCAGGGGCACTATGGAGCTCATTCAGACCCGCTCGCTAAGATGCATACTCTCGCTGCTGCCGATGGTATGCAGTGTGTATGCATTGTGTGCATGTGTATGCATTATGTGCATCGCAGTGCGCTTGCGAATACCTTAGCAAAACTTCACAATTCGTTCACTCGCTGCAGACAGACAGCCCGGCAGAGTGAGTGACATGTCACCTGGCTGGTTTTTACACTGAAGTGCTTGCAGTGCTTGCGGCAGGGTATGGTCAACTTCAAGCGCTGAGATAGCATCCGATGTATCGATGGTTGCATACACATGACGTGCACAAGTGGGCGTCTTAAAACAGGCTGGTGGGTGTCTGCATACACTATGTGATCGCTCTCTAAGAAATACTGGGTGTGCTAATATATAGCACTGCCTACGCAATTTGCATACACATCGTGCGAGCGATCGCATCTAGCGAGCGGCTCTGAATCAGGCCCCATGTGCGGTGTAATGTGTAATAAGATTGTGCTACTGTGTGGCGTAATTTGAATTGGGGTTACTATTGTGTGACCACTCCACCGTTCTTTTGAGACCACGACCCTTTTGCGGCACGTTCCTAAAAGGGTCGTGCCCCTTTATTAAGACAGAGCCGAGGTTGGGTAGGGGGCGAGGTTTTTCGAGTTCCACCACGTCTCTAAGACCACTTTAAGCACTATATATATATATATATTAAAAAATCAAGTCAGTGTGTTTTGTAGTTCTAACATCTAAATGACATGCTTTGCCTGCACTGCTTGCGTTCACATTAATTCAATGTATAATTACAGATAAAGACAGCTAAAAGTCACCGAGGAAAAGATGTGACAGCGATTTAAAGTATGAAAAAGGTCAGATCTGTTTATACTGATTATTATCTGTAACTATGAATTATGTAAACAGCTGCCAGCAGGGAAAATACAGACGTTCAAATGGAGTTTTAATAAATTTAAATGGGTTATTATCCTTTCCTAACTCTGTGACTGATAGAATGTCAGCTCTAACTCTTATTTAATGTGAAATCACGGATGGGAACACGCCACATGGGAAAATTCATTCTGGTCTCTCTGCACCATTTGACGCCCCATAATGGCCAGCATGAACGCTTACTCTGGCCCTATTCAGTGCTTTTCATCATCCAGTAGGGGGCAGCAAAGTCTCTATCAGGGAAATGGACTCCAAAGTCTCCGTCAAATTCATAGTACGAAGAGTGAGGGAAGAAGGGAATGGGACCAGGGGCGTATATCTATAATGGATGCAAGGTGTGCGGTACACACGGGCTCCTGGGATCCGGGGGGGCCCCACACACCACACACCCTGCACCCATATAAATGTACTTATCGCTCCGTCAACAGAGCTGCAGAAATCACCAGAAAAATGGCCGCCACTGCCAATTCTCGACGATTCACACATACGTAGTAGAAACGGGCGCCATCTTCCCGGAGACATGCGCATGTGCAGTAGACTCTGGCACAATGCCAGAATCTATTACGCTGCATGAGAGGAGGGGTCCCAATAGGAGCCTGCACACGGACCCCCTCAAACCGCCTAAGAATGGGACCCATAGTGGGGTCTTCTAATTGACGTTAGGAAAAGGCGGCGACTCTGTGAAAATGTAAAAGTCCCTTCTATAAAGCAGAGGACTGTTGAGGGTGGCGCTGCGGTGAAGCAAACCGTGGCTGCCAATGGTTAGAGAGCGTCTGTAACACTAAATAAGTGACATGGGGCCTGATTCGGAGATGAACACTGATTTCGGAAGTAGTGGAACAATTTCTTTGCTACTGCGCAGACATCTATGTGGCACATCGCGCATGAGTCCAAATTGTGTCGGTGCAGAATCGCAATTCTATGTGATCAGCTTCTGCGCAGAAGCTCATTGGAAGTAAAATGGCCGAGGGGGAGCTGCTGCGCATGCCTATCCGCAGCAACTTCTCCCATGAGCCTTTGTGGAGCTTGTGAGTCATTCCGCACAGCTCCACCTCCGAGGCCAGCCTCCAGCAGCCAACATAGGTACCCGAGGCAAGCTGGTAAGGGATGGCTATATGTGTATAAAAACTAGTAATATATATATTATAAAATGCAAAAAGTGTTTCAAAATTGGGCTAAAGTACTGGGATAGGTATTTTGGGGGGCTCTATGGATGGGACAGGTGTTTTGGGGGCCTCTATGGATGGGACAGGTGTTTTTAGGATTGCAGGAGGTGTATTTTTAAAAAAAATTTATTCTGCACTTTACAAACCTCAAAATATACTAGTACCCACTTACATGTACCCCCAATTTAACTACAGCAATTATTTTAGTTAATTCTATTATGGTTAATAATACCAGGGCGGCGTTACCATTAGGCAGCTGCCTATGGGCGCCAGCCAGTAAAGGGCGGCGCGCCGCCCGTTAGTGAATGCAAATGGACCTCTGTGTAAATTACAAGCGGCGGCCACCGTGCTATTTTGACAACTCCGGCAGCAGGCACAGTGACAGCCAGGACGCCCCTGTAGGTGTCCACCGTATCTGCCCGGCGACCGCGCCACTTGTGAAGCTGGCCACGGCCACTGAACAATCATGTAGTCGGGACTGAGACAGACAGACAGACAACTGCAGTGTCACAGTGCTGCACACACTCTGTCTCCTCAGTCCCCGGCCAGCCCCGGCTCCAGGCTCCAGCTCCAGCGCTACCTGCCCGCTTTTCTAGTGGTCACCCGCTTCCACCCCCCTGGAGAATACACAGATAAACCGCGGCAGCTGGGTCCAGCGCCGGTGACGTCACTGTGTCACCAGCTGACCCACTCTGCCGCTCCGCTTGCAGTTTACCCGACGGCCAGGCCCGTGACAGGTTGGTACATATAATATATATATATATACCTATCCGGAACTCCACCTGTGCAAAGTCATTTTCACCTGAGGGGCTCAATGAGTACTAGAGGGGGGGCAGAAGTTTTGTCTAGGGTGCCTAGAAGCCTTGCACCAGCCCTGAATAATGCACTTCTATATTGATTCCCTGGGTGAGTTAGGCTTTATTGGGGGTACAGACTGATTTCCCCCCAAAAAACTGACCTTTTCGCCAGTTCCGCTATTCGCTGCATTCGCCCATATGTGTTTTCACCTGTTTCATTGAGTAACCAGGCAAAATATTTGCCTCAAAAGACGCGAATGAGGTGAAAACGTCACACTTATCACCAATCGCAGCTTTTCGCCTCTAACTGAATACGGGCCTTAGTCGCTAATTTAAAATGGAACGCAGATCACATGCACACAGGGTTCCAACTCCTTCTGCTGGGATTACTGTCCTGCTCAAAAATGATTTCCTACACTCACAATACACACACACACACACAATACACACACACACACACAATACACACACACACACAATACACACACAAACAATACACACACACAATACACACACACACACACAATACACACACACACAATACACAATCACACACACAATACACACACACGATGCATATAAACTTGCTATCTGTGATTTCATCCAGTGAAGTTATGGATTTATGCCACAAGGAAATACAAGATAAGGCTTTTGCTGAGTGACCACTTGCCCTCAGGATCCATAACCTTCGTCTGTGAGCCAGTTTATCTCAGAATAGGAATCAAACTGGAGATTTTTCCTCACACATAATTTCCCGTTCTTGCTCCAACTAATGCTGCATTTCAGTGTCTTACTCAGAGCATTAATCACTTACTGTACGTCAGACAGGACTATTGTCTGAGTAATTCATCAGCCCGGCCGTCCGCCTGACACAACGCCGCCCCTTCAGTCCTGTTTCTCCTTACTGTCCGCTCTTTGGCGATGGAAACAAATGGTTTAATTACAAAGTGGAGAAATAAAACCAGTCAAGAGAAAGAGAGCAGAGACGTATCAGACGACGTATCGGCCTATTTTGCATGATTGCCCAGAATCCTGTTCTCCCTATAGGACAATATACATCCTGTACTGATTCCATAGCCAGTCTGATTAGTACAGTATATGCCTTTAGTGTGACGCTCCCAGATTATCATATATCGGATTGATTACATTCTGCACATATTTCATGCACTGATTTTCATCATTTTAAAGTGGTCATGCACAGTCACCGCAAACCGAAATCCCATAGAGCATATGAGAAATGGTTCTCTGGCGCTGACTTAGATATTAAAAGGAACCCAGCATCACTATGGATGGTACAGCCGAAGCGGCACTTAGTTAACCCTCGCACAAGCAGAGGGCACGCGCACGAAGATCGGTGCGTAACCGTGTAGCGTGCCCCCTGCTTTGTGCCATTTTGGGGGAGTGACCTCTCTCAGCCAATGAACGTTTAGCCAAAGCATTTATATGGGAAATGCAGCGGCTGAGCCCTCATTCGCGACGTACGGTCCTTAGAGGACGGTACCTGTCTGTGGGCTCGGGTGATGGCGTGTTTTTATTTTCTGAAGACGTGGCTGTATCACGCTCAGGCTGTGCTGACCCTCTGCCGAGGTTTTGGAAGACGTGGACACAGTTTGGGAAAAGAACAGGCGTCGAGGGGCTGACAAGCGGTCAGGTGTTAATGCTGTGGCTGGGGGGAAAGGTTCCCCGGCTGTGACACTACACCCCCGCTAGAAAGAGTCCGGTGCTGGTTATGGAAAATACAGCGGACCCCTACTCATTGGTTCTGTGGGTGTACAATACGCCCACCCCCGCGGGTGTCCTCACTTATGCTCTTGTAGAGTATATCAGGATTATTTTGACTATCATTTTTCATAGTATTTTCAGTGTGCACCTGCATTCTTTGTCCCCTCCATTGCACTACAAGTCTCAGCATGGTAGTACCTCTTATTATGTTTAAAACTAGAGTGTGCACTCCAAGCCCCCTCCCTCTACAGCATATAAAAAGCAAGTGCAGGAAAACATTTGCATTACTCTGTTTTACACAATGTAATACTTCAATGAGGTGTCGTATAAATAAAGACAAAATAATGTCTGCACAGTGTCATTAATAAATGCAAAAGTCGTATTTAATATGTAAAATCTAATTAAATACAGACACATATACTAGATACAAGCACAAATTAAATTAAAACATCTGTTGTTTTATTCTTTTTAAATCAAATGGGAATATTCTTTCTTACTGCAGCCGAACTGGAAACCTCAGTAAAGTAATGTGAATAGACAGCCGCCACTTCATGTATTATAGCAGCAGCCACGCTAATGATTTATATACAGTAAGAGCACCCAGACACAGGGCATGATGCATTAAAGCATATTCTGCGTCAAACCTCCGTAAATTAAGCTTTCTGAGGTTTATCTGCTTAGCACATATGCACCGAGCCCTAGAATAAAATACATTTCGGAGCTTGGATGCGGTGGGCAACGCCAACAATGATTTTATTTTGTGCTGCTTAAGGAAACCCTGCTCCAAACACTGGGCCTGATTCAGACCCGCTCGCAAACGATATGCGCTCGCAAGCGGGTCGATAGCTGGGCAGCGGTGCGCACTGTGCGTGCGTGAGCCCCGCAGTGAGCGAGAAACCACTCGCTCCGCGGCTCGCAACAAAACAGGGCGGCTGTCGATGTTCATCGACAGCTCGCCCTGTTTTGTAGGCGAGGAGGGAGGGTGGCTGACCAAACAGAGGCGTTCCTGAAGGAACGTCTGCCGTTTGTGGGCGGCCCTACTGAAATCACTCGTGAGGTCAGTAGTTAGCTTCCTGCTCTATTAGAGCAGGAAGCTCACTGGGGCTTGCAGGAACGAGACCCTACCACAAGGGTCTCGTCGCAAGCCCGATGGTCGTGACCATCACCTGGCCGCTCGCAAAAGCAGTGGGTGGTCACCCACAGCTTAGCGAGTGGCAAGGAGGCCGGGAAAAAAAAAAGTGGCCGGCCTGATTCAGAGCGAGCGGTCGCTTTTTGCGAGCGCTTCTGAATCAGGCCCACTGTACAAATCAGTGACTCCCTACTGTCCTCCATTCCTCTCAATTCATTCACATTCAGTTCAGAAAAAAACTACAGAATGTTATCAATCAAACGTTACCTAGTTAGAGGCACTAATAAACAAGTATACAACCTACCCCCAGACTGTCCCGCTTTTTATGAACTCTCTCACCTGCTGCTCTGCATAACAGAACAGTGGGTGAAAAGATACAATGCACATGTGTGTGGCATCTAAACAAGAGGGGCAAAAGACGGACTGGGGGCAACCTAGCAGTCTGGAAAGCTGGTAATATGATGTCAGTGACACTGGCAGGGAGTGAGATATAGGGATGTGTGATGGAGATGTCAGTGACACTGGTAGGGAGTGAGATATAGGGATGTGTGATGGAGATGTCAGTGACACTGATAGGGAGTGAGATATAGGGATGTGTGATGGAGAGGTCAGTGACACTGGCAGGGAGTGAGATATCAGGATGTGTGATGGAGATGTCAGTGACACTGATAGGGAGTGATATATAAGGATGTGTGATGGAGATGTCAGTGACAGTGGCAGGGAGTGAGATATAGGGATGTGTGATGGAGACGTCAGTGACACTGGCAGGTAGTGAGATATAGGGATGTGTGATGGAGATGTCAGTGACACTGGCAGGGAGTGATATATAGGGATGTGTGATGGAGATGTCAGTGACACTGGCAGGGAGTGAGATATAGGGATGTGTGATGGAGATGTCAGTGACACTGGCAGGGAGTGATATATAGGGATGTGTGATGGAGATGTCAGTGACACTGGCAGGGAGTGAGATATAGGGATGTGTGATGGAGATGTCAGTGACACTGGCAGGGAGTGATATATAGGGATGTGTGATGGAGATGTCAGTGACACTGGCAGGGAGTGAGATATAGGGATGTGTGAAGGAGATGTCAGTGACACTGGCAGGGAGTGAGATATAGGGATGTGTGATGGAGATGTCAGTGACACTGGCAGGGAGTGAGATATAGGGATGTGTGATGGAGATGTCAGTGACACTGGCAGGGAGTGAGATATAGGGATGTGTGATGGAGATGTCAGTGACACTGGCAGGGAGTGATATATGGAGATGTGTGATGGAGATGTCAGTGACACTGGTAGGTAGTGATATATAGAGATGTGTGATGGAGATGTCAGTGACACTGGCAAGTAGTGAGATATAGGGATGTGTGATGGAGATGTCAGTGACACTGGTAGGAAGTGAGATATAGGGATGTGTGATGGAGATGTCAGTGACACTGGCAGAGAGTGATGTATAGGGATGTGTGATGGAGATGTCAGTGACACTGGCAGGGAGTGATATATAGAGATGCGTGATGGAGATGTCAGTGACACTGGCAGGGAGTGATATATAGGGATGTGTGATGGAGAGGTCAGTGACACTGGCAGGGAGTGATATATAGGGATGCGTGATGGAGATGTCAGTGACACTGGCAGGGAGTGAGATATAGGGATGCGTGATGGAGATGTCAGTGACACTGGCAGGGAGTGAGATATAGGGATGTGTGATGGAGATGTCAGTGACACTGGTAGGTAGTGATATATAGAGATGTGTGATGGAGATGTCAGTGACACTGGTAGGGAGTGAGATATAGGGATGTGTGATGGAGATGTCAGTGACACTGGCAGGTAGTGAGATATAGGGATGTGTGATGGAGATGTCAGTGACACTGGTAGGAAGTGAGATATAGGGACGTGTGATGGAGATGTCAGTGACACTGGTAGGAAGTGAGATATAGGGATGTGTGATGGAGATGTCAGTGACACTGGCAGGGAGTGAGATATAGGGATGTGTGATGGAGATGTCGGTGACACTGGTAGGGAGTGATATATAGAGATGTGTAATGGAGATGTCAGTGACACTGGCAGGTAGTGAGATATAGGGATGTGTGATGGAGATGTCAGTGACACTGGTAGGGAGTGAGATATAGGGATGTGTGATGGAGATGTCAGTGACACTGGTAGGTAGTGATATATAGAGATGTGTGATGGAGATGTCAGTGACACTGGTAGGGAGTGAGATATAGGGATGTGTGATGGAGATGTCAGTGACACTGGTAGGGAGTGAGATATAGGGATGTGTGATGGAGATGTCAGTGACACTGGTAGGTAGTGATATATAGAGATGTGTGATGGAGATGTCAGTGACACTGGCAGGTAGTGAGATATAGGGATGTGTGATGGAGATGTCAGTGACACTGGCAGGGAGTGATATATAGGGATGCGTGATGGAGATGTCAGTGACACTGGCAGGGAGTGATATATGGAGATGTGTGATGGAGATGTCAGTGACACTGGTAGGGAGTGAGATATAGGGATGCGTGATGGAGATGTCAGTGACACTGGCAGGGAGTGAGATAGAGAGGTCAGTGACACTGGCAAGGAGTGAGATATAGGGATGTGTGATGGAAAGGTCAGTGACACTGGCAGGGAGTGAGATATAGGGATGTGTGAAGGAGATGTCAGTGACACTGGCAGGGAGTGATATATAGGGATGTGTGATGGAGAGGTCAGTGACACTGGCAGGGAGTGATATATAGGGATGTGTGATGGAGATGTCAGTGACACTGGCAGGGAGTGATGTATAGGGATGTGTGATGGAGATGTCAGTGACACTGGCAGGGAGTGATATATAGGGATGTGTGATGGAGATGTCAGTGACACTGGCAGGGAGTGATATATGGAGATGTGTGATGGAGATGTCAGTGACACTGGTAGGGAGTGAGATATAGGGATGTGTAATGGAGATGTCAGTGACACTGGTAGGTAGTGATATATAGAGATGTGTGATGGAGATGTCAGTGACACTGGCAGGTAGTGAGATATAGGGATGTGTGATGGAGATGTCAGTGACACTGGTAGGAAGAGAGATATAGGGATGCGTGATGGATATGTCAGTGACACTGGCAGGGAGTGAGATAAAGGGATGCGTGATGGAGATGTCAGTGACACTGGCAGGGAGTGATATATAGGGATGTGTGATGGAGATGTCAGTGACACTGGCAGGGAGTGATATAAGGAGATGTGTGATGGAGATGTCAGTGACACTGGTAGGTAGTGATATACAGAGATGTGTGATGGAGATGTCAGTGACACTGGCAGGTAGTGAGATATAGGGATGTGTGATGGAGATGTCAGTGACACTGGTAGGAAGTGATATATAGGGATGTGTGATGGAGATGTCAGTGAGACTGGCAGGGAGTGAGATATAGGGATGTGTGATGGAGATGTTAGTGACACTGGCAGGAAGTGATATATAGGGATGTGTGATGGAGATGTCAGTGACACTGGTAGGGAGTGAGATATAGGGATGTGTGATGGAGATGTCAGTGACACTGGTAGGGAGTGAGATATAGGGATGTGTGATTGAGCTGTCAGTGACTGGTAGGTAGTGATATATAGAGATGTGTGATGGAGATGTCAGTGACACTGGTAGGGAGTGAGATATAGGGATGTGTGATGGAGATGTCAGTGACACTGGCATGGAGTGAGATATAGGGATGTGTGATGGAGATGTCAGTGACACTGGCTGGGAGTGATATATAGGGATGTGTGATGGAGATGTCAGTGACACTGGCAGGGAGTGAGATATAGGGATGTGTGATGGAGATGTCAGTGACACTGGTAGGAAGTGAGATATAGGGACGTGTGATGGAGATGTCAGTGACACTGGTAGGAAGTGAGATATAGGGATGTGTGATGGAGATGTCAGTGACACTGGCAGGGAGTGAGATATAGGGATGTGTGATGGAGAAGTCAGTGACACTGGTAGGGAGTGATATATAGAGATGTGTAATGGAGATGTCAGTGACACTGGCAGGTAGTGAGATATAGGGATGTGTGATGGAGATGTCAGTGACACTGGTAGGGAGTGAGATATAGGGATGTGTGATGGAGATGTCAGTGACACTGGTAGGTAGTGATATATAGAGATGTGTGATGGAGATGTCAGTGACACTGGTAGGGAGTGAGATATAGGGATGTGTGATGGAGATGTCAGTGACACTGGTAGGGAGTGAGATATAGGGATGTGTGATGGAGATGTCAGTGACACTGGTAGGTAGTGATATATAGAGATGTGTGATGGAGATGTCAGTGACACTGGCAGGTAGTGAGATATAGGGATGTGTGATGGAGATGTCAGTGACACTGGCAGGGAGTGATATATAGGGATGCGTGATGGAGATGTCAGTGACACTGGCAGGGAGTAATATATGGAGATGTGTGATGGAGATGTCAGTGACACTGGTAGGGAGTGAGATATAGGGATGCGTGATGGAGATGTCAGTGACACTGGCAGGGAGTGAGATAGAGAGGTCAGTGACACTGGCAGGGAGTGATAAATAGGGATGTGTGATGGAGAGGTCAGTGACACTGGCAGGGAGTGAGATATAGGGATGTGTGATGGAGATGTCAGTGACACTGGCAGGGAGTGAGATATAGGGATGTGTGATGGAGATGTCAGTGACACTGGTAGGGAGTGAGATATAGGGATGTGTGATGGAGATGTCAGTGACACTGGCAGGGAGTGAGATATAGGGATGTGTGATGGAGATGTCAGTGACACTGGCAGGGAGTGATATATAGGGATGTGTGATGGAGATGTCAGTGACACTGGCAGGGAGAGAGATATAGGGATGTGTGATGGAGATGTCAGTGACACTGGCAGGGAGTGAGATATAGGGATGTGTGATGGAGATGTCAGTGACACTGGCAGGGAGTGAGATATAGGGATGTGTGATGGAGATGTCAGTGACACTGGCAGGGAGTGAGATATAGGGATGTGTGATGGAGATATCAGTGACACTGGCAGGGAGTGAGATATAGGGATGTGTGATGGAGATGTCAGTGACACTGGTAGGTAGTGATATATAGAGATGTGTGATGGAGATGTCAGTGACACTGGCAGGCAGGGAGATATAGGGATGTGTGATGGAGATGTCAGTGACACTGGTAGGAAGTGAGATATAGGGATGCGTGATGGAGATGTCAGTGACACTGGCAGGGAGTGATGTATAGGGATGCGTGATGGAGATGTCAGTGACACTGGCAGGGAGTGATGTATAGGGATGCGTGATGGAGATGTCAGTGACACTGGCAGGGAGTGATGTATAGGGATGTGTGATGGAGATGTCAGTGACACTGGCAGGGAGTGATGTATAGGGATGTGTGATGGAGATGTCAGTGACACTGGCAGGGAGTGATATATAGGGATGTGTGATGGAGATGTCAGTGACACTGGCAGGGAGTGATATATGGAGATGTGTGATGGAGATGTCAGTGACACTGGTAGGGAGTGAGATATAGGGATGTGTAATGGAGATGTCAGTGACACTGGTAGGTAGTGATATATAGAGATGTGTGATGGAGATGTCAGTGACACTGGCAGGTAGTGAGATATAGGGATGTGTGATGGAGATGTCAGTGACACTGGTAGGAAGAGAGATATAGGGATGCGTGATGGATATGTCAGTGACACTGGCAGGGAGTGAGATAAAGGGATGCGTGATGGAGATGTCAGTGACACTGGCAGGGAGTGATATATAGGGATGTGTGATGGAGATGTCAGTGACACTGGCAGGGAGTGATATAAGGAGATGTGTGATGGAGATGTCAGTGACACTGGTAGGTAGTGATATACAGAGATGTGTGATGGAGATGTCAGTGACACTGGCAGGTAGTGAGATATAGGGATGTGTGATGGAGATGTCAGTGACACTGGTAGGAAGTGATATATAGGGATGTGTGATGGAGATGTCAGTGAGACTGGCAGGGAGTGAGATATAGGGATGTGTGATGGAGATGTTAGTGACACTGGCAGGAAGTGATATATAGGGATGTGTGATGGAGATGTCAGTGACACTGGTAGGGAGTGAGATATAGGGATGTGTGATGGAGATTTCAGTGACACTGGTAGGGAGTGAGATATAGGGATGTGTGATTGAGCTGTCAGTGACTGGTAGGTAGTGATATATAGAGATGTGTGATGGAGATGTCAGTGACACTGGTAGGGAGTGAGATATAGGGATGTGTGATGGAGATGTCAGTGACACTGGCAGGGAGTGAAATATAGGGATGTGTGATGGAGATGTCAGTGACACTGGCAGGGAGTGAGATATAGGGATGTGTGATGGAGATGTCAGTGACACTGGCAGGGAATGAGATATAGGGATGTGTGATGGAGATGTCAGTGACACTGGCAGGGAGTGAGATATAGGGATGTGTGATGGAGATGTCAGTGACACTGGCAGGGAATGAGATATAGGGATGTGTGATGGAGATGTCAGTGACACTGGCAGGAAGTGATATACAGGGATGTGTGATGGAGATGTCAGTGACACTGGCAGGGAGTGAGATATAGGGATGTGTGATGGAGATGTCAGTGACACTGGCAGGGAGTGATGTATAGGGATGCGTGATGGAGATGTCAGTGACACTGGCAGGGAGTGAGATATAGGGATGTGTGATGGAGATGTCAGTGACACTGGCAGGGAGTGAGATATAGGGATGTGTGATATAGAGGTCAGTGACACTGGCATGGAGTGATATATAGGGATGTGTGATGGAGATGTCAGTGACACTGGTAGGGAGTGAGATATAGAGATGTGTGATGGAGATGTCAGTGACACTGCCAGGAAGTGATATATAGGGATGTGTGATGGAGATGTCAGTGACACTGGCAGGGAGTGAGATATAGGGATGTGTGATGGAGATGTCAGTGACACTGGCAGGGAGTGAGATATAGAGATGTGTGATGGAGATGTCAGTGACACTGCCACGAAGTGATATATAGGGATGTGTGATGGAGATGTCAGTGACACTGGCAGGGAGTGAGATATAGGGATGTGTGATGGAGATGTCAGTGACACTGGCAGGGAGTGAGATATAGGGATGTGTGATGGAGATGTCAGTGACACTGGCAGGGAATGAGATATAGGGATGTGTGATGGAGATGTCAGTGACACTAGCTGGGAGTGAGATATAGGGATGTATGATGGAGATGTCAGTGACACTGACAGGGAGTGAGATATAGAGATGTGTGATGGAGAAGTCAGTGACACTGGCAGGGAGTGATATATAGGGATGTGTGATGGAGATGTCAGTGACACTGGCAGGGAGTGATATATAGGGATGTGTGATGGAGATGTCAGTGACACTAGCTGGGAGTGATATATAGAGATGTGTGATGGAGAAGTCAGTGACACTGGCAGGGAGTGATATATAGGGATGTGTGATGGAGATGTCAGTGACACTGGCAGGGAATGAGATATGGGGATGTGTGATGGAGATGTCAGTGACACTGGTATGAAGTGAGATATAGGGATGTGTGATGGAGATGTCAGTGACACTGGCAAGGAGTGAGATATAGGGATGTGTGATGGAGATGTCAGTGACACTGGCAGGTAGTGAGATATAGGGATGTGTGATGGAGAGGTCAGTGACACTGGCAGGGAGTGATATATAGAGATGTGTGATGGAGATGTCAGTGACACTGGCAGGAGTGAGATATAGGGATGTGTGATGGAGATGTCAGTGACACTGGCAGGGAGTGATATATAGAGATGTGTGATGGAGATGTCAGTGACACTGGCAGGGAGTGAGATATTGGGATGTGTGATGGAGATGTCAGTGACACTGGCAGGGAGTGAGATATAGGGATGTGTGATGGAGAAGTCAGTGACACTGGTAGGGAGTGAGATATAGGGATGTGTGATGGAGATGTCAGTGACACTGGCAGGGAGTGAGATATAGGGATGTGTGATGGAGATGTCAGTGACACTGTTAGGGAGTGAGATATAGGGATGTGTGATGGAGATGTCAGTGACACTAGGTGGGAGTGATATATAGTGATGTGTGATGGAGATGTCAGTGACACTGGCAGGGAGTGAGATATAGAGAAGTGTGATGGAGATGTCAGTGACACTGGCAGGGAGTGATATATAGGGATGTGTAATGGAGATGTCAGTGACACTGGCAGGTAGTGATATATAGGGATGTGTGATGGAGATGTCAGTGACACTAGCAGGGAGTGAGATATAGGGATGTGTGATGGAGATGTCAGTGACACTGGCAGGGAGTGAGATAGAGAGGTCAGTGACACTGGCAGGGAGTGATAAATAGGGATGTGTGATGGAGAGGTCAGTGACACTGGTAGGTAGTGATATATAGAGATGTGTGATGGAGATGTCAGTGACACTGGCAGGTAGTGAGATATAGGGATGTGTGATGGAGATGTCAGTGACACTGGTAGGAAGTGAGATATAGGGATGCGTGATGGAGATGTCAGTGACACTGGCAGGGAGTGAGATAGAGAGGTCAGTGACACTGGCAGGGAGTGAGATATAGGGATGTGTGATGGAGATGTCAGTGACACTGGCAGGGAGTGAGATATAGGGATGTGTGATGGAGATGTCAGTGACACTGGTAGGGAGTGAGATATAGGGATGTGTGATGGAGATGTCAGTGACACTGGCAGGGAGTGAGATATAGGGATGTGTGATGGAGATGTCAGTGACACTGGCAGGGAGTGATATATAGGGATGTGTGATGGAGATGTCAGTGACACTGGCAGGGAGAGAGATATAGGGATGTGTGATGGAGATGTCAGTGACACTGGCAGGGAGTGAGATATAGGGATGTGTGATGGAGATGTCAGTGACACTGGCAGGGAGTGAGATATAGGGATGTGTGATGGAGATGTCAGTGACACTGGCAGGGAGTGAGATATAGGGATGTGTGATGGAGATATCAGTGACACTGGCAGGGAGTGAGATATAGGGATGTGTGATGGAGATGTCAGTGACACTGGTAGGTAGTGATATATAGAGATGTGTGATGGAGATGTCAGTGACACTGGCAGGTAGTGAGTTATAGGGATGTGTGATGGAGATGTCAGTGACACTGGTAGGAAGTGAGATATAGGGATGCGTGATGGAGATGTCAGTGACACTGGCAGGGAGTGATGTATAGGGATGCGTGATGGAGATGTCAGTGACACTGGCAGAGAGTGATGTATAGGGATGTGTGATGGAGATGTCAGTGACACTGGCAGGGAGTGATATATAGGGATGTGTGATGGAGATGTCAGTGACACTGGCAGGGAGTGATATATGGAGATGTGTGATGGAGATGTCAGTGACACTGGTAGGGAGTGAGATATAGGGATGTGTAATGGAGATGTCAGTGACACTGGTAGGTAGTGATATATAGAGATATGTGATGGAGATGTCAGTGACACTGGCAGGTAGTGAGATATAGGGATGTGTGATGGAGATGTCAGTGACACTGGTAGGAAGAGAGATATAGGGATGCGTGATGGATATGTCAGTGACACTGGCAGGGAGTGAGATAAAGGGATGCGTGATGGAGATGTCAGTGACACTGGCAGGGAGTGATATATAGGGATGTGTGATGGAGATGTCAGTGACACTGGCAGGGAGTGATATAAGGAGATGTGTGATGGAGATGTCAGTGACACTGGTAGGTAGTGATATACAGAGATGTGTGATGGAGATGTCAGTGACACTGGCAGGTAGTGAGATATAGGGATGTGTGATGGAGATGTCAGTGACACTGGTAGGAAGTGATATATAGGGATGTGTGATGGAGATGTCAGTGAGACTGGCAGGGAGTGAGATATAGGGATGTGTGATGGAGATGTTAGTGACACTGGCAGGAAGTGATATATAGGGATGTGTGATGGAGATGTCAGTGACACTGGTAGGGAGTGAGATATAGGGATGTGTGATGGAGATGTCAGTGACACTGGTAGGGAGTGAGATATAGGGATGTGTGATTGAGCTGTCAGTGACTGGTAGGTAGTGATATATAGAGATGTGTGATGGAGATGTCAGTGACACTGGTAGGGAGTGAGATATAGGGATGTGTGATGGAGATGTCAGTGACACTGGCATGGAGTGAGATATAGGGATGTGTGATGGAGATGTCAGTGACACTGGCTGGGAGTGATATATAGGGATGTGTGATGGAGATGTCAGTGACACTGGCAGGGAGTGAAATATAGGGATGTGTGATGGAGATGTCAGTGACACTGGCAGGGAGTGAGATATAGGGATGTGTGATGGAGATGTCAGTGACACTGGCAGGGAATGAGATATAGGGATGTGTGATGGAGATGTCAGTGACACTGGCAGGGAGTGAGATATAGGGATGTGTGATGGAGATGTCAGTGACACTGGCAGGGAATGAGATATAGGGATGTGTGATGGAGATGTCAGTGACACTGGCAGGAAGTGATATATAGGGATGTGTGATGGAGATGTCAGTGACACTGGCAGGGAGTGAGATATAGGGATGTGTGATGGAGATGTCAGTGACACTGGCAGGGAGTGATGTATAGGGATGCGTGATGGAGATGTCAGTGACACTGGCAGGGAGTGAGATATAGGGATGTGTGATGGAGATGTCAGTGACACTGGCAGGGAGTGAGATATAGGGATGTGTGATATAGAGGTCAGTGACACTGGCATGGAGTGATATATAGGGATGTGTGATGGAGATGTCAGTGACACTGGCAGGGAGTGAGATATAGAGATGTGTGATGGAGATGTCAGTGACACTGCCAGGAAGTGATATATAGGGATGTGTGATGGAGATGTCAGTGACACTGGCAGGGAGTGAGATATAGGGATGTGTGATGGAGATGTCAGTGACACTGGCAGGGAGTGAGATATAGAGATGTGTGATGGAGATGTCAGTGACACTGCCACGAAGTGATATATAGGGATGTGTGATGGAGATGTCAGTGACACTGGCAGGGAGTGAGATATAGGGATGTGTGATGGAGATGTCAGTGACACTGGCAGGGAGTGAGATATAGGGATGTGTGATGGAGATGTCAGTGACACTAGCTGGGAGTGAGATATAGGGATGTATGATGGAGATGTCAGTGACACTGACAGGGAGTGAGATATAGAGATGTGTGATGGAGAAGTCAGTGACACTGGCAGGAAGTGATATATAGGGATGTGTGATGGAGATGTCAGTGACACTGGCAGGGAGTGATATATAGGGATGTGTGATGGAGATGTCAGTGACACTAGCTGGGAGTGATATATAGAGATGTGTGATGGAGAAGTCAGTGACACTGGCAGGGAGTGATATATAGGGATGTGTGATGGAGATGTCAGTGACACTGGCAGGGAATGAGATATGGGGATGTGTGATGGAGATGTCAGTGACACTGGTATGAAGTGAGATATAGGGATGTGTGATGGAGATGTCAGTGACACTGGCAAGGAGTGAGATATAGGGATGTGTGATGGAGATGTCAGTGACACTGGCAGGTAGTGAGATATAGGGATGTGTGATGGAGAGGTCAGTGACACTGGCAGGGAGTGATATATAGAGATGTGTGATGGAGATGTCAGTGACACTGGCAGGAGTGAGATATAGGGATGTGTGATGGAGATGTCAGTGACACTGGCAGGGAGTGATATATAGAGATGTGTGATGGAGATGTCAGTGACACTGGCAGGGAGTGAGATATTGGGATGTGTGATGGAGATGTCAGTGACACTGGCAGGGAGTGAGATATAGGGATGTGTGATGGAGAAGTCAGTGACACTGGTAGGGAGTGAGATATAGGGATGTGTGATGGAGATGTCAGTGACACTGGCAGGGAGTGAGATATAGGGATGTGTGATGGAGATGTCAGTGACACTGTTAGGGAGTGAGATATAGGGATGTGTGATGGAGATGTCAGTGACACTAGGTGGGAGTGATATATAGTGATGTGTGATGGAGATGTCAGTGACACTGGCAGGGAGTGAGATATAGAGAAGTGTGATGGAGATGTCAGTGACACTGGCAGGGAGTGATATATAGGGATGTGTAATGGAGATGTCAGTGACACTGGCAGGTAGTGATATATAGGGATGTGTGATGGAGATGTCAGTGACACTAGCAGGGAGTGAGATATAGGGATGTGTGATGGAGATGTCAGTGACACTGGCAGGGAGTGAGATATAGGGATGCTTGATGGAGATGTCAGTGACACTGGTAGGAAGTGAGATATAGGGATGCGTGATGGAGATGTCAGTGACACTGGCAGGGAGTGAGATATAGGGATGCGTGATGGAGATGTCAGTGACACTGGTAGGGAGTGAGAAATAGGGATGCGTGATGGAGAGGTCAGTGACACTGGCAGGGAGTGATATATAGGGATGCGTGATGGAGATGTCAGTGACACTGGTAGGGAGTGAGATATAGGGATGTGTGATGGAGATGTCAGTGATACTGGCAGGTAGTGAGATATAGGGATGTGTGATGGAGATGTCAGTAACACTGATAGGGAGTGAGATATAGGGATGTGTGATGGAGAGGTCAGTGACACTGGAAGGGAGTGATATATAGGGATGCGTGATGGAGATGTCAGTGACACTGGTAGGGAGTGAGATATAGGGATGTGTGATGGAGTTGTCAGTGACACTGGCAGGGAGTGAGATATAGGGATGTGTGAGGGAGATGTCAGTAACACTGGTAGGGAGTGATATATAGGGATGCGTGATGGAGATGTCAGTGACACTGGTAGGGAGTGAGATATAGGGATGTGTGATGGAGTTGTCAGTGACACTGGCAGGGAGTGAGATATAGGGATGTGTGAGGGAGATGTCAGTAACACTGGTAGGGAGTGAGATATATGGATGTGTGATGGAGATGTCAGTGACACTGGTAGGGAGTGAGATATAGGGATGTGTGATGAGATGTCAGAGACACTGGTAGGGAGTGAGATATAGGGATGTGTGATTGAGAGGTCAGTGATACTGGTAGGGAGTGAGATATAGGGATCTGTGATGGAGATGTCAGTGACACTAGCAGGGAGTGAGATATAGGGATGTGTGATGGAGAGGTCAGTGACACTGGCAGGGAGTGAGATATAGGGATGTGTGATAGAGAGGTCAGTGACACTGGCAGGGAGTGAGATATAGGGATGTGTGATGGAGAGGTCAGTGACACTGGCAGGGAGTGAGATATAAGGATGTGTGATGGAGATGTCAGTGAAACTGGCAGGGAGTGAGATATAGGGATGTGTGATGGAGATGCCAGTGACACTGGCAGGGAGTGACATATAGGGATGTGTGATGGAGATGTCAGTGACACTGGCAGGGAGTGAGATATAGGGATGTGTGATGGAGATGTCAGTGACACTGGCATGGAGTGAGATATAGGGATGTGTGATGGAGATGTCAGTGACACTGGCAGGGAGTGATATATAGGGATGTGTGATGGAGATGTCAGTGACACTGGCAGGGAGTGAGATATAAGGATGTGTGATGGAGATGTCAGTGACACTGGCAGGGAGTGATATATAGGGATGTGTGATGGAGATGTCAGTGACACTGGCAGGTAGTGAGATATAGGGATATGTGATGGAGATGTCAGTGACACTGGCAGGGAATGAGATATAGGGATGTGTGATGGAGATGTCAGTGACACTGGCAGGGAGTGATATATAGGGATGTGTAATGGAGATGTCAGTGACACTGGTAGGGAGTGAGATATAGGGATGTGTGATGGAGATGTCAGTGACACTGGCAGGGAGTGAGATATAGGGATGTGTGATGGAGATGTCAGTGACACTGTTAGGGAGTGAGATATAGGGATGTGTGATGGAGATGTCAGTGACACTAGGTGGGAGTGATATATAGGGATGTGTGATGGAGATGTCAGTGACACTGGCAGGGAGTGAGATATAGAGAAGTGTGATGGAGATGTCAGTGACACTGGCAGGGAGTGATATATAGGGATGTGTAATGGAGATGTCAGTGACACTGGCAGGTAGTGATATATAGGGATGTGTGATGGAGATGTCAGTGACACTAGCAGGGAGTGAGATATAGGGATGTGTGATGGAGATGTCAGTGACACTGGCAGGGAGTGAGATATAGGGATGCGTGATGGAGATGTCAGTGACACTGGTAGGAAGTGAGATATAGGGAAGCGTGATGGAGATGTCAGTGACACTGGCAGGGAGTGAGATATAGGGATGCGTGATGGAGATGTCAGTGACACTGGTAGGGAGTGAGAAATAGGGATGCGTGATGGAGAGGTCAGTGACACTGGCAGGGAGTGATATATAGGGATGCGTGATGGAGATGTCAGTGACACTGGTAGGGAGTGAGATATAGGGATGTGTGATGGAGATGTCAGTGATACTGGCAGGGAGTGAGATATAGGGATGTGTGATGGAGATGTCAGTAACACTGGTAGGGAGTGAGATATAGGGATGTGTGATGGAGAGGTCAGTGACACTGGAAGGGAGTGATATATAGGGATGCGTGATGGAGATGTCAGTGACACTGGTAGGGAGTGAGATATAGGGATGTGTGATGGAGTTGTCAGAGACACTGGCAGGGAGTGAGATATAGGGATGTGTGATGGAGATGTCAGTAACACTGGTAGGGAGTGAGATATATGGATGTGTGATGGAGATGTCAGTGACACTGGTAGGGAGTGAGATATAGGGATGTGTGATGAGATGTCAGAGACACTGGTAGGGAGTGAGATATAGGGATGTGTGATGGAGAGGTCAGTGATACTGGTAGGGAGTGAGATATAGGGATCTGTGATGGAGATGTCAGTGACACTGGCAGGGAGTGAGATATAGGGATGTGTGATGGAGATGTCAGTGACACTGGCAGGGAGTGAGATATAGGGATGTGTGATGGAGAGGTCAGTGACACTGGCAGGGAGTGAGATATAGGGATGTGTGATGGAGAGGTCAGTGACACTGGCAGGGAGTGAGATATAGGGATGTGTGATGGAGATGTCAGTGAAACTGGCAGGGAGTGAGATATAGGGATGTGTGATGGAGATGTCAGTGACACTGGCAGGGAGTGAGATATAGGGATGTGTGATGGAGATGTCAGTGACACTGGCATGGAGTGAGATATAGGGATGTGTGATGGAGATGTCAGTGACACTGGCAGGGAGTGATATATAGGGATGTGTGATGGAGATGTCAGTGACACTGGCATGGAGTGAGATATAGGGATGTGTGATGGAGATGTCAGTGACACTGGCAGGGAGTGAGATATAGGGATGTGTGATGGAGATGTCAGTGACACTGGCAGGGAGTGAGATATAGGGATGTGTGATGGAGATGTCAGTGACACTGGCATGGAGTGAGATATAGGGATGTGTGATGGAGATGTCAGTGACACTGGCAGGGAGTGATATATAGGGATGTGTGATGGAGATGTCAGTGACACTGGCAGGGAGTGAGATATAAGGATGTGTGATGGAGATGTCAGTGACACTGGCAGGGAGTGATATATAGGGATGTGTGATGGAGATGTCAGTGACACTGGCAGGTAGTGAGATATAGGGATGTGTGATGGAGATGTCAGTGACACTGGCAGGGAGTGAGATATAGGGATATGTGATGGAGATGTCAGTGACACTGGCAGGGAATGAGATATAGGGATGTGTGATGGAGATGTCAGTGACACTGGCAGGGAGTGATATATAGGGATGTGTAATGGAGATGTCAGTGACACTGTTAGGGAGTGATATATAGAGATGTGTGATGGAGATGTCAGTGACACTGGTAGGGAGTGATATTTAGGGATGTGTGATGGAGATGTCAGTGACACTGGCAAGGAGTGAGATATAGGGATGTGTGAAGGAGATGTCAGTGACACTGGCAGGTAGTGAGATATAGGGATGTGTGATGGAGAGGTCAGTGACACTGGCAGGGAGTGATATATAGAGATGTGTGATGGAGATGTCAGTGACACTGGCAGGGAGTGAGATATAGGGATGTGTGATGGAGATATCAGTGACACTGGCAGGGAGTGATATATAGAGATGTGTGATGGAGATGTCAGTGACACTGGCAGGGAGTGAGATATAGGGATGTGTGATGGAGATGTCAGTGACACTGGAAGGGAGTGAGATATAGGGATGTGTGATGGATATGTCAGTGACACTGGCAGGGAGTGAGATATAGGGATGCGTGATGGAGATGTCAGTGACACTGGCAGGGAGTGATATATAGGGATGTGTCATGGAGATGTCAGTGACACTGGCAGGGAGTGATATATGGAGATGTGTGATGGAGATGTCAGTGACACTGGTAGGTAGTGATATACAGAGATGTGTGATGGAGATGTCAGTGACACTGGCAGGTAGTGAGATATAGGGATGTGTGATGGAGATGTCAGTGACACTGGTAGGAAGTGAAATATAGGGATGTGTGATGGAGATGTCAGTGAGACTGGCAGGGAGTGAGATATAGGGATGTGTGATGGAGATGTTAGTGACACTGGTAGGGAGTGAGAAATAGGGATGTATGATGGAGATGTCAGTGACACTGGTAGGGAGTGAGATATAGGGATGTGTGATTGAGCTATCAGTGACTGGTAGGTAGTGATATATAGAGATGTGTGATGGAGATGTCAGTGACACTGGTAGGGAGTGAGATATAGGGATGTGTGATGGAGATGTCAGTGACACTGGCATGGAGTGAGAAATAGGGATGTGTGATGGAGATGTCAGTGACACTGGCTGGGAGTGATATATAGGGATGTGTGATGGAGATGTCAGTGACACTGGCAGGGAGTGAGATATAGGGATGTGTGATGGAGATGTCAGTGACACTGGCAGGGAGTGAGATATAGGGATGTGTGATGGAGATGTCAGTGACACTGGCAGGGAATGAGATATAGGGATGTGTGATGGAGATGTCAGTGACACTGGCAGGGAGTGAGATATAGGGATGTGTGATGGAGATGTCAGAGACACTGGCAAGGAATGAGATATAGGGATGTGTGATGGAGATGTCAGTGACACTGGCAGGGAGTGATATATAGGGATGTGTGATGGAGATGTCAGTGACACTGATAGGGAGTGAGATATAGAGATGTGTGATGGAGATGTCAGTGACACTGGCAGGAAGTGATATATATGGATGTGTGATGGAGATGTCAGTGACACTGGCAGGGAGTGAGATATAGGGATGTGTGATGGAGATGTCAGTGACACTGGTAGGAAGTGAGATATAGGGACGTGTGATGGAGATGTCAGTGACACTGGTAGGAAGTGAGATATAGGGATGTGTGATGGAGATGTCAGTGACACTGGCAGGGAGTGAGATATAGGGATGTGTGATGGAGATGTCAGTGACACTGGTAGGGAGTGATATATAGAGATGTGTAATGGAGATGTCAGTGACACTGGCAGGTAGTGAGATATAGGGATGTGTGATGGAGATGTCAGTGACACTGGTAGGGAGTGAGATATAGGGATGTGTGATGGAGATGTCATTGACACTGGTAGGTAGTGATATATAGAGATGTGTGATGGAGATGTCAGTGACACTGGTAGGGAGTGAGATATAGGGATGTGTGATGGAGATGTCAGTGACAATGGCAGGGAGTGAGATATAGGGATGTGTGATGGAGATGTCAGTGACACTGGTAGGGAGTGAGATATAGGGATGTGTGATGGAGATGTCAGTGACACTGGTAGGTAGTGATATATAGAGATGTGTGATGGAGATGTCAGTGACACTGGCAGGTAGTGAGATATAGGGATGTGTGATGGAGATGTCAGTGACACTGGCAGGGAGTGATATATAGGGATGCGTGATGGAGATGTCAGTGACACTGGCAGGGAGTGATATATGGAGATGTGTGATGGAGATGTCAGTGACACTGGTAGGGATTGAGATATAGGGATGCGTGATGGAGATGTCAGTGACACTGGCAGGGAGTGAGATAGAGAGGTCAGTGACACTGGCAGGGAGTGAGATATAGGGATGTGTGATGGAAAGGTCAGTGACACTGGCAGGGAGTGAGATATAGGGATGTGTGAAGGAGATGTCAGTGACACTGGCAGGGAGTGATATATAGGGATGTGTGATGGAGAGGTCAGTGACACTGGCAGGGAGTGAGATATAGGGATGTGTGATGGAGAGGTCAGTGACAGTGGTAGGGAGTGAGATATAGGGATGTGTGATGGAGATGTCAGTGACACTGGCAGGGAGTGAGATATAGGGATGTGTGATGGAGATGTCAGTGACACTGGCAGGGAGTGATATATAGGGATGTGTGATGGAGATGTCAGTGACACTGGCAGGGAGAGAGATATAGGGATGTGTGATGGAGATGTCAGTGACACTGGCAGGGAGTGAGATATAGGGATGTGTGATGGAGATGTCAGTGACACTGGCAGGGAGTGAGATATAGGGATGTGTGATGGAGATGTCAGTGACACTGGTAGGGAGTGAGATATAGGGATGTGTGATGGAGATATCAGTGAGACTGGCAGGGAGTGAGATATAGGGATGTGTGATGGAGATGTCAGTGACACTGGTAGGTAGTGATATATAGAGATGTGTGATGAAGATGTCAGTGACACTGGTAGGTAGTGATATATAGAGATGTGTGATGGAGATGTCAGTGACACTGGCAGGTAGTGAGATATAGGGATGTGTGATGGAGATGTCAGTGACACTGGTAGGAAGTGAGATATAGGGATGCGTGATGGAGATGTCAGTGACACTGGCAGGGAGTGATGTATAGGGATGCGTGATGGAGATGTCAGTGACACTGGCAGGGAGTGATGTATAGGGATGCGTGATGGAGATGTCAGTGACACTGGCAGGGAGTGATGTATAGGGATGTGTGATGGAGATGTCAGTGACACTGGCAGGGAGTGATGTATAGGGATGTGTGATGGAGATGTCAGTGACACTGGCAGGGAGTGATATATAGGGATGTGTGATGGAGATGTCAGTGACACTGGCAGGGAGTGATATATGGAGATGTGTGATGGAGATGTCAGTGACACTGGTAGGGAGTGAGATATAGGGATGTGTAATGGAGATGTCAGTGACACTGGTAGGTAGTGATATATAGAGATGTGTGATGGAGATGTCAGTGACACTGGCAGGTAGTGAGATATAGGGATGTGTGATGGAGATGTCAGTGACACTGGTAGGAAGGGAGATATAGGGATGCGTGATGGATATGTCAGTGACACTGGCAGGGAGTGAGATAAAGGGATGCGTGATGGAGATGTCAGTGACACTGGCAGGGAGTGATATATAGGGATGTGTGATGGAGATGTCAGTGACACTGGCAGGGAGTGATATATGGAGATGTGTGATGGAGATGTCAGTGACACTGGTAGGTAGTGAGATATAGGGATGTGTGATGGAGATGTCAGTGACACTGGCAGGTAGTGAGATATAGGGATGTGTGATGGAGATGTCAGTGACACTGGTAGGAAGAGATATATAGGGATGTGTGATGGAGATGTCAGTGAGACTGGCAGGGAGTGAGATATAGGGATGTGTGATGGAGATGTTAGTGACACTGGCAGGAAGTGATATATAGGGATGTGTGATGGAGATGTCAGTGACACTGGTAGGGAGTGAGATATAGGGATGTGTGATGGAGATGTCAGTGACACTGGTAAGGAGTGAGATATAGGGATGTGTGATTGAGCTGTCAGTGACTGGTAGGTAGTGATATATAGAGATGTGTGATGGAGATGTCAGTGACACTGGTAGGGAGTGAGATATAGGGATGTGTGATGGAGATGTCAGTGACACTGGCATGGAGTGAGATATAGGGATGTGTGATGGAGATGTCAGTGACACTGGCTGGGAGTGATATATAGGGATGTGTGATGGAGATGTCAGTGACACTGGCAGGGAGTGAGATATAGGGATGTGTGATGGAGATGTCAGTGACACTGGCAGGGAGTGAGATATAGGGATGTGTGATGGAGATGTCAGTGACACTGGCAGGGAATGAGATATAGGGATGTGTGATGGAGATGTCAGTGACACTGGCAGGGAGTGAGATATAGGGATGTGTGATGGAGATGTCAGTGACACTGGCAGGGAATGAGATATAGGGATGTGTGATGGAGATGTCAGTGACACTGGCAGGGAGTGATATATAGGGATGTGTGATGGAGATGTCAGTGACACTGATAGGGAGTGAGATATAGAGATGTGTGATGGAGATGTCAGTGACACTGGCAGGAAGTGATATATAGGGATGTGTGATGGAGATGTCAGTGACACTGGCAGGGAGTGAGATATAGGGATGTGTGATGGAGATGTCAGTGACACTGGCAGGGAGTGATGTATAGGGATGCGTGATGGAGATGTCAGTGACACTGGCAGGGAGTGAGATATAGGGATGTGTGATGGAGATGTCAGTGACACTGGCAGGGAGTGAGATATAGGGATGTGTGATATAGAGGTCAGTGACACTGGCATGGAGTGATATATAGGGATGTGTGAAGGAGATGTCAGTGACACTGGCAGGGAGTGAAATATAGAGATGTGTGATGGAGATGTCAGTGACACTGCCAGGAAGTGATATATAGGGATGTGTGATGGAGATGTCAGTGACACTGGCAGGGAGTGAGATATAGGGATGTGTGATGGAGATGTCAGTGACACTGGCAGGGAGTGAGATATAGGGATGTGTGATGGAGATTTCAGTGACACTGGCAGGGAGTGATGTATAGGGATGCGTGATGGAGATGTCAGTGACACTGGCAGGGAGTGAGATATAGGGATGTGTGATGGAGATGTCAGTGACACTGGCAGGGAGTGAGATATAGGGATGTGTGATATAGAGGTCAGTGACACTGGCATGGAGTGATATATAGGGATGTGTGAAGGAGATGTCAGTGACACTGGCAGGGAGTGAAATATAGAGATGTGTGATGGAGATGTCAGTGACACTGCCAGGAAGTGATATATAGGGATGTGTGATGGAGATGTCAGTGACACTGGCAGGGAGTGAGATATAGGGATGTGTGATGGAGATGTCAGTGACACTGGCAGGGAGTGAGATATAGAGATGTGTGATGGAGATGTCAGTGATACTGCCAGGAAGTGATATATAGGGATGTGTGATGGAGATGTCAGTGACACTGGCAGGGAGTGAGATATAGGGATGTGTGATGGAGATGTCAGTGACACTGGCAGGGAGTGAGATATAGAGATGTGTGATGGAGATGTCAGTGACACTGCCAGGAAGTGATATATAGGGATGTGTGATGGAGATGTCAGTGACACTGGCAGGGAGTGAGATATAGGGATGTGTGATGGAGATGTCAGTGACACTGGCAGGGAATGAGATATAGGGATGTGTGATGGAGATGTCAGTGACACTGGCAGGGAATGAGATATAGGGATGTGTGATGGAGATGTCAGTGACACTAGCTGGGAGTGAGATATAGGGATGTGTGATGGAGATGTCAGTGACACTGACAGGGAGTGAGATATAGAGATGTGTGATGGAGAAGTCAGTGACACTGGCAGGGAGTGATATATAGGGATGTGTGATGGAGAGGTCAGTGACACTGGCAGGGAGTGATATATAGGGATGTGTGATGGAGATGTCAGTGACACTAGCTGGGAGTGATATATAGAGATGTGTGATGGAGAAGTCAGTGACACTGGCAGGGAGTGATATATAGGGATGTGTGATGGAGATGTCAGTGACACTGGCAGGGAATGAGATATAGGGATGTGTGATGGAGATGTCAGTGACACTGGTATGAAGTGAGATATAGGGATGTGTGATGGAGATGTCAGTGACACTGGCAAGGAGTGAGATATAGGGATGTGTGATGGAGATGTCAGTGACACTGGCAGGTAGTGAGATATAGGGATGTGTGATGGAGAGGTCAGTGACACTGGCAGGGAGTGATATATAGAGATGTGTGATGGAGATGTCAGTGACACTGGCAGGAGTGAGATATAGGGATGTGTGATGGAGATGTCAGTGACACTAGCAGGGAGTGATATATAGAGATGTGTGATGGAGATGTCAGTGACACTGGCAGGGAGTGAGATATTGGGATGTGTGATGGAGATGTCAGTGACACTGGCAGGGAGTGAGATATAGGGATGTGTGATGGAGAATTCAGTGACACTGCTAGGGAGTGAGATATAGGGATGTGTGATGGAGATGTCAGTGACACTGGCAGGCAGTGAGATATAGGGATGTGTGATGGAGATGTCAGTGACACTGTTAGGGAGTGAGATATAGGGATGTGTGATGGAGATGTCAGTGACACTAGGTGGGAGTGATATATAGTGATGTATGATGGAGATGTCAGTGACACTGGCAGGGAGTGAGATATAGAGAAGTGTGATGGAGATGTCAGTGACACTGGCAGGGAGTGATATATACGGATGTGTAATGGAGATGTCATTGACACTGGCAGGTAGTGATATATAGGGATGTGTGATGGAGATGTCAGTGACACTAGCAGGGAGTGAGATATAGGGATGTGTGATGGAGATGTCAGTTACACTGGCAGGGAGTGAGATATAGGGATGCGTGATGGAGATGTCAGTGACACTGGTAGGAAGTGAGATATAGGGATGCGTGATGGAGATGTCAGTGACACTGGCAGGGAGTGAGATATAGGGATGCGTGATGGAGATGTCAGTGACACTGGTAGGGAGTGAGAAATAGGGATGCGTGATGGAGAGGTCAGTGACACTGGCAGGGAGTGATATATAGGGATGCGTGATGGAGATGTCAGTGAAACTGGTAGGGAGTGAGATATAGGGATGTGTGATGGAGATGTCAGTGATACTGGCAGGGAGTGAGATATAGGGATGTGTGATGGAGATGTCAGTAACACTGATAGGGCGTGAGATATAGGGATGTGTGATGGAGAGGTCAGTGACACTGGAAGGGAGTGATATATAGGGATGCGTGATGGAGATGTCAGTGACACTGGTAGGGAGTGAGATATAGGGATGTGTGATGGAGTTGTCAGTGACACTGGCAGGGAGTGAGATATAGGGATGTGTGAGGGAGATGTCAGTAACACTGGTAGGGAGTGAGATATATGGATGTGTGATGGAGATGTCAGTGACACTGGTAGGGAGTGAGATATAGGGATGTGTGATGAGATGTCAGAGACACTGGTAGGGAGTGAGATATAGGGATGTGTGATGGAGAGGTCAGTGATACTGGTAGGGAGTGAGATATAGGGATCTGTGATGGAGATGTCAGTGACACTGGCAGGGAGTGAGATATAGGGATGTGTGATGGAGAGGTCAGTGACACTGGCAGGGAGTGAGATATAGGGATGTGTGATGGAGAGGTCAGTGACACTGGCAGGGAGTGAGATATAGGGATGTGTGATGGAGAGGTCAGTGACACTGGCAGGGAGTGAGATATAGGGATGTGTGATGGAGATGTCAGTGAAATTGGCAGGGAGTGAGATATAGGGATGTGTGATGGAGATGCCAGTGACACTGGCAGGGAGTGAGATATAGGGATGTGTGATGGAGATGTCAGTGACACTGGCAGGGAGTGAGATATAGGGATGTGTGATGGAGATGTCAGTGATACTGGCAGGGAGTGAGATATAAGGATGTGTGATGGAGATGTCAGTGACACTGGCAGGGAGTGATATATAGGGATGTGTGATGGAGATGTCAGTGACACTGGCAGGTAGTGAGATATAGGGATGTGTGATGGAGATGTCAGTGACACTGGCAGGGAGTGAGATATAGGGATATGTGATGGAGATGTCAGTGACACTGGCAGGGAATGAGATATAGGGATGTGTGATGGAGATGTCAGTGACACTGGCAGGGAGTGATATATAGGGATGTGTAATGGAGATGTCAGTGACACTGGTAGGGAGTGAGATATAGGGATGTGTGATGGAGATGTCAGTGACACTGGCAGGGAGTGAGATATAGGGATGTGTGATGGAGATGTCAGTGACACTGTTAGGGAGTGAGATATAGGGATGTGTGATGGAGATGTCAGTGACACTAGGTGGGAGTGATATATAGGGATGTGTGATGGAGATGTCAGTGACACTGGCAGGGAGTGAGATATAGAGAAGTGTGATGGAGATGTCAGTGACACTGGCAGGGAGTGATATATAGGGATGTGTAATGGAGATGTCAGTGACACTGGCAGGTAGTGATATATAGGGATGTGTGATGGAGATGTCAGTGACACTAGCAGGGAGTGAGATATAGGGATGTGTGATGGAGATGTCAGTGACACTGGCAGGGAGTGAGATATAGGGATGCGTGATGGAGATGTCAGTGACACTGGTAGGAAGTGAGATATAGGGATGCGTGATGGAGATGTCAGTGACACTGGCAGGGAGTGAGATATAGGGATGCGTGATGGAGATGTCAGTGACACTGGTAGGGAGTGAGAAATAGGGATGCGTGATGGAGAGGTCAGTGACACTGGCAGGGAGTGATATATAGGGATGCGTGATGGAGATGTCAGTGACACTGGTAGGGAGTGAGATATAGGGATGTGTGATGGAGATGTCAGTGATACTGGCAGGGAGTGAGATATAGGGATGCGTGATGGAGATGTCAGTAACACTGGTAGGGAGTGAGATATAGGGATGTGTGATGGAGAGGTCAGTGACACTGGAAGAGAGTGATATATAGGGATGCGTGATGGAGATGTCAGTGACACTGGTAGGGAGTGAGATATAGGGATGTGTGATGGAGTTGTCAGTGACACTGGCAGGGAGTGAGATATAGGGATGTGTGATGGAGATGTCAGTAACACTGGTAGGGAGTGAGATATATGGATGTGTGATGGAGATGTCAGTGACACTGGTAGGGAGTGAGATATAGGGATGTGTGATGAGATGTCAGAGACACTGGTAGGGAGTGAGATATAGGGATGTGTGATGGAGAGGTCAGTGATACTGGTAGGGAGTGAGATATAGGGATCTGTGATGGAGATGTCAGTGACACTGGCAGGGAGTGAGATATAGGGATGTGTGATGGAGAGGTCAGTGACACTGGCAGGGAGTGAGATATAGGGATGTGTGATGGAGAGGTCAGTGACACTGGCAGGGAGTGAGATATAGGGATGTGTGATGGAGAGGTCAGTGACACTGGCAGGGAGTGAGATATAGGGATGTGTGATGGAGATGTCAGTGAAACTGGCAGGGAGTGAGATATAGGGATGTGTGATGGAGATGCCAGTGACACTGGCAGGGAGTGAGATATAGGGATGTGTGATGGAGATGTCAGTGACACTGGCAGGGAGTGAGATATAGGGATGTGTGATGGAGATGTCAGTGACACTGGCATGGAGTGAGATATAGGGATGTGTGATGGAGATGTCAGTGACACTGGCAGGGAGTGATATATAGGGATGTGTGATGGAGATGTCAGTGACACTGGCAGGGAGTGAGATATAAGGATGTGTGATGGAGATGTCAGTGACACTGGCAGGGAGTGATATATAGGGATGTGTGATGGAGATGTCAGTGACACTGGCAGGTAGTGAGATATAGGGATGTGTGATGGAGATGTCAGTGACACTGGCAGGGAGTGAGATATAGGGATATGTGATGGAGATGTCAGTGACACTGGCAGGGAATGAGATATAGGGATGTGTGATGGAGATGTCAGTGACACTGGCAGGGAGTGATATATAGGGATGTGTAATGGAGATGTCAGTGACACTGTTAGGGAGTGATATATAGAGATGTGTGATGGAGATGTCAGTGACACTGGTAGGGAGTGATATTTAGGGATGTGTGATGGAGATGTCAGTGACACTGGCAAGGAGTGAGATATAGGGATGTGTGATGGAGATGTCAGTGACACTGGCAGGTAGTGAGATATAGGGATGTGTGATGGAGAGGTCAGTGACACTGGCAGGGAGTGATATATAGAGATGTGTGATGGAGATGTCAGTGACTCTGGCAGGGAGTGAGATATAGGGATGTGTGATGGAGATGTCAGTGACACTGGCAGGGAGTGATATATAGAGATGTGTGATGGAGATGTCAGTGACACTGGCAGGGAGTGAGATATAGGGATGTGTGATGGAGATGTCAGTGACACTGGAAGGGAGTGAGATATAGGGATGTGTGATGGATATGTCAGTGACACTGGCAGGGAGTGAGATATAGGGATGCGTGATGGAGATGTCAGTGACACTGGCAGGGAGTGATATATAGGGATGTGTCATGGAGATGTCAGTGACACTGGCAGGGAGTGATATATGGAGATGTGTCATGGAGATGTCAGTGACACTGGTAGGTAGTGATATACAGAGATGTGTGATGGAGATGTCAGTGACACTGGCAGGTAGTGAGATATAGGGATGTGTGATGGAGATGTCAGTGACACTGGTAGGAAGTGAAATATAGGGATGTGTGATGGAGATGTCAGTGAGACTGGCAGGGAGTGAGATATAGGGATGTGTGATGGAGATGTTAGTGACACTGGTAGGGAGTGAGAAATAGGGATGTGTGATGGAGATGTCAGTGACACTGGTAGGGAGTGAGATATAGGGATGTGTGATTGAGCTGTCAGTGACTGGTAGGTAGTGATATATAGAGATGTGTGATGGAGATGTCAGTGACACTGGTAGGGAGTGAGATATAGGGATGTGTGATGGAGATGTCAGTGACACTGGCATGGAGTGAGAAATAGGGATGTGTGATGGAGATGTCAGTGACACTGGCTGGGAGTGATATATAGGGATGTGTGATGGAGATGTCAGTGACACTGGCAGGGAGTGAGATATAGGGATGTGTGATGGAGATGTCAGTGACACTGGCAGGGAGTGAGATATAGGGATGTGTGATGGAGATTTCAGTGACACTGGCAGGGAGTGATGTATAGGGATGCGTGATGGAGATGTCAGTGACACTGGCAGGGAGTGAGATATAGGGATGTGTGATGGAGATGTCAGTGACACTGGCAGGGAGTGAGATATAGGGATGTGTGATATAGAGGTCAGTGACACTGGCATGGAGTGATATATAGGGATGTGTGAAGGAGATGTCAGTGACACTGGCAGGGAGTGAAATATAGAGATGTGTGATGGAGATGTCAGTGACACTGCCAGGAAGTGATATATAGGGATGTGTGATGGAGATGTCAGTGACACTGGCAGGGAGTGAGATATAGGGATGTGTGATGGAGATGTCAGTGACACTGGCAGGGAGTGAGATATAGAGATGTGTGATGGAGATGTCAGTGATACTGCCAGGAAGTGATATATAGGGATGTGTGATGGAGATGTCAGTGACACTGGCAGGGAGTGAGATATAGGGATGTGTGATGGAGATGTCAGTGACACTGGCAGGGAGTGAGATATAGAGATGTGTGATGGAGATGTCAGTGACACTGCCAGGAAGTGATATATAGGGATGTGTGATGGAGATGTCAGTGACACTGGCAGGGAGTGAGATATAGGGATGTGTGATGGAGATGTCAGTGACACTGGCAGGGAATGAGATATAGGGATGTGTGATGGAGATGTCAGTGACACTGGCAGGGAATGAGATATAGGGATGTGTGATGGAGATGTCAGTGACACTAGCTGGGAGTGAGATATAGGGATGTGTGATGGAGATGTCAGTGACACTGACAGGGAGTGAGATATAGAGATGTGTGATGGAGAAGTCAGTGACACTGGCAGGGAGTGATATATAGGGATGTGTGATGGAGAGGTCAGTGACACTGGCAGGGAGTGATATATAGGGATGTGTGATGGAGATGTCAGTGACACTAGCTGGGAGTGATATATAGAGATGTGTGATGGAGAAGTCAGTGACACTGGCAGGGAGTGATATATAGGGATGTGTGATGGAGATGTCAGTGACACTGGCAGGGAATGAGATATAGGGATGTGTGATGGAGATGTCAGTGACACTGGTATGAAGTGAGATATAGGGATGTGTGATGGAGATGTCAGTGACACTGGCAAGGAGTGAGATATAGGGATGTGTGATGGAGATGTCAGTGACACTGGCAGGTAGTGAGATATAGGGATGTGTGATGGAGAGGTCAGTGACACTGGCAGGGAGTGATATATAGAGATGTGTGATGGAGATGTCAGTGACACTGGCAGGAGTGAGATATAGGGATGTGTGATGGAGATGTCAGTGACACTAGCAGGGAGTGATATATAGAGATGTGTGATGGAGATGTCAGTGACACTGGCAGGGAGTGAGATATTGGGATGTGTGATGGAGATGTCAGTGACACTGGCAGGGAGTGAGATATAGGGATGTGTGATGGAGAATTCAGTGACACTGCTAGGGAGTGAGATATAGGGATGTGTGATGGAGATGTCAGTGACACTGGCAGGGAGTGAGATATAGGGATGTGTGATGGAGATGTCAGTGACACTGTTAGGGAGTGAGATATAGGGATGTGTGATGGAGATGTCAGTGACACTAGGTGGGAGTGATATATAGTGATGTATGATGGAGATGTCAGTGACACTGGCAGGGAGTGAGATATAGAGAAGTGTGATGGAGATGTCAGTGACACTGGCAGGGAGTGATATATACGGATGTGTAATGGAGATGTCATTGACACTGGCAGGTAGTGATATATAGGGATGTGTGATGGAGATGTCAGTGACACTAGCAGGGAGTGAGATATAGGGATGTGTGATGGAGATGTCAGTTACACTGGCAGGGAGTGAGATATAGGGATGCGTGATGGAGATGTCAGTGACACTGGTAGGAAGTGAGATATAGGGATGCGTGATGGAGATGTCAGTGACACTGGCAGGGAGTGAGATATAGGGATGCGTGATGGAGATGTCAGTGACACTGGTAGGGAGTGAGAAATAGGGATGCGTGATGGAGAGGTCAGTGACACTGGCAGGGAGTGATATATAGGGATGCGTGATGGAGATGTCAGTGAAACTGGTAGGGAGTGAGATATAGGGATGTGTGATGGAGATGTCAGTGATACTGGCAGGGAGTGAGATATAGGGATGTGTGATGGAGATGTCAGTAACACTGATAGGGCGTGAGATATAGGGATGTGTGATGGAGAGGTCAGTGACACTGGAAGGGAGTGATATATAGGGATGCGTGATGGAGATGTCAGTGACACTGGTAGGGAGTGAGATATAGGGATGTGTGATGGAGTTGTCAGTGACACTGGCAGGGAGTGAGATATAGGGATGTGTGAGGGAGATGTCAGTAACACTGGTAGGGAGTGAGATATATGGATGTGTGATGGAGATGTCAGTGACACTGGTAGGGAGTGAGATATAGGGATGTGTGATGAGATGTCAGAGACACTGGTAGGGAGTGAGATATAGGGATGTGTGATGGAGAGGTCAGTGATACTGGTAGGGAGTGAGATATAGGGATCTGTGATGGAGATGTCAGTGACACTGGCAGGGAGTGAGATATAGGGATGTGTGATGGAGAGGTCAGTGACACTGGCAGGGAGTGAGATATAGGGATGTGTGATGGAGAGGTCAGTGACACTGGCAGGGAGTGAGATATAGGGATGTGTGATGGAGAGGTCAGTGACACTGGCAGGGAGTGAGATATAGGGATGTGTGATGGAGATGTCAGTGAAATTGGCAGGGAGTGAGATATAGGGATGTGTGATGGAGATGCCAGTGACACTGGCAGGGAGTGAGATATAGGGATGTGTGATGGAGATGTCAGTGACACTGGCAGGGAGTGAGATATAGGGATGTGTGATGGAGATGTCAGTGATACTGGCAGGGAGTGAGATATAAGGATGTGTGATGGAGATGTCAGTGACACTGGCAGGGAGTGATATATAGGGATGTGTGATGGAGATGTCAGTGACACTGGCAGGTAGTGAGATATAGGGATGTGTGATGGAGATGTCAGTGACACTGGCAGGGAGTGAGATATAGGGATATGTGATGGAGATGTCAGTGACACTGGCAGGGAATGAGATATAGGGATGTGTGATGGAGATGTCAGTGACACTGGCAGGGAGTGATATATAGGGATGTGTAATGGAGATGTCAGTGACACTGGTAGGGAGTGAGATATAGGGATGTGTGATGGAGATGTCAGTGACACTGGCAGGGAGTGAGATATAGGGATGTGTGATGGAGATGTCAGTGACACTGTTAGGGAGTGAGATATAGGGATGTGTGATGGAGATGTCAGTGACACTAGGTGGGAGTGATATATAGGGATGTGTGATGGAGATGTCAGTGACACTGGCAGGGAGTGAGATATAGAGAAGTGTGATGGAGATGTCAGTGACACTGGCAGGGAGTGATATATAGGGATGTGTAATGGAGATGTCAGTGACACTGGCAGGTAGTGATATATAGGGATGTGTGATGGAGATGTCAGTGACACTAGCAGGGAGTGAGATATAGGGATGTGTGATGGAGATGTCAGTGACACTGGCAGGGAGTGAGATATAGGGATGCGTGATGGAGATGTCAGTGACACTGGTAGGAAGTGAGATATAGGGATGCGTGATGGAGATGTCAGTGACACTGGCAGGGAGTGAGATATAGGGATGCGTGATGGAGATGTCAGTGACACTGGTAGGGAGTGAGAAATAGGGATGCGTGATGGAGAGGTCAGTGACACTGGCAGGGAGTGATATATAGGGATGCGTGATGGAGATGTCAGTGACACTGGTAGGGAGTGAGATATAGGGATGTGTGATGGAGATGTCAGTGATACTGGCAGGGAGTGAGATATAGGGATGCGTGATGGAGATGTCAGTAACACTGGTAGGGAGTGAGATATAGGGATGTGTGATGGAGAGGTCAGTGACACTGGAAGAGAGTGATATATAGGGATGCGTGATGGAGATGTCAGTGACACTGGTAGGGAGTGAGATATAGGGATGTGTGATGGAGTTGTCAGTGACACTGGCAGGGAGTGAGATATAGGGATGTGTGATGGAGATGTCAGTAACACTGGTAGGGAGTGAGATATATGGATGTGTGATGGAGATGTCAGTGACACTGGTAGGGAGTGAGATATAGGGATGTGTGATGAGATGTCAGAGACACTGGTAGGGAGTGAGATATAGGGATGTGTGATGGAGAGGTCAGTGATACTGGTAGGGAGTGAGATATAGGGATCTGTGATGGAGATGTCAGTGACACTGGCAGGGAGTGAGATATAGGGATGTGTGATGGAGAGGTCAGTGACACTGGCAGGGAGTGAGATATAGGGATGTGTGATGGAGAGGTCAGTGACACTGGCAGGGAGTGAGATATAGGGATGTGTGATGGAGAGGTCAGTGACACTGGCAGGGAGTGAGATATAGGGATGTGTGATGGAGATGTCAGTGAAACTGGCAGGGAGTGAGATATAGGGATGTGTGATGGAGATGCCAGTGACACTGGCAGGGAGTGAGATATAGGGATGTGTGATGGAGATGTCAGTGACACTGGCAGGGAGTGAGATATAGGGATGTGTGATGGAGATGTCAGTGACACTGGCATGGAGTGAGATATAGGGATGTGTGATGGAGATGTCAGTGACACTGGCAGGGAGTGATATATAGGGATGTGTGATGGAGATGTCAGTGACACTGGCAGGGAGTGAGATATAAGGATGTGTGATGGAGATGTCAGTGACACTGGCAGGGAGTGATATATAGGGATGTGTGATGGAGATGTCAGTGACACTGGCAGGTAGTGAGATATAGGGATGTGTGATGGAGATGTCAGTGACACTGGCAGGGAGTGAGATATAGGGATATGTGATGGAGATGTCAGTGACACTGGCAGGGAATGAGATATAGGGATGTGTGATGGAGATGTCAGTGACACTGGCAGGGAGTGATATATAGGGATGTGTAATGGAGATGTCAGTGACACTGTTAGGGAGTGATATATAGAGATGTGTGATGGAGATGTCAGTGACACTGGTAGGGAGTGATATTTAGGGATGTGTGATGGAGATGTCAGTGACACTGGCAAGGAGTGAGATATAGGGATGTGTGATGGAGATGTCAGTGACACTGGCAGGTAGTGAGATATAGGGATGTGTGATGGAGAGGTCAGTGACACTGGCAGGGAGTGATATATAGAGATGTGTGATGGAGATGTCAGTGACTCTGGCAGGGAGTGAGATATAGGGATGTGTGATGGAGATGTCAGTGACACTGGCAGGGAGTGATATATAGAGATGTGTGATGGAGATGTCAGTGACACTGGCAGGGAGTGAGATATAGGGATGTGTGATGGAGATGTCAGTGACACTGGAAGGGAGTGAGATATAGGGATGTGTGATGGATATGTCAGTGACACTGGCAGGGAGTGAGATATAGGGATGCGTGATGGAGATGTCAGTGACACTGGCAGGGAGTGATATATAGGGATGTGTCATGGAGATGTCAGTGACACTGGCAGGGAGTGATATATGGAGATGTGTCATGGAGATGTCAGTGACACTGGTAGGTAGTGATATACAGAGATGTGTGATGGAGATGTCAGTGACACTGGCAGGTAGTGAGATATAGGGATGTGTGATGGAGATGTCAGTGACACTGGTAGGAAGTGAAATATAGGGATGTGTGATGGAGATGTCAGTGAGACTGGCAGGGAGTGAGATATAGGGATGTGTGATGGAGATGTTAGTGACACTGGTAGGGAGTGAGAAATAGGGATGTGTGATGGAGATGTCAGTGACACTGGTAGGGAGTGAGATATAGGGATGTGTGATTGAGCTGTCAGTGACTGGTAGGTAGTGATATATAGAGATGTGTGATGGAGATGTCAGTGACACTGGTAGGGAGTGAGATATAGGGATGTGTGATGGAGATGTCAGTGACACTGGCATGGAGTGAGAAATAGGGATGTGTGATGGAGATGTCAGTGACACTGGCTGGGAGTGATATATAGGGATGTGTGATGGAGATGTCAGTGACACTGGCAGGGAGTGAGATATAGGGATGTGTGATGGAGATGTCAGTGACACTGGCAGGGAGTGAGATATAGGGATGTGTGATGGAGATGTCAGTGACACTGGCAGGGAATGAGATATAGGGATGTGTGATGGAGATGTCAGTGACACTGGCAGGGAGTGAGATATAGGGATGTGTGATGGAGATGTCAGAGACACTGGCAGGGAATGAGATATAGGGATGTGTGATGGAGATGTCAGTGACACTGGCAGGGAGTGATATATAGGGATGTGTGATGGAGATGTCAGTGACACTGATAGGGAGTGAGATATAGAGATGTGTGATGGAGATGTCAGTGACACTGGCAGGAAGTGATATATAGGGATGCGTGATGGAGATGTCAGTGACACTGTTAGGGAGTGAGATATAGGGATGTGTGATGGAGATGTCAGTGACACTAGCTGGGAGTGATATATAGGGAAGTGTGATGGAGATGTCAGTGACACTGACAGGGAGTGAGATATAGAGATGTGTGATGGAGAAGTCAGTGACACTGGCAGGGAGTGATATATAGGGATGTGTGATGGAGATGTCAGTGACACTGGCAGGGAATGAGATATAGGGATGTGTGATGGAGATGTCAGTGACACTGGTATGTAGTGAGATATAGGGATGTGTGATGGAGATGTTAGTGACAGTGGCAAGGAGTGAGATATAGGGATGTGTGATGGGGATGTCAGTGACACTGGCAGGTAGTGAGATATAGGGATGTGTGATGGAGAGGTCAGTGACACTGGCAGGGAGTGATATATAGAGATGTGTGATGGAGATGTCAGTGACACTGGCAGGAGTGAGATATAGGGATGTGTGATGGAGATGTCAGTGACACTGGCAGGGAGTGATATATAGAGATGTGTGATGGAGATGTCAGTGACACTGGCATGGAGTGAGATATAGGGATGTGTGATGGAGATGTCAGTGACACTGGCAGGGAGTGAGATATAGGGATGCGTGATGGAGAAGTCAGTGACACTGGTAGGGAGTGAGATATAGGGATGTGTGATGGAGATGTCAGTGACACTGGCAGGGAGTGAGATATAGGGATGTGTGATGGAGATGTCAGTGACACTGTTAGGGAGTGAGATATAGGGATGTGTGATGGAGATGTCAGTGACACTAGGTGGGAGTGATATATAGGGATGTGTGATGGAGATGTCAGTGACACTGGAAGGGAGTGAGATATAGAGATGTGTGATGGAGATGTCAGTGACACTGGCAGTGAGTGATATATAGGGATGTGTAATGGAGATGTCAGTGACACTGGCAGGTAGTGATATATAGGGATGTGTGATGGAGATGTCAGTGACACTAGCTGGGAGTGAGATATAGGGATGTGTGATGGAGATGTCAGTGACACTGGCAGGGAGTGAGATATAGAGATGTGTGATGGAGATGTCATTGACACTGGTAGGAAGTGAGATATAGGGATGCGTGATGGAGATGTCAGTGACACTGGCAGGGAGTGAGATATAGGGATGCGTGATGGAGATGTCAGTGACACTGGTAGGGAATGAGAAATAGGGATGCGTGATGGAGAGGTCAGTGACACTGGAAGGGAGTGATATATAGGGATGCGTGATGGAGATGTCAGTGACACTGGTGGGGAGTGAGATATAGGGATGTGTGATGGAGTTGTCAGTGACACTGGCAGGGAGTGAGATATAGGGATGTGTGATGGAGATGTCAGTAACACTGGTAGGGAGTGAGATATAGGGATGTGTGATGGAGAGGTCAGTGACACTGGAAGGGAGTGATATATAGGGATGTGTGATGGAGATGTCAGTGACACTAGCTGGGAGTGATATATAGGGAAGTGTGATGGAGATGTCAGTGACACTGACAGGGAGTGAGATATAGAGATGTGTGATGGAGAAGTCAGTGACACTGGCAGGGAGTGATATATAGGGATGTGTGATGGAGATGTCAGTGACACTGGCAGGGAATGAGATATAGGGATGTGTGATGGAGATGTCAGTGACACTGGTATGTAGTGAGATATAGGGATGTGTGATGGAGATGTTAGTGACAGTGGCAAGGAGTGAGATATAGGGATGTGTGATGGGGATGTCAGTGACACTGGCAGGTAGTGAGATATAGGGATGTGTGATGGAGAGGTCAGTGACACTGGCAGGGAGTGATATATAGAGATGTGTGATGGAGATGTCAGTGACACTGGCAGGAGTGAGATATAGGGATGTGTGATGGAGATGTCAGTGACACTGGCAGGGAGTGATATATAGAGATGTGTGATGGAGATGTCAGTGACACTGGCATGGAGTGAGATATAGGGATGTGTGATGGAGATGTCAGTGACACTGGCAGGGAGTGAGATATAGGGATGCGTGATGGAGAAGTCAGTGACACTGGTAGGGAGTGAGATATAGGGATGTGTGATGGAGATGTCAGTGACACTGGCAGGGAGTGAGATATAGGGATGTGTGATGGAGATGTCAGTGACACTGTTAGGGAGTGAGATATAGGGATGTGTGATGGAGATGTCAGTGACACTAGGTGGGAGTGATATATAGGGATGTGTGATGGAGATGTCAGTGACACTGGAAGGGAGTGAGATATAGAGATGTGTGATGGAGATGTCAGTGACACTGGCAGTGAGTGATATATAGGGATGTGTAATGGAGATGTCAGTGACACTGGCAGGTAGTGATATATAGGGATGTGTGATGGAGATGTCAGTGACACTAGCTGGGAGTGAGATATAGGGATGTGTGATGGAGATGTCAGTGACACTGGCAGGGAGTGAGATATAGAGATGTGTGATGGAGATGTCATTGACACTGGTAGGAAGTGAGATATAGGGATGCGTGATGGAGATGTCAGTGACACTGGCAGGGAGTGAGATATAGGGATGCGTGATGGAGATGTCAGTGACACTGGTAGGGAATGAGAAATAGGGATGCGTGATGGAGAGGTCAGTGACACTGGAAGGGAGTGATATATAGGGATGCGTGATGGAGATGTCAGTGACACTGGTGGGGAGTGAGATATAGGGATGTGTGATGGAGTTGTCAGTGACACTGGCAGGGAGTGAGATATAGGGATGTGTGATGGAGATGTCAGTAACACTGGTAGGGAGTGAGATATAGGGATGTGTGATGGAGAGGTCAGTGACACTGGAAGGGAGTGATATATAGGGATGCGTGATGGAGATGTCAGTGACACTGGTGGGGAGTGAGATATAGGGATGTGTGATGGAGTTGTCAGTGACACTGGCAGGGAGTGAGATATAGGGATGTGTGATGGAGATGTCAGTAACACTGGTAGGGAGTGAGATATATGGATGTGTGATGGAGATGTCAGTGACACTGGTAGGGAGTGAGATATAGGGATGTGTGATGAGATGTCAGAGACACTGGTAGGGAGTGAGATATAGGGATGTGTGATGGAGATGTCAGTGACACTGGCAGGGAGTGAGATATAGGGATGTGTGATGGAGATGTCAGTGACACTGGCAGGGAGTGAGATATAGGGATGTGTGATGGAGATTTTAGTGACACTGGTAGGGAGTGAGAAATAGGGATGTGTGATGGAGATGTCAGTGACACTGGTAGGGAGTGAGATATAGGGATGTGTGATTGAGCTGTCAGTGACTGGTAGGTAGTGATATATAGAGATGTGTGATGGAGATGTCAGTGACACTGGTAGGGAGTGAGATATAGGGATGTGTGATGGAGATGTCAGTGACACTGGCATGGAGTGAGAAATAGGGATGTGTGATGGAGATGTCAGTGACACTGGCTGGGAGTGATATATAGGGATGTGTGATGGAGATGTCAGTGACACTGGCAGGGAGTGAGATATAGGGATGTGTGATGGAGATGTCAGTGACACTGGCAGGGAGTGAGATATAGGGATGTGTGATGGAGATGTCAGTGACACTGGCAGGGAATGAGATATAGGGATGTGTGATGGAGATGTCAGTGACACTGGCAGGGAGTGAGATATAGGGATGTCTGATGGAGATGTCAGAGACACTGGCAGGGAATGAGATATAGGGATGTGTGATGGAGATGTCAGTGACACTGGCAGGGAGTGATATATAGGGATGTGTGATGGAGATGTCAGTGACACTGATAGGGAGTGAGATATAGAGATGTGTGATGGAGATGTCAGTGACACTGGCAGGAAGTGATATATAGGGATGTGTGATGGAGATGTCAGTGACACTGGCAGGGAGTGAGATATAGGGATGTGTGATGGAGATGTCAGTGACACTGGCAGGGAGTGATGTATAGGGATGCGTGATGGAGATGTCAGTGACACTGGCAGGGAGTGAGATATAGGGATGTGTGATGGAGATGTCAGTGACACTGGCAGGGAGTGAGATATAGGGATGTGTGATGGAGATGTCAGTGACACTGGCAGGGAATGAGATATAGGGATGTGTGATGGAGATGTCAGTGACACTAGCTGGGAGTGAGATATAGGGATGTGTGATGGAGATGTCAGTGACACTGTTAGGGAGTGAGATATAGGGATGTGTGATGGAGATGTCAGTGACACTAGCTGGGACTGATATATAGGGATGTGTGATGGAGATGTCAGTGACACTGACAGGGAGTGAGATATAGAGATGTGTGATGGAGAAGTCAGTGACACTGGTAGGGAGTGATATATAGGGATGTGTGATGGAGATGTCAGTGACACTGGCAGGGAATGAGATATAGGGATGTGTGATGGAGATGTCAGTGACACTGGTATGTAGTGAGATATAGGGATGTGTGATGGAGATGTCAGTGACACTGGCAAGGAGTGAGATATAGGGATGTGTGATGGGGATGTCAGTGACACTGGCAGGTAGTGAGATATACGGATGTGTGATGGAGAGGTCAGTGACACTGGCAGGGAGTGATATATAGAGAAGTGTGATGGAGATGTCAGTGACACTGGCAGGAGTGAGATATAGGGATGTGTGATGGAGATGTCAGTGACACTGGCAGGGAGTGATATATAGAGATGTGTGATGGAGATGTCAGTGACACTGGCAGGAGTGAGATATAGGGATGTGTGATGGAGATGTCAGTGACACTGGCAGGGAGTGATATATAGAGATGTGTGATGGAGATGTCAGTGACACTGGCATGGAGTGAGATATAGGGATGTGTGATGGAGATGTCAGTGACACTGGCAGGGAGTGAGATATAGGGATGCGTGATGGAGAAGTCAGTGACACTGGCAGGGAGTGATATATAGAGATGTGTGATGGAGATGTCAGTGACACTGGCATGGAGTGAGATATAGGGATGTGTGATGGAGATGTCAGTGACACTGGCAGGGAGTGAGATATAGGGATGCGTGATGGAGAAGTCAGTGACACTGGTAGGGAGTGAGATATAGGGATGTGTGATGGAGATGTCAGTGACACTGGCAGGGAGTGAGATATAGGGATGTGTGATGGAGATGTCAGTGACACTGTTAGGGAGTGAGATATAGGGATGTGTGATGGAGATGTCAGTGACACTAGGTGGGAGTGATATATAGGGATGTGTGATGGAGATGTCAGTGACACTGGAAGGGAGTGAGATATAGAGATGTGTGATGGAGATGTCAGTGACACTGGCAGTGAGTGATATATAGGGATGTGTAATGGAGATGTCAGTGACACTGGCAGGTAGTGATATATAGGGATGTGTGATGGAGATGTCAGTGACACTAGCTGGGAGTGAGATATAGGGATGTGTGATGGAGATGTCAGTGACGCTGGCAGGGAGTGAGATATAGAGATGTGTGATGGAGATGTCATTGACACTGGTAAGAAGTGAGATATAGGGATGCGTGATGGAGATGTCAGTGACACTGGCAGGGAGTGAGATATAGGGATGCGTGATGGAGATGTCAGTGACACTGGTAGGGAATGAGAAATAGGGATGCGTGATGGAGAGGTCAGTGACACTGGAAGGGAGTGATATATAGGGATGCGTGATGGAGATGTCAGTGACACTGGTGGGGAGTGAGATATAGGGATGTGTGATGGAGTTGTCAGTGACACTGGCAGGGAGTGAGATATAGGGATGTGTGATGGAGATGTCAGTAACACTGGTAGGGAGTGAGATATATGGATGTGTGATGGAGATGTCAGTGACACTGGTAGGGAGTGAGATATAGGGATGTGTGATGAGATGTCAGAGACACTGGTAGGGAGTGAGATATAGGGATGTGTGATGGAGATGTCAGTGACACTGGCAGGGAGTGAGATATAGGGATGTGTGATGGAGATGTCAGTGACACTGGCAGGGAGTGAGATATAGGGATGTGTGATGGAGATTTTAGTGACACTGGTAGGGAGTGAGAAATAGGGATGTGTGATGGAGATGTCAGTGACACTGGTAGGGAGTGAGATATAGGGATGTGTGATTGAGCTGTCAGTGACTGGTAGGTAGTGATATATAGAGATGTGTGATGGAGATGTCAGTGACACTGGTAGGGAGTGAGATATAGGGATGTGTGATGGAGATGTCAGTGACACTGGCATGGAGTGAGAAATAGGGATGTGTGATGGAGATGTCAGTGACACTGGCTGGGAGTGATATATAGGGATGTGTGATGGAGATGTCAGTGACACTGGCAGGGAGTGAGATATAGGGATGTGTGATGGAGATGTCAGTGACACTGGCAGGGAGTGAGATATAGGGATGTGTGATGGAGATGTCAGTGACACTGGCAGGGAATGAGATATAGGGATGTGTGATGGAGATGTCAGTGACACTGGCAGGGAGTGAGATATAGGGATGTGTGATGGAGATGTCAGAGACACTGGCAGGGAATGAGATATAGGGATGTGTGATGGAGATGTCAGTGACACTGGCAGGGAGTGATATATAGGGATGTGTTATGGAGATGTCAGTGACACTGATAGGGAGTGAGATATAGAGATGTGTGATGGAGATGTCAGTGACACTGGCAGGAAGTGATATATAGGGATGTGTGATGGAGATGTCAGTGACACTGGCAGGGAGTGAGATATAGGGATGTGTGATGGAGATGTCAGTGACACTGGCAGGGAGTGATGTATAGGGATGCGTGATGGAGATGTCAGTGACACTGGCAGGGAGTGAGATATAGGGATGTGTGATGGAGATGTCAGTGACACTGAAAGGGAGTGAGATATAGGGATGTGTGATATAGAGGTCAGTGACACTGGCAGGGAGTGATATATAGGGATGTGTGATGGAGATGTCAGTGACACTGGCAGGGAGTGAGATATAGAGATGTGTGATGGAGATGTCAGTGACACTGCCAGGAAGTGATATATAGGGATGTGTGATGGAGATGTCAGTGACACTGGCAGGGAGTGAGATAAAGGGATGTGTGATGGAGATGTCAGTGACACTGGCAGGGAGTGAGATATAGAGATGTGTGATGGAGATGTCAGTGACACTGCCAGGAAGTGATATATAGGGATGTGTGATGGAGATGTCAGTGACACTGCCAGGAAGTGATATATAGGGATGTGTGATGGAGATGTCAGTGACACTGGCAGGGAGTGAGATATAGGGATGTGTGATGGAGATGTCAGTGACACTGGCAGGGAGTGAGATATAGGGATGTGTGATGGAGATGTCAGTGACACTGGCAGGGAATGAGATATAGGGATGTGTGATGGAGATGTCAGTGACACTAGCTGGGAGTGAGATATAGGGATGTGTGATGGAGATGTCAATGACACTGTTAGGGAGTGAGATATAGGGATGTGTGATGGAGATGTCAGTGACACTAGCTGGGACTGATATATAGGGATGTGTGATGGAGATGTCAGTGACACTGACAGGGAGTGAGATATAGAGATGTGTGATGGAGAAGTCAGTGACACTGGTAGGGAGTGATATATAGGGATGTGTGATGGAGATGTCAGTGACACTGGCAGGGAATGAGATATAGGGATGTGTGATGGAGATGTCAGTGACACTGGTATGTAGTGAGATATAGGGATGTGTGATGGAGATGTCAGTGACACTGGCAAGGAGTGAGATATAGGGATGTGTGATGGGGATGTCAGTGACACTGGCAGGTAGTGAGATATACGGATGTGTGATGGAGAGGTCAGTGACACTGGCAGGGAGTGATATATAGAGAAGTGTGATGGAGATGTCAGTGACACTGGCAGGAGTGAGATATAGGGATGTGTGATGGAGATGTCAGTGACACTGGCAGGGAGTGATATATAGAGATGTGTGATGGAGATGTCAGTGACACTGGCATGGAGTGAGATATAGGGATGTGTGATGGAGATGTCAGTGACACTGGCAGGGAGTGAGATATAGGGATGCGTGATGGAGAAGTCAGTGACACTGGTAGGGAGTGAGATATAGGGATGTGTGATGGAGATGTCAGTGACACTGGCAGGGAGTGAGATATAGGGATGTGTGATGGAGATGTCAGTGACACTGTTAGGGAGTGAGATATAGGGATGTGTGATGGAGATGTCAGTGACACTAGGTGGGAGTGATATATAGGGATGTGTGATGGAGATGTCAGTGACACTGGAAGGGAGTGAGATATAGAGATGTGTGATGGAGATGTCAGTGATTCTGGCAGGGAGTGATATATAGGGATGTGTAATGGAGATGTCTGTGACACTGGCAGGTAGTGATATATAGGGATGTGTGATGGAGATGTCAGTGACACTAGCTGGGAGTGAGATATAGGGATGTGTGATGGAGATGTCAGTGACACTGGCAGGGAGGGAGATATAGAGATGTGTGATGGAGATGTCAGTGACACTGGTAGGAAGTGAGATATAGGGATGCGTGATGGAGATGTCAGTGACACTGGCAGGGAGTGAGATATAGGGATGCGTGATGGAGATGTCAGTGACACTGGTAGGGAATGAGAAATAGGGATGCGTGATGGAGAGGTCAGTGACACTGGCAGGGAGTGATATATAGGGATGCGTGATGGAGATGTCAGTGACACTGGTAGGGAGTGAGATATAGGGATGCGTGATGGAGATGTCAGTGATACTGGCAGGGAGTGAGATATAGGGATGTGTGATGGAGATGTCAGTAACACTGGTAGGGAGTGAGATATAGGGATGTGTGATGGAGAGGTCAGTGACACTGGAAGGGAGTGATATATAGGGATGCGTGATGGAGATGTCAGTGACACTGGTGGGGAATGAGATATAGGGATGTGTGATGGAGTTGTCAGTGACACTGGCAGGGAGTGAGATATAGGGATGTGTGATGGAGATGTCAGTAACACTGGTAGGGAGTGAGATATATGGATGTGTGATGGAGATGTCAGTGACACTGGTAGGGAGTGAGATATAGGGATGTGTGATGAGATGTCAGAGACACTGGTAGGGAGTGAGATATAGGGATGTGTGATGGAGATGTCAGTGACACTGGCAGGGAGTGAGATATAGGGATGTGTGATGGAGATGTCAGTGACACTGGCAGGGAATGAGATATAGGGATGTGTGATGGAGATGTCAGTGACACTGGCAGGGAGTGAGATATAGGGATGTGTGATGGAGATGTCAGTGACACTGGCAGGGAATTAGATATAGGGATGTGTGATGGAGATGTCAGTGACACTGGCAGGGAGTGATATATAGGGATGTGTGATGGAGATGTCAGTGACACTGATAGGGAGTGAGATATAGAGATGTGTGATGGAGATGTCAGTGACACTGGCAGGAAGTGATATATAGGGATGTGTGATGGAGATGTCAGTGACACTGGCAGGGAGTGAGATATAGGGATGTGTGATGGAGATGTCAGTGACACTGGCAGGGAGTGATGTATAGGGATGCGTGATGGAGATGTCAGTGTCACTGGCAGGGAGTGAGATATAGGGATGTGTGATGGAGATGTCAGTGACACTGGCAGGGAGTGAGATATAGGGATGTGTGATATAGAGGTCAGTGACACTGGCAGGGAGTGATATATAGGGATGTGTGATGGAGATGTCAGTGACACTGGCAGGGAGTGAGATATAGAGATGTGTGATGGAGATGTCAGTGACACTGCCAGGAAGTGATATATAGGGATGTGTGATGGAGATGTCAGTGACACTGCCAGGAAGTGATATATAGGGATGTGTGATGGAGATGTCAGTGACACTGGCAGGGAGTGAGATATAGGGATGTGTGATGGAGATGTCAGTGACACTGGCAGGGAGTGAGATATAGGGATGTGTGATGGAGATGTCAGTGACACTGGCAGGGAATGAGATATAGGGATGTGTGATGGAGATGTCAGTGACACTAGCTGGGAGTGAGATATAGGGATGTGTGATGGAGATGTCAGTGACACTGTTAGGGAGTGAGATATAGGGATGTGTGATGGAACTGTCAGTGACACTAGCTGGGAGTGATATATAGGGATGTGTGATGGAGATGTCAGTGACACTGACAGGGAGTGAGATATAGAGATGTGTGATGGAGAAGTCAGTGACACTGGCAGGGAGTGATATATAGGGATGTGTGATGGAGATGTCAGTGACACTGGTATGTAGTGAGATATAGGGATGTGTGATGGAGATGTCAGTGACACTGGCAAGGAGTGAGATATAGGGATGTGTGATGGAGATGTCAGTGACACTGGCAGGTAGTGAGATATAGGGAAGTGTGATGGAGAGGTCAGTGACACTGGCAGGGAGTGATATATAGAGATGTGTGATGGAGATGTCAGTGACACTGGCAGGAGTGAGATATAGGGATGTGTGATGGAGATGTCAGTGACACTGGCAGGGAGTGATATATAGAGATGTGTGATGGAGATGTCAGTGACACTGGCAGGGAGTGAGATATAGGGATGTGTGATGGAGATGTCAGTGACACTGGCAGGGAGTGAGATATAGGGATGCGTGATGGAGAAGTCAGTGACACTGGTAGGGAGTGAAATATATAGGGATGGGTGATGGAGATGTCAGTGACACTGGCAGGGAGTGAGATATAGGGATGTGTGATGGAGATGTCAGTGACACTGTTAGGGAGTGAGATATAGGGATGTGTGATGGAGATGTCAGTGACACTGGCAGGGAGTGAGATATAGGGATGTGTGATGGAGATGTCAGTGACACTGTTAGGGAGTGAGATATAGGGATGTGTGATGGAGATGTCAGTGACACTAGGTGGGAGTGATATATAGGGATGTGTGATGGAGATGTCAGTGACACTGGAAGGGAGTGAGATATAGAGATGTGTGATGGAGATGTCAGTGACACTGGCAGGGAGTGATATATAGGGATGTGTAATGGAGATGTCAGTGACACTGGCAGGTAGTGATATATAGGGATGTGTGATGGAGATGTCAGTGACACTAGCTGGGAGTGAGATATAGGGATGTGTGATGGAGATGTCAGTGACACTGGCAGGGAGTGAGATATAGAGATGTGTGATGGAGATGTCAGTGACACTGGTAGGAAGTGAGATATAGGGATGCGTGATGGAGATGTCAGTGACACTGGCAGGGAGTGAGATATAGGGATGCGTGATGGAGATGTCCGTGACACTGGTAGGGAATGAGAAATAGGGATGTGTGATGGAGAGGTCAGTGACACTGGCAGGGAGTGAGATATAGGGATGTGTGATGGAGATGTCAGTGACACTGGCAGGGAATGAGATATAGGGATGTGTGATGGAGATGTCAGTGACACTGGCAGGGAGTGATATATAGGGATGTGTGATGGAGATGTCAGTGACACTGATAGGGAGTGAGATATAGAGATGTGTGATGGAGATGTCAGTGACACTGGCAGGAAGTGATATATAGGGATGTGTGATGGAGATGTCAGTGACACTGGCAGGGAGTGAGATATAGGGATGTGTGATGGAGATGTCAGTGACACTGGCAGGTAGTGAGATATAGGGATGTGTGATGGAGAGGTCAGTGACACTGGCAGGGAGTGATATATAGAGATGTGTGATGGAGATGTCAGTGACACTGGCAGGGAGTGAGATATAGGGATGTGTGATGGAGATGTCAGTGACACTGGCAGGGAGTGATATATAGAGATGTGTGATGGAGATGTCAGTGACACTGGCAGGGAGTGAGATATAGGGATGTGTGATGGAGATGTCAGTGACACTGGAAGGGAGTGAGATATAGGGATGTGTGATGGATATGTCAGTGACACTGGCAGGGAGTGAGATATAGGGATGCGTGATGGAGATGTCAGTGACACTGGCAGGGAGTGATATATAGGGATGTGTGATGGAGATGTCAGTGACACTGGCAGGGAGTGATATATGGAGATGTGTGATGGAGATGTCAGTGACACTGGTAGGTAGTGATATACAGAGATGTGTGATGGAGATGTCAGTGACACTGGCAGGTAGTGAGATATAGGGATGTGTGAGGGAGATGTCAGTGAGACTGGCAGGGAGTGAGATATAGGGATGTGTGATGGAGATGTTAGTGACACTGGCAGGAAGTGATATATAGGGATGTGTGATGGAGATGTCAGTGACACTGGTAGGGAGTGAGAAATAGGGATGTGTGATGGAGATGTCAGTGACACTGGTAGGGAATGAGATATAGGGATGTGTGATTGAGCTGTCAGTGACTGGTAGGTAGTGATATATAGAGATGTGTGATGGAGATGTCAGTGACACTGGTAGGGAGTGAGATATAGGGATGTGTGATGGAGATGTCAGTGACACTGGCATGGAGTGAGATATAGGGATGTGTGATGGAGATGTCAGTGACACTGGCTGGGAGTGATATATAGGGATGTGTGATGGAGATGTCAGTGACACTGGCAGGGAGTGAGATATAGGGATGTGTGATGGAGATGTCAGTGACACTGGCAGGGAGTGAGATATAGGGATGTGTGATGGAGATGTCAGTGACACTGGCAGGGAATGAGATATAGGGATGTGTGATGGAGATGTCAGTGACACTGGCAGGGAGTGAGATATAGGGATGTGTGATGGAGATGTCAGTGACACTGGCAGGGAATGAGATATAGGGATGTGTGATGGAGATGTCAGTGACACTGGCAGGGAGTGATATATAGGGATGTGTGATGGAGATGTCAGTGACACTGATAGGGAGTGAGATATAGAGATGTGTGATGGAGATGTCAGTGACACTGGCAGGAAGTGATATATAGGGATGTGTGATGGAGATGTCAGTGACACTGGCAGGGAGTGAGATATAGGGATGTGTGATGGAGATGTCAGTGACACTGGCAGGGAGTGATGTATAGGGATGTGTGATGGAGATGTCAGTGACACTGGCAGGGAGTGAGATATAGGGATGTGTGATATAGAGGTCAGTGTCACTGGCAGGGAGTGATATATAGGGATGTGTTATGGAGATGTCAGTGACACTGGCAGGGAGTGAGATATAGGGATGTGTGATGGAGATGTCAGTGACACTGGCAGGGAGTGAGATATAGGGATGTGTGATGGAGATGTCAGTGACACTGGCAGGGAATGAGATATAGGGATGTGTGATGGAGATGTCAGTGACACTAGCTGGGAGTGAGATATAGGGATGTGTGATGGAGATGTCAGTGACACTGTTAGGGAGTGAGATATAGGGATGTGTGATGGAACTGTCAGTGACACTAGCTGGGAGTGATATATAGGGATGTGTGATGGAGATGTCAGTGACACTGACAGGGAGTGAGATATAGAGATGTGTGATGGAGAAGTCAGTGACACTGGCAGGGAGTGATATATAGGGATGTGTGATGGAGATGTCAGTGACACTGGTATGTAGTGAGATATAGGGATGTGTGATGGAGATGTCAGTGACACTGGCAAGGAGTGAGATATAGGGATGTGTGATGGAGATGTCAGTGACACTGGCAGGTAGTGAGATATAGGGAAGTGTGATGGAGAGGTCAGTGACACTGGCAGGGAGTGATATATAGAGATGTGTGATGGAGATGTCAGTGACACTGGCAGGAGTGAGATATAGGGATGTGTGATGGAGATGTCAGTGACACTGGCAGGGAGTGATATATAGAGATGTGTGATGGAGATGTCAGTGACACTGGCAGGGAGTGAGATATAGGGATGTGTGATGGAGATGTCAGTGACACTGGCAGGGAGTGAGATATAGGGATGCGTGATGGAGAAGTCAGTGACACTGGTAGGGAGTGAGATATAGGGATGGGTGATGGAGATATCAGTGACACTGGCAGGGAGTGAGATATAGGGATGTGTGATGGAGATGTCAGTGACACTGTTAGGGAGTGAGATATAGGGATGTGTGATGGAGATGTCAGTGACACTGGCAGGGAGTGAGATATAGGGATGTGTGATGGAGATGTCAGTGACACTGTTAGGGAGTGAGATATAGGGATGTGTGATGGAGATGTCAGTGACACTAGGTGGGAGTGATATATAGGGATGTGTGATGGAGATGTCAGTGACACTGGAAGGGAGTGAGATATAGAGATGTGTGATGGAGATGTCAGTGACACTGGCAGGGAGTGATATATAGGGATGTGTAATGGAGATGTCAGTGACACTGGCAGGTAGTGATATATAGGGATGTGTGATGGAGATGTCAGTGACACTAGCTGGGAGTGAGATATAGGGTTGTGTGATGGAGATGTCAGTGACACTGGCAGGGAGTGAGATATAGAGATGTGTGATGGAGATGTCAGTGACACTGGTAGGAAGTGAGATATAGGGATGCGTGATGGAGATGTCAGTGACACTGGCAGGGAGTGAGATATAGGGATGCGTGATGGAGATGTCAGTGACACTGGTAGGGAATGAGAAATAGGGATGTGTGATGGAGAGGTCAGTGACACTGGCAGGGAGTGAGATATAGGGATGTGTGATGGAGATGTCAGTGACACTGGCAGGGAATGAGATATAGGGATGTGTGATGGAGATGTCAGTGACACTGGCAGGGAGTGATATATAGGGATGTGTGATGGAGATGTCAGTGACACTGATAGGGAGTGAGATATAGAGATGTGTGATGGAGATGTCAGTGACACTGGCAGGAAGTGATATATAGGGATGTGTGATGGAGATGTCAGTGACACTGGCAGGGAGTGAGATATAGGGATGTGTGATGGAGATGTCAGTGACACTGGCAGGGAGTGATGTATAGGGATGCGTGATGGAGATGTCAGTGTCACTGGCAGGGAGTGAGATATAGGGATGTGTGATGGAGATGTCAGTGACACTGGCAGGGAGTGAGATATAGGGATGTGTGATATAGAGGTCAGTGACACTGGCAGGGAGTGATATATAGGGATGTGTGATGGAGATGTCAGTGACACTGGCAGGGAGTGAGATATAGAGATGTGTGATGGAGATGTCAGTGACACTGCCAGGAAGTGATATATAGGGATGTGTGATGGAGATGTCAGTGACACTGCCAGGAAGTGATATATAGGGATGTGTGATGGAGATGTCAGTGACACTGGCAGGGAGTGAGATATAGGGATGTGTGATGGAGATGTCAGTGACACTGGCAGGGAGTGAGATATAGGGATGTGTGATGGAGATGTCAGTGACACTGGCAGGGAATGAGATATAGGGATGTGTGATGGAGATGTCAGTGACACTAGCTGGGAGTGAGATATAGGGATGTGTGATGGAGATGTCAGTGACACTGTTAGGGAGTGAGATATAGGGATGTGTGATGGAACTGTCAGTGACACTAGCTGGGAGTGATATATAGGGATGTGTGATGGAGATGTCAGTGACACTGACAGGGAGTGAGATATAGAGATGTGTGATGGAGAAGTCAGTGACACTGGCAGGGAGTGATATATAGGGATGTGTGAGGGAGATGTCAGTGACACTGGCAGGGAATGAGATATAGGGATGTGTGATGGAGATGTCAGTGACACTGGTATGTAGTGAGATATAGGGATGTGTGATGGAGATGTCAGTGACACTGGCAAGGAGTGAGATATAGGGATGTGTGATGGAGATGTCAGTGACACTGGCAGGTAGTGGTATATAGGGATGTGTGATGGAGATGTCAGTGACACTGGCAGGGAGTGATATATAGAGATGTGTGATGGAGATGTCAGTGACACTGGCAGGAGTGAGATATAGGGATGTGTGATGGAGATGTCAGTGACACTGGCAGGGAGTGATATATAGAGATATGTGATGGAGATGTCAGTGACACTGGCAGGGAGTGAGATATAGGGATGTGTGATGGAGATGTCAGTGACACTGGCAGGGAGTGAGATATAGGGATGCGTGATGGAGAAGTCAGTGACACTGGTAGGGAGTGAGATATAGGGATGGGTGATGGAGATGTCAGTGACACTGGCAGGGAGTGAGATATAGGGATGTGTGATGGAGATGTCAGTGACACTGTTAGGGAGTGAGATATAGGGATGTGTGATGGAGATGTCAGTGACACTAGGTGGGAGTGATATATAGGGATGTGTGATGGAGATGTCAGTGACACTGGCAGGGAGTGAGATATAGAGATGTGTGATGGAGATGTCAGTGACACTGGCAGGGAGTGATATATAGGGATGTGTAATGGAGATGTCAGTGACACTGGCAGGTAGTTATATATAGGGATGTGTGATGGAGATGTCAGTGACACTAGCTGGGAGTGAGATATAGGGATGTGTGATGGAGATGTCAGTGACACTGGCAGGGAGTGAGATATAGGGATGTGTGATGGAGATGTCAGTGACACTGGTAGGAAGTGAGATATAGGGATGCGTGATGGAGATGTCAGTGACACTGGCAGGGAGTGAGATATAGGGATGCGTGATGGAGATGTCAGTGACACTGGTAGGGAATGAGAAATAGGGATGCGTGATGGAGAGGTCAGTGACACTGGCAGGGAGTGATATATAGGGATGCGTGATGGAGATGTCAGTGACACTGGTAGGGAGTGAGATATAGGGATGTGTGATGGAGATGTCAGTGATACTGGCAGGGAGTGAGATATAGGGATGTGTGATGGAGATGTCAGTAACACTGGTAGGGAGTAAGATATAGGGATGTGTGATGGAGAGGTCAGTGACACTGGAAGGGAGTGATATATAGGGATGCGTGATGGAGATGTCAGTGACACTGGTGGGGAGTGAGATATAGGGATGTGTGATGGAGTTGTCAGTGACACTGGCAGGGAGTGAGATATAGGGATGTGTGATGGAGATGTCAGTAACACTGGTAGGGAGTGAGATATATGGATGTGTGATGGAGATGTCAGTGACACTGGTAGGGAGTGAGATATAGGGATGTGTGATGAGATGTCAGAGACACTGGTAGGGAGTGAGATATAGGGATGTGTGATGGAGAGGTCAGTGACACTGGTAGGGAGTGAGATATAGGGATGTGTGATGGAGATGTCAGTGACACTGGCAGGGAGTGAGATATAGGGATGTGTGATGGAGATGTCAGTGACACTGGCAGGGAGTGAGATACAGGGATGTGTGATGGAGAGGTCAGTGACACTGGCAGGGAGTGAGATATAGGGATGTGTGATGGAGAGGTCAGTGACACTGGCAGGGAGTGGTATATAGGGATGTGTGATGGAGATGTCAGTGAAACTGGCAGGGAGTGAGATATAGGGATGTGTGATGGAGATGCCAGTGACACTGGCAGGGAGTGAGATATAGGGATGTGTGATGGAGATGTCAGTGACACTGGCAGGGAGTGAGATATAGGGATGTGTGATGGAGATGTCAGTGACACTGGCATGGAGTGAGATATAGGGATATGTGATGGAGATGTCAGTGATACTGGCAGGGAGTGAGATATAGGGATGTGTGATGGAGAGGTCAGTGACACTGGAAGGGAGTGATATATAGGGATGCGTGATGGAGATGTCAGTGACACTGGTAGGGAGTGAGATATAGGGATGTGTGATGGAGTTGTCAGTGACACTGGCAGGGAGTGAGATATAGGGATGTGTGATGGAGATGTCAGTAACACTGGTAGGGAGTGAGATATATGGATGTGTGATGGAGATGTCAGTGACACTGGTAGGGAGTGAGATATAGGGATGTGTGATGAGATGTCAGAGACACTGGTAGAGAGTGAGATATAGGGATGTGTGATGGAGAGGTCAGTGATACTGGTAGGGAGTGAGATATAGGGATCTGTGATGGAGATGTCAGTGACACTGGCAGGGAGTGAGATATAGGGATGTGTGATGGAGATGTCAGTGACACTGGCAGGGAGTGAGATATAGGGATGTGTGATGGAGAGGTCAGTGACACTGGCAGGGAGTGAGATATAGGGATGTGTGATGGAGAGGTCAGTGACACTGGCAGGGAGTGAGATATAGGGATATGTGATGGAGATGTCAGTGACACTGGCAGGGAATGAGATATAGGGATGTGTGATGGAGATGTCAGTGACACTGGCAGGGAGTGATATATAGGGATGTGTAATGGAGATGTCAGTGACACTGTTAGGGAGTGATATATAGAGATGTGTGATGGAGATGTCAGTGACACTGGTAGGGAGTGATATTTAGGGATGTGTGATGGAGATGTCAGTGACACTGGCAAGGAGTGAGATATAGGAATGTGTGATGGAGATGTCAGTGACACTGGCAGGTAGTGAGATATAGGGATGTGTGATGGAGAGGTCAGTGACACTGGCAGGGAGTGATATATAGAGATGTGTGATGGAGATGTCAGTGACACTGGCAGGGAGTGAGATATAGGGATGTGTGATGGAGATGTCAGTGACACTGGCAGGGAGTGATATATAGAGATGTGTGATGGAGATGTCAGTGACACTGGCAGGGAGTGAGATATAGGGATGTGTGATGGAGATGTCAGTGACACTGGAAGGGAGTGAGATATAGGGATGTGTGATGGATATGTCAGTGACACTGGCAGGGAGTGAGATATAGGGATGCGTGATGGAGATGTCAGTGACACTGGCAGGGAGTGATATATAGGGATGTGTGATGGAGATGTCAGTGACACTGGCAGGGAGTGATATATGGAGATGTGTGATGGAGATGTCAGTGACACTGGTAGGTAGTGATATACAGAGATGTGTGATGGAGATGTCAGTGACACTGGCAGGTAGTGAGATATAGGGATGTGTGATGGAGATGTCAGTGAGACTGGCAGGGAGTGAGATATAGGGATGTGTGATGGAGATGTTAGTGACACTGGCAGGAAGTGATATATAGGGATGTGTGATGGAGATGTCAGTGACACTGGTAGGGAGTGAGAAATAGGGATGTGTGATGGAGATGTCAGTGACACTGGTAGGGAATGAGATATAGGGATGTGTGATTGAGCTGTCAGTGACTGGTAGGTAGTGATATATAGAGATGTGTGATGGAGATGTCAGTGACACTGGTAGGGAGTGAGATATAGGGATGTGTGATGGAGATGTCAGTGACACTGGCATGGAGTGAGATATAGGGATGTGTGATGGAGATGTCAGTGACACTGGCTGGGAGTGATATATAGGGATGTGTGATGGAGATGTCAGTGACACTGGCAGGGAGTGAGATATAGGGATGTGTGATGGAGATGTCAGTGACACTGGCAGGGAGTGAGATATAGGGATGTGTGATGGAGATGTCAGTGACACTGGCAGGGAATGAGATATAGGGATGTGTGATGGAGATGTCAGTGACACTGGCAGGGAGTGAGATATAGGGATGTGTGATGGAGATGTCAGTGACACTGGCAGGGAATGAGATATAGGGATGTGTGATGGAGATGTCAGTGACACTGGCAGGGAGTGATATATAGGGATGTGTGATGGAAATGTCAGTGACACTGATAGGGAGTGAGATATAGAGATGTGTGATGGAGATGTCAGTGACACTGGCAGGAAGTGATATATAGGGATGTGTGATGGAGATGTCAGTGACACTGGCAGGGAGTGAGATATAGGGATGTGTGATGGAGATGTCAGTGACACTGGCAGGGAGTGATGTATAGGGATGTGTGATGGAGATGTCAGTGACACTGGCAGGGAGTGAGATATAGGGATGTGTGATATAGAGGTCAGTGTCACTGGCAGGGAGTGATATATAGGGATGTGTTATGGAGATGTCAGTGACACTGGCAGGGAGTGAGATATAGGGATGTGTGATGGAGATGTCAGTGACACTGGTAGGGAGTGAGATATAGGGATGCGTGATGGAGATGTCAGTGATACTGGCAGGGAGTGAGATATAGGGATGTGTGATGGAGATGTCAGTAACACTGGTAGGGAGTGAGATATAGGGATGTGTGATGGAGAGGTCAGTGACACTGGAAGGGAGTGATATATAGGGATGCGTGATGGAGATGTCAGTGACACTGGTGGGGAGTGAGATATAGGGATGTGTGATGGAGTTGTCAGTGACACTGGCAGGGAGTGAGATATAGGGATGTGTGATGGAGATGTCAGTAACACTGGTAGGGAGTGAGATATATGGATGTGTGATGGAGATGTCAGTGACACTGGTAGGGAGTGAGATATAGGGATGTGTGATGAGATGTCAGAGACACTGGTAGGGAGTGAGATATAGGGATGTGTGATGGAGAGGTCAGTGATACTGGTAGGGAGTGAGATATAGGGATGTGTGATGGAGATGTCAGTGACACTGGCAGGGAGTGAGATATAGGGATGTGTGATGGAGATGTCAGTGACACTGGCAGGGAGTGAGATATAGGGATGTGTGATGGAGAGGTCAGTGACACTGGCAGGGAGTGAGATATATGGATGTGTGATGGAGAGGTCAGTGACACTGGCAGGGAGTGAGATATAGGGATGTGTGATGGAGATGTCAGTGAAACTGGCAGGGAGTGAGATATAGGGATGTGTGATGGAGATGCCAGTGACACTGGCAGGGAGTGAGATATAGGGATGTGTGATGGAGATGTCAGTGACACTGGCAGGGAGTGAGATATAGGGATGTGTGATGGAGATGTCATTGACACTGGCATGGAGTGAGATATAGGGATGTGTGATGGAGAGGTCAGTGACACTGGCAGGGAGTGATATTTAGGGATGTGTGATGGAGATGTCAGTGACACTGGCAGGGAGTGAGATATAGGGATGTGCGAGGGAGATGTCAGTGATACTGGCAGGGAGTGAGATATAGGGATGTGTGATGGAGATGTCAGTAACACTGGTAGGGAGTGAGATATAGGGATGTGTGATGGAGAGGTCAGTGACACTGGAAGGGAGTGATATATAGGGATGCGTGATGGAGATGTCAGTGACACTGGTAGGGAGTGAGATATAGGGATGTGTGATGGAGTTGTCAGTGACACTGGCAGGGAGTGAGATATAGGGATGTGTGATGGAGATGTCAGTGACACTGGCAGGTAGTGAGATATATGGATGTGTGATGGAGATGTCAGTGACACTGGTAGGGAGTGAGATATAGGGATGTGTGATGAGATGTCAGAGACACTGGTAGGGAGTGAGATATAGGGATGTGTGATGGAGAGGTCAGTGATACTGGTAGGGAGTGAGATATAGGGATGTGTGATGGAGATGTCAGTGACACTGGAAGGGAGTGAGATATAGGGATGTGTGATGGATATGTCAGTGACACTGGCAGGGAGTGAGATATAGGGATGCGTGATGGAGATGTCAGTGACACTGGCAGGGAGTGATATATAGGGATCTGTGATGGAGATGTCAGTGACACTGGCAGGGAGTGATATATGGAGATGTGTGATGGAGATGTCAGTGACACTGGTAGGTAGTGATATACAGAGATGTGTGATGGAGATGTCAGTGACACTGGCAGGGAGTGAGATATAGGGATGTGTGATGGAGATGTCAGTGACACTGGCAGGGAGTGATATATAGGGATGTGTGATGGAGATGTCAGTGACACTGGCAGGGAGTGAGATATAGGGATGTGTGATGGAGATGTTAGTGACACTGGCAGGAAGTGATATATAGGGATGTGTGATGGAGATGTCAGTGACACTGGTAGGGAGTGAGAAATAGGGATGTGTGATGGAGATGTCAGTGACACTGGCATGGAGTGAGATATAGGGATGTGTGATGGAGATGTCAGTGACACTGGCAGGGAGTGATATATAGGGATGTGTGATGGAGATGTCAGTGACACTGGCAGGGAGTGAGATATAAGGATGTGTGATGGAGATGTCAGTGACACTGGCAGGGAGTGATATATAGGGATGTGTGATGGAGATGTCAGTGACACTGGCAGGTAGTGAGATATAGGGATGTGTGATGGAGATGTCAGTGACACTGGCAGGGAGTGAGATATAGGGATATGTGAAGGAGATGTCAGTGACACTGGCAGGGAATGAGATATAGGGATGTGTGATGGAGATGTCAGTGACACTGGCAGGGAGTGATATATAGGGATGTGTAATGGAGATGTCAGTGACACTGTTAGGGAGTGATATATAGAGATGTGTGATGGAGATGTCAGTGACACTGGTAGGGAGTGATATTTAGGGATGTGTGAAGGAGATGTCAGTGACACTGGCAGGTAGTGAGATATAGGGATGTGTGATGGAGAGGTCAGTGACACTGGCAGGGAGTGATATATAGAGATGTGTGATGGAGATGTCAGTGACACTGGCAGGGAGTGAGATATAGGGATGTGTGATGGAGATGTCAGTGACACTGGCAGGGAGTGATATATAGAGATATGTGATGGAGATGTCAGTGACACTGGCAGGGAGTGAGATATAGGGATGTGTGATGGAGATGTCAGTGACACTGGAAGGGAGTGAGATATAGGGATGTGTGATGGATATGTCAGTGACACTGGCAGGGAGTGAGATATAGGGATGCGTGATGGAGATGTCAGTGACACTGGCAGGGAGTGATATATAGGGATGTGTGATGGAGATGTCAGTGACACTGGCAGGGAGTGATATATGGAGATGTGTGATGGAGATGTCAGTGACACTGGTAGGTAGTGATATACAGAGATTTGTGATGGAGATGTCAGTGACACTGGCAGGTAGTGAGATATAGGGATGTGTGATGGAGATGTCAGTGACACTGGTAGGAAGTGATATATAGGGATGTGTGATGGAGATGTCAGTGAGACTGGCAGGGAGTGAGATATAGGGATGTGTGATGGAGATGTTAGTGACACTGGCAGGAAGTGATATATAGGGATGTGTGATGGAGATGTCAGTGACACTGGTAGGGAGTGAGAAATAGGGATGTGTGATGGAGATGTCAGTGACACTGGTAGGGAGTGAGATATAGGGATGTGTGATTGAGCTGTCAGTGACTGGTAGGTAGTGATATATAGAGATGTGTGATGGAGATGTCAGTGACACTGGTAGGGAGTGAGATATAGGGATGTGTGATGGAGATGTCAGTGACACTGGCATGGAGTGAGATATAGGGATGTGTGATGGAGATGTCAGTGACACTGGCTGGGAGTGATATATAGGGATGTGTGATGGAGATGTCAGTGACACTGGCAGGGAGTGAGATATAGGGATGTGTGATGGAGATGTCAGTGACACTGGCAGGGAGTGAGATATAGGGATGTGTGATGGAGATGTCAGTGACACTGGCAGGGAATGAGATATAGGGATGTGTGATGGAGATGTCAGTGACACTGGCAGGGAGTGAGATATAGGGATGTGTGATGGAGATGTCAGTGACACTGGCAGGGAATGAGATATAGGGATGTGTGATGGAGATGTCAGTGACACTGGCAGGGAGTGATATATAGGGATGTGTGATGGCGATGTCAGTGACACTGATAGGGAGTGAGATATAGAGATGTGTGATGGAGATGTCAGTGACACTGGCAGGAAGTGATATATAGGGATGTGTGATGGAGATGTCAGTGACACTGGCAGGGAGTGAGATATAGGGATGTGTGATGGAGATGTCAGTGACACTGGCAGGGAGTGATGTATAGGGATGCGTGATGGAGATGTCAGTGACACTGGCAGGGAGTGAGATATAGGGATGTGTGATGGAGATGTCAGTGACACTGGCAGGGAGTGAGATATAGGGATGTGTGATATAGAGGTCAGTGACACTGGCAGGGAGTGATATATAGGGATGTGTGATGGAGATGTCAGTGACACTGGCAGGGAGTGAGATATAGAGATGTGTGATGGAGATGTCAGAGACACTGGCAGGGAGTGAGATATAGGGATGTGTGATGGAGATGTCAGTGACACTGGCAGGGAGTGAGATATAGGGATGTGTGATGGAGATGTCAGTGACACTGGCAGGGAGTGAGATATAGAGATGTGTGATGGAGATGTCAGTGACCCTGCCAGGAAGTGATATATAGGGATGTGTGATGGAGATGTCAGTGACACTGCCAGGAAGTGATATATAGGGATGTGTGATGGAGATGTCAGTGACACTGGCAGGGAGTGAGATATAGGGATGTGTGATGGAGATGTCAGTGACACTGGCAGGGAATGAGATATAGGGATGTGTGATGGAGATGTCAGTGACACTAGCTGGGAGTGAGATATAGGGATGTGTGATGGAGATGTCAGTGACACTGTTAGGGAGTGAGATATAGGGATGTGTGATGGAACTGTCAGTGACACTAGCTGGGAGTGATATATAGGGATGTGTGATGGAGATGTCAGTGACACTGACAGGGAGTGAGATATAGAGATGTGTGATGGAGAAGTCAGTGACACTGGCAGGGAGTGATATATAGGGATGTGTGATGGAGATGTCAGTGACACTGGCAGGGAATGAGATATAGGGATGTGTGATGGAGATGTCAGTGACACTGGTATGTAGTGAGATATAGGGATGTGTGATGGAGATGTCAGTGACACTGGCAAGGAGTGAGATATAGGGATGTGTGATGGAGATGTCAGTGACACTGGCAGGTAGTGAGATATAGGGATGTGTGATGGAGAGGTCAGTGACACTGGCAGGGAGTGATATATAGAGATGTGTGATGGAGATGTCAGTGACACTGGCAGGAGTGAGATATAGGGATGTGTGATGGAGATGTCAGTGACACTGGCAGGGAGTGATATATAGAGATGTGTGATGGAGATGTCAGTGACACTGGCAGGGAGTGAGATATAGGGATGTGTGATGGAGATGTCAGTGACACTGGCAGGGAGTGAGATATAGGGATGCGTGATGGAGAAGTCAGTGACACTGGTAGGGAGTGAGATATAGGGATGGGTGATGGAGATGTCAGTGACACTGGCAGGGAGTGAGATATAGGGATGTGTGATGGAGATGTCAGTGACACTGTTAGGGAGTGAGATATAGGGATGTGTGATGGAGATGTCAGTGACACTAGGTGGGAGTGATATATAGGGATGTGTGATGGAGATGTCAGTGACACTGGCAGGGAGTGAGATATAGAGATGTGTGATGGAGATGTCAGTGACACTGGCAGGGAGTGATATATAGGGATGTGTAATGGAGATGTCAGTGACACTGGCAGGTAGTGATATATAGGGATGTGTGATGGAGATGTCAGTGACACTAGCTGGGAGTGAGATATAGGGATGTGTGATGGAGATGTCAGTGACACTGGCAGGGAGTGAGATATAGGGATGTGTGATGGAGATGTCAGTGACACTGGTAGGAAGTGAGATATAGGGATGCGTGATGGAGATGTCAGTGACACTGGCAGGGAGTGAGATATAGGGATGCGTGATGGAGATGTCAGTGACACTGGTAGGGAATGAGAAATAGGGATGCGTGATGGAGAGGTCAGTGACACTGGCAGGGAGTGATATATAGGGATGCATGATGGAGATGTCAGTGACACTGGTAGGGAGTGAGATATAGGGATGTGTGATGGAGATGTCAGTGATACTGGCAGGGAGTGAGATATAGGGATGTGTGATGGAGATGTCAGTAACACTGGTAGGGAGTGAGATATAGGGATGTGTGATGGAGAGGTCAGTGACACTGGAAGGGTGTGATATATAGGGATGCGTGATGGAGATGTCAGTGACACTGGTGGGGAGTGAGATATAGGGATGTGTGATGCAGTTGTCAGTGACACTGGCAGGGAGTGAGATATAGGGATGTGTGATGGAGATGTCAGTAACACTGGTAGGGAGTGAGATATATGGATGTGTGATGGAGATGTCAGTGACACTGGTAGGGAGTGAGATATAGGGATGTGTGATGAGATGTCAGAGACACTGGTAGGGAGTGAGATATAGGGATGTGTGATGGAGAGGTCAGTGATACTGGTAGGGAGTGAGATATAGGGATGTGTGATGGAGATGTCAGTGACACTGGCAGGGAGTGAGATATAGGGATGTGTGATGGAGATGTCAGTGACACTGGCAGGGAGTGAGATATAGGGATGTGTGATGGAGAGGTCAGTGACACTGGCAGGGAGTGAGATATAGGGATGTGTGATGGAGAGGTCAGTGACACTGGCAGGGAGTGAGATATAGGGATGTGTGATGGAGATGTCAGTGAAACTGGCAGGGAGTGAGATATAGGGATGTGTGATGGAGATGCCAGTGACACTGGCAGGGAGTGAGATATAGGGATGTGTGATGGAGATGTCAGTGACACTGGCAGGGAGTGAGATATAGGGATGTGTGATGGAGATGTCAGTGACACTGGCATGGAGTGAGATATATGGATGTGTGATGGAGATGTCAGTGACACTGGAAGGGAGTGAGATATAGGGATGTGTGATGAGATGTCAGAGACACTGGTAGGGAGTGAGATATAGGGATGTGTGATGGAGAGGTTAGTGATACTGGTAGGGAGTGAGATATAGGGATCTGTGATGGAGATGTCAGTGACACTGGCAGGGAGTGAGATATAGGGATGTATGATGGAGATGTCAGTGACACTGGCAGGGAGTGAGATATAGGGATGTGTGATGGAGAGGTCAGTGACACTGGCAGGGAGTGAGATATAGGGATGTGTGATGGAGAGGTCAGTGACACTGGCAGAGAGTGAGATATAGGGATGTGTGATGGAGATGTCAGTGAAACTGGCAGGGAGTGAGATATAGGGATGTGTGATGGAGATGCCAGTGACACTGGCAGGGAGTGAGATATAGGGATGTGTGATGGAGATGTCAGTGACACTGGCAGGGAGTGAGATATAGGGATGTGTGATGGAGATGTCAGTGACACTGGCATGGAGTGAGATATAGGGATGTGTGATGGAGATGTCAGTGACACTGGCAGGGAGTGATATATAGGGATGTGTGATGGAGATGTCAGTGACACTGGCAGGGAGTGAGATATAAGGATGTGTGATGGAGATGTCAGTGACACTGGCAGGGAGTGATATATAGGGATGTGTGATGGAGATGTCAGTGACACTGGCAGGTTGTGAGATATAGGGATGTGTGATGGAGATGTCAGTGACACTGGCAGGGAGTGAGATATAGGGATATGTGATGGAGATGTCAGTGACACTGGCAGGGAGTGAGATATAGGGATGTGTGATGGAGATGTCAGTGACACTGGCATGGAGTGAGATATAGGGATGTGTGATGGAGATGTCAGTGATACTGGCAGGGAGTGAGATATAGGGATGTGTGATGGAGAGGTCAGTGACACTGGAAGGGAGTGATATATAGGGATGCGTGATGGAGATGTCAGTGACACTGGAAGGGAGTGAGATATAGGGATGTGTGATGGAGTTGTCAGTGACACTGGCAGGGAGTGAGATATAGGGATGTGTGATGGAGATGTCAGTAACACTGGTAGGGAGTGAGATATATGGATGTGTGATGGAGATGTCAGTGACACTGGAAGGGAGTGAGATATAGGGATGTGTGATGAGATGTCAGAGACACTGGTAGGGAGTGAGATATAGGGATGTGTGATGGAGAGGTTAGTGATACTGGTAGGGAGTGAGATATAGGGATCTGTGATGGAGATGTCAGTGACACTGGCAGGGAGTGAGATATAGGGATGTATGATGGAGATGTCAGTGACACTGGCAGGGAGTGAGATATAGGGATGTGTGATGGAGAGGTCAGTGACACTGGCAGGGAGTGAGATATAGGGATGTGTGATGGAGAGGTCAGTGACACTGGCAGGGAGTGAGATATAGGGATGTGTGATGGAGATGTCAGTGAAACTGGCAGGGAGTGAGATATAGGGATGTGTGATGGAGATGCCAGTGACACTGGCAGGGAGTGAGATATAGGGATGTGTGATGGAGATGTCAGTGACACTGGCAGGGAGTGAGATATAGGGATGTGTGATGGAGATGTCAGTGACACTGGCATGGAGTGAGATATAGGGATGTGTGATGGAGATGTCAGTGACACTGGCAGGGAGTGATATATAGGGATGTGTGATGGAGATGTCAGTGACACTGGCAGGGAGTGAGATATAAGGATGTGTGATGGAGATGTCAGTGACACTGGCAGGGAGTGATATATAGGGATGTGTGATGGAGATGTCAGTGACACTGGCAGGTTGTGAGATATAGGGATGTGTGATGGAGATGTCAGTGACACTGGCAGGGAGTGAGATATAGGGATATGTGATAGAGATGTCAGTGACACTGGCAGGGAATGAGATATAGGGATGCGTGATGGAGATGTCAGTGACACTGGCAGGGAGTGATATATAGGGATGTGTAATGGAGATGTCAGTGACACTGTTAGGGAGTGATATATAGAGATGTGTGATGGAGATGTCAGTGACACTGGTAGGGAGTGATATTTAGGGATGTGTGATGGAGATGTCAGTGACACTGGCAAGGAGTGAGATATAGGGATGTGTGATGGAGATGTCAGTGACACTGGCAGGTAGTGAGATATAGGGATGTGTGATGGAGAGGTCAGTGACACTGGCAGGGAGTGATATATAGAGATGTGTGATGGAGATGTCAGTGACACTGGCAGGGAGTGAGATATAGGGATGTGTGATGGAGATGTCAGTGACACTGGCAGGGAGTGATATATAGAGATGTGTGATGGAGATGTCAGTGACACTGGCAAGGAGTGAGATATAGGGATGTGTGATGGAGATGTCAGTGACACTGGAAGGGAGTGAGATATAGGGATGTGTGATGGATATGTCAGTGACACTGGCAGGGAGTGAGATATAGGGATGCGTGATGGAGATGTCAGTGACACTGGCAGGGAGTGATATATAGGGATGTGTGATGGAGATGTCAGTGACACTGGCAGGGAGTGATATATGGAGATGTGTGATGGAGATGTCAGTGACACTGGTAGGTAGTGATATACAGAGATGTGTGATGGAGATGTCAGTGACACTGGCAGGTAGTGAGATATAGGGATGTGTGATGGAGATGTCAGTGACACTGGTAGGAAGTGATATATAGGGATGTGTGATGGAGATGTCAGTGAGACTGGCAGGGAGTGAGATATAGGGATGTGTGATGGAGATGTTAGTGACACTGGCAGGAAATGATATATAGGGATGTGTGATGGAGATGTCAGTGACACTGGTAGGGAGTGAGAAATAGGGATGTGTGATGGAGATGTCAGTGACACTGGTAGGGAATGAGATATAGGGATGTGTGATTGAGCTGTCAGTGACTGGTAGGTAGTGATATATAGAGATGTGTGATGGAGATGTCAGTGACACTGGTAGGGAGTGAGATATAGGGATGTGTGATGGAGATGTCAGTGACACTGGCATGGAGTGAGATATAGGGATGTGTGATGGAGATGTCAGTGACACTGGCTGGGAGTGATATATAGGGATGTGTGATGGAGATGTCATGACACTGGCAGGGAGTGAGATATAGGGATGTGTGATGGAGATGTCAGTGACACTGGCAGGGAGTGAGATATAGGGATGTGTGATGGAGATGTCAGTGACACTGGCAGGGAATGAGATATAGGGATGTGTGATGGAGATGTCAGTGACACTGGCAGGGAGTGAGATATAGGGATGTGTGATGGAGATGTCAGTGACACTGGCAGGGAATGAGATATAGGGATGTGTGATGGAGATGTCAGTGACACTGGCAGGGAGTGATATATAGGGATGTGTGATGGAGATGTCAGTGACACTGATAGGGAGTGAGATATAGAGATGTGTGATGGAGATGTCAGTGACACTGGCAGGAAGTGATATATAGGGATGTGTGATGGAGATGTCAGTGACACTGGCAGGGAGTGAGATATAGGGATGTGTGATGGAGATGTCAGTGACACTGGCAGGGAGTGATGTATAGGGATGTGTGATGGAGATGTCAGTGACACTGGCAGGGAGTGAGATATAGGGATGTGTGATATAGAGGTCAGTGACACTGGCAGGGAGTGATATATAGGGATGTGTTATGGAGATGTCAGTGACACTGGCAGGGAGTGAGATATAGAGATGTGTGATGGAGATGTCAGTGACACTGCCAGGAAGTGATATATAGGGATGTGTGATGGAGATGTCAGTGACACTGGCAGGGAGTGAGATATAGGGATGTGTGATGGAGATGTCAGTGACACTGGCAGGGAGTGAGATATAGAGATGTGTGATGGAGATGTCAGTGACACTGCCAGGAAGTGATATATAGGGATGTGTGATGGAGATGTCAGTGACACTGGCAGGGAGTGAGATATAGGGATGTGTGATGGAGATGTCAGTGACACTGGCAGGGAGTGAGATATAGGGATGTGTGATGGAGATGTCAGTGACACTGGCAGGGAATGAGATATAGGGATTTGTGATGGAGATGTCAGTGACACTAGCTGGGAGTGAGATATAGGGATGTGTGATGGAGATGTCAGTGACACTGGTAGGGAGTGAGATATAGGGATGTGTGATGGAGATGTCAGTGACACTAGCTGGGAGTGATATATAGGGATGTGTGATGGAGATGTCAGTGACACTGACAGGGAGTGAGATATAGAGATGTGTGATGGAGAAGTCAGTGACACTGGCAGGGAGTGATATATAGGGATGTGTGATGGAGATGTCAGTGACACTGGCAGGGAATGAGATATAGGGATGTGTGATGGAGATGTCAGTGACACTGGTATGTAGTGAGATATAGGGATGTGTGATGGAGATGTCAGTGACACTGGCAAGGAGTGAGATATAGGGATGTGTGATGGAGATGTCAGTGACACTGGCAGGTAGTGAGATATAGGGATGTGTGATGGAGAGGTCAGTGACACTGGCAGGGAGTGATATATAGAGATGTGTGATGGAGATGTCAGTGACACTGGCAGGAGTGAGATATAGGGATGTGTGATGGAGATGTCAGTGACACTGGCAGGGAGTGATATATGGAGATGTGTGATGGAGATGTCAGTGACACTGGTAGGTAGTGATATACAGAGATGTGTGATGGAGATGTCAGTGACACTGGCAGGTAGTGAGATATAGGGATGTGTGATGGAGATGTCAGTGACACTGGTAGGAAGTGATATATAGGGATGTGTGATGGAGATGTCAGTGAGACTGGCAGGGAGTGAGATATAGGGATGTGTGATGGAGATGTTAGTGACACTGGCAGGAAATGATATATAGGGATGTGTGATGGAGATGTCAGTGACACTGGTAGGGAGTGAGAAATAGGGATGTGTGATGGAGATGTCAGTGACACTGGTAGGGAATGAGATATAGGGATGTGTGATTGAGCTGTCAGTGACTGGTAGGTAGTGATATATAGAGATGTGTGATGGAGATGTCAGTGACACTGGTAGGGAGTGAGATATAGGGATGTGTGATGGAGATGTCAGTGACACTGGCATGGAGTGAGATATAGGGATGTGTGATGGAGATGTCAGTGACACTGGCTGGGAGTGATATATAGGGATGTGTGATGGAGATGTCATGACACTGGCAGGGAGTGAGATATAGGGATGTGTGATGGAGATGTCAGTGACACTGGCAGGGAGTGAGATATAGGGATGTGTGATGGAGATGTCAGTGACACTGGCAGGGAATGAGATATAGGGATGTGTGATGGAGATGTCAGTGACACTGGCAGGGAGTGAGATATAGGGATGTGTGATGGAGATGTCAGTGACACTGGTAGGAAGTGATATATAGGGATGTGTGATGGAGATGTCAGTGAGACTGGCAGGGAGTGAGATATAGGGATGTGTGATGGAGATGTTAGTGACACTGGCAGGAAATGATATATAGGGATGTGTGATGGAGATGTCAGTGACACTGGTAGGGAGTGAGAAATAGGGATGTGTGATGGAGATGTCAGTGACACTGGTAGGGAATGAGATATAGGGATGTGTGATTGAGCTGTCAGTGACTGGTAGGTAGTGATATATAGAGATGTGTGATGGAGATGTCAGTGACACTGGTAGGGAGTGAGATATAGGGATGTGTGATGGAGATGTCAGTGACACTGGCATGGAGTGAGATATAGGGATGTGTGATGGAGATGTCAGTGACACTGGCTGGGAGTGATATATAGGGATGTGTGATGGAGATGTCATGACACTGGCAGGGAGTGAGATATAGGGATGTGTGATGGAGATGTCAGTGACACTGGCAGGGAGTGAGATATAGGGATGTGTGATGGAGATGTCAGTGACACTGGCATGGAGTGAGATATAGGGATGTGTGATGGAGATGTCAGTGACACTGGCTGGGAGTGATATATAGGGATGTGTGATGGAGATGTCATGACACTGGCAGGGAGTGAGATATAGGGATGTGTGATGGAGATGTCAGTGACACTGGCAGGGAGTGATATATAGGGATGTGTAATGGAGATGTCAGTGACACTGGCAGGTAGTGATATATAGGTATGTGTGATGGAGATGTCAGTGACACTAGCTGGGAGTGAGATATAGGGATGTGTGATGGAGATGTCAGTGACACTGGCAGGGAGTGAGATATAGGGATGTGTGATGGAGATGTCAGTGACACTGGTAGGAAGTGAGATATAGGGATGCGTGATGGAGATGTCAGTGACACTGGCAGGGAGTGAGATATAGGGATGCGTGATGGAGATGTCAGTGACACTGGTAGGGAATGAGAAAGAGGGATGCGTGATGGAGAGGTCAGTGACACTGGCAGGGAGTGATATATAGGGATGCGTGATGGAGATGTCAGTGACACTGGTAGGGAGTGAGATATAGGGATGCGTGATGGAGATGTCAGTGATACTGGCAGGGAGTGAGATATAGGGATGTGTGATGGAGATGTCAGTAACACTGGTAGGGAGTGAGATATAGGGATGTGTGATGGAGTTGTCAGTGACACTGGCAGGGAGTGAGATATAGGGATGTGTGATGGAGATGTCAGTAACACTGGTAGGGAGTGAGATATATGGATGTGTGATGGAGATGTCAGTGACACTGGTAGGGAGTGAGATATAGGGATGTGTGATGAGATGTCAGAGACACTGGTAGGGAGTGAGATATAGGGATGTGTGATGGAGAGGTCAGTGATACTGGTAGGGAGTGAGATATAGGGATGTGTGATGGAGATGTCAGTGACACTGGCAGGGAGTGAGATATAGGGATGTGTGAAGGAGATGTCAGTGACACTGGCAGGGAGTGAGATATAGGGATGTGTGATGGAGAGGTCAGTGACACTGGCAGGGAGTGAGATATAGGGATGTGTGATGGAGAGGTCAGTGACACTGGCAGGGAGTGAGATATAGGGATGTGTGATGGAGATGTCAGTGAAACTGGCAGGGAGTGAGATATAGGGATGTGTGATGGAGATGCCAGTGACACTGGCAGGGTGTGAGATATAGGGATGTGTGATGGAGATGTCAGTGACACTGGCAGGGAGTGAGATATAGGGATGTGTGATGGAGATGTCAGTGACACTGGCATGGAGTGAGATATAGGGATGTATGATGGAGATGTCAGTGACACTGGCAGGGAGTGATATATGGGGATGTGTGATGGAGATGTCAGTGACACTGGCAGGGAGTGAGATATAAGGATGTGTGATGGAGATGTCAGTGACACTGGCAGGGAGTGAGATATAGGGATGTGTGATGGAGATGTCAGTGACACTGGCAGGTAGTGGGATATAGGGATGTGTGATGGAGATGTCAGTGACACTGGCAGGGAGTGAGATATAGGGATATGTGATGGAGATGTCAGTGACACTGGCAGGGAATGAGATATAGGGATGTGTGATGGAGATGTCAGTGACACTGGCAGGGAGTGATATATAGGGATGTGTAATGGAGATGTCAGTGACACTGTTAGGGAGTGATATATAGAGATGTGTGATGGAGATGTCAGTGACACTGGTAGGGAGTGATATTTAGGGATGTGTGATGGAGATGTCAGTGACACTGGCAAGGAGTGAGATATAGGGATGTGTGATGGAGATGTCAGTGACACTGGCAGGTAGTGAGATATAGGGATGTGTGATGGAGAGGTCAGTGACACTGGCAGGGAGTGATATATAGAGATGTGTGATGGAGATGTCAGTGACACTGGCAGGGAGTGAGATATAGGGATGCGTGATGGAGATGTCAGTGACACTGGCAGGGAGTGATATATAGAGATGTGAGATGGAGATGTCAGTGACACTGGCAGGGAGTGAGATATAGGGATGTGTGATGGAGATGTCAGTGACACTGGAAGGGAGTGAGATATAGGGATGTGTGATGGAGATGTCAGTGACAATGGTAGGAAGTAAGTTATAGGGATGTGTGATGGAGATGTCAGTGACACTGGCAGGGAGTGAGATATAGGGATGTGTGATGGAGAAGTCAGTGACACTGGTAGGGAGTGAGATATAGGGATGTGTGATGGAGATGTCAGTGACACTGGCAGGGAGTGAGATATAGGGATGTGTGATGGAGATGTCAGTGACACTAGCAGGGAGTGAGATATAGGGATGTGTGATGGAGATGTCAGTGACACTGTCAGGGAGTGAGATATAGGGATCTGTGATGGAGATGTCAGTGACACTGGCAGGGAGTGAGATATAGGGATGTGTGATGGAGATGTCAGTGACACTGGCAGGGAGTGAGATATAGGGATGTGTGATGGAGATGTCAGTGACACTGGTAGGGAGTGAGATATAGGGATGTGTGATGGAGATGTCAGTGACACTGACAGGGAGTGAGATATAGAGATGTGTGATGGAGAAGTCAGTGACACTGGCAGGGAGTGATATATAGGGATGTGTAATGGAGATGTCAGTGACACTGGCAGGTAGTGATATATAGGGATGTGTGATGGAGATGTCAGTGACACTAGCTGGGAGTGAGATATAGGGATGTATGATGGAGATGTCAGTGACACTGGCAGGGAGTGAGATATAGGGATGTGTGATGGAGATGTCAGTGACACTGGTAGGAAGTAAGTTATAGGGATGTGTGATGGAGATGTCAGTGACACTGGCAGGGAGTGAGATATAGGGATGTGTGATGGAGAAGTCAGTGACACTGGTAGGGAGTGAGATATAGGGATGTGTGATGGAGATGTCAGTGACACTGGCAGGGAGTGAGATATTGGGATGTGTGATGGAGATGTCAGTGACACTAGCAGGGAGTGAGATATAGGGATGTGTGATGGAGATGTCAGTGACACTGTCAGGGAGTGAGATATAGGGATGTGTGATGGAGATGTCAGTGACACTGGCAGGGAGTGAGATATAGGGATGTGTGATGGAGATGTCAGTGACACTGGCAGGGAGTGAGATATAGGGATGTGTGATGGAGATGTCAGTGACACTGGTAGGGAGTGAGATATAGGGATGTGTGATGGAGATGTCAGTGACACTGACAGGGAGTGAGATATAGAGATGTGTGATGGAGAAGTCAGTGACACTGGCAGGTAGTGATGATGGAGATGTCAGTGACACTGGTAGGGAGTGAGATATAGGGATGCGTGATGGAGAGGTCAGTGACACTGGCAGGGAGTGATATATAGGGATGCGTGATGGAGATGTCAGTGACACTGGTAGGGAGTGAGATATAGGGATGTGTGATGGAGATGTCAGTGACACTGGCAGGGAGTGAGATATAGGGATGTGTGATGGAGATGTCAGTAACACTGGTAGGGAGTGAGATATAGGGATGTGTGATGGAGATGTCAGTGACACTGGTAGGGAGTGAGATATAGGGATGTGTGATGAGATGTCAGAGACACTGGTAGGGAGTGAGATATAGGGATGTGTGATGGAGATGTCAGTGATACTGGTAGGGAGTGAGATATAGGGATGTGTGATGGAGATGTCAGTGACACTGGCAGGGAGTGAGATATAGGGATGTGTGATGGAGAGGTCAGTGACACTGGCAGGGAGTGAGATATAGAGATGTGTGATGGAGAGGTCAGTGACACTGGCAGGAAGTGAGATATAGGGATGTGTGATGGAGATGTCAGTGACACTGGCAGGGAGTGAGATATAGGGATGTGTGATGGAGATGTCAGTGACACTGGCAGGGAGTGATATATAGGGATGTGTGATGGAGATGTCAGTGACACTGGCAGGGAGTGATATATGGAGATGTGTGATGGAGATGTCAGTGACACTAGGTGGGAGTGATATATAGGGATGTGTGATGGAGATGTCAGTGACACTGGCAGGGAGTGAGATATAGAGATGTGTGATGGAGATGTCAGTGACACTGGCAGGGAGTGATATATAGGGATGTGTAATGGAGATGTCAGTGACACTGGCAGGGAGTGAGATATAAGGATGTGTGATGGAGATGTCAGTGACACTGGCAGGGAGTGAGATATAGGGATGTGTGATGGAGATGTCAGTGACACTGGCAGAGAATGAGATATAGGGATGTGTGATGGAGATGTCAGTGACACTGGTATGTAGTGAGATATAGGGATGTGTGATGGAGATGTCAGTGACACTGGCAAGGAGTGAGATATAGGGATGTGTGATGGAGAGGTCAGTGACACTGGCAGGGAGTGATATATAGAGATGTGTGATGGAGAGGTCAGTGACACTGGCAGGAGTGAGATATAGGGAAGTGTGATGGAGATGTCAGTGACACTGGCAGGGAGTGATATATAGAGATGTGTGATGGAGATGTCAGTGACACTGGCAGGGAGTAGGATATAGGGATGTGTGATGGAGATGTCAGTGACACTGGCAGGGAGTGAGATATAGGGATGTGTGATGGAGAAGTCAGTGACACTGGTAGGGAGTGAGATATAGGGATGTGTGATGGAGATGTCAGTGACACTGGCAGGGAGTGAGATATAGGGATGTGTGATGGAGATGTCAGTGACACTGTTAGGGAGTGAGATATAGGGATGTGTGATGGAGATGTCAGTGACACTAGGTGGGAGTGATATATAGGGATGTGTGATGGAGATGTCAGTGACACTGGCAGGGAGTGAGATATAGAGATGTGTGATGGAGATGTCAGTGACAATGGCAGGGAGTGATATATAGGGATGTGTAATGGAGATGTCAGTGACACTGGCAGGTAGTGATATATAGGGATGTGTGATGGAGATGTCAGTGACACTAGCTGGGAGTGAGATATAGGGATGTGTGATGGAGATGTCAGTGACACTGGCAGGGAGTGAGATATAGGGATGTGTGATGGAGATGTCAGTGACACTGGTAGGAAGTGAGATATAGGGATGCGTGATGGAGATGTCAGTGACACTGGCAGGGAGTGAGATATAGGGATGCGTGATGGAGATGTCAGTGACACTGGTAGGGAGTGAGAAATAGGGATGCGTGATGGAGAGGTCAGTGACCCTGGCAGGGAGTGATATATAGGGATGCGTGATGGAGATGTCAGTGACACTGGTAGGGAGTGAGATATAGGGATGTGTGATGGAGATGTCAGTGACACTGGTAGGGAGTGAGATATAGGGATGTGTGATGGAGAGGTCAGTGACACTGGAAGGGAGTGATATATAGGGATGCGTGATGGAGATGTCAGTGACACTGGTAGGGAGTGAGATATAGGGATGTGTGATGGAGTTGTCAGTGACACTGGCAGGGAGTGAGATATAGGGATGTGTGATGGAGATGTCAGTAACACTGGTAGGGAGTGAGATATATGGATGTGTGATGGAGATGTCAGTGACACTGGTAGGGAGTGAGATATAGGGATGTGTGATGAGATGTCAGAGACACTGGTAGGGAGTGAGATATAGGGATGTGTGATGGAGAGGTCAGTGATACTGGTAGGGAGTGAGATATAGGGATGTGTGATGGAGATGTCAGTGACACTGGCAGGGAGTGAGATATAGGGATGTGTGATGGAGATGTCAGTGACACTGGCAGGGAGTGAGATATAGGGATGTGTGATGGAGAGGTCAGTGACACTGGCAGGGAGTGAGATATAGGGATGTGTGATGGAGAGGTCAGTGACACTGGCAGGGAGTGAGATATAGGGATGTGTGATGGAGATGTCAGTGAAACTGGCAGGGAGTGAGATATAGGGATGTGTGATGGAGATGCCAGTGACACTGGCAGGGAGTGAGATATAGGGATGTGTGATGGAGATGTCAGTGACACTGGCAGGGAGTGAGATATAGGGATGTGTGATGGAGATGTCAGTGACACTGGCATGGAGTGAGATATAGGGATGTGTGATGGAGATGTCAGTGACACTGGCAGGGAGTGATATATAGGGATGTGTGATGGAGATGTCAGTGACACTGGCAGGGAGTGAGATATAAGGATGTGTGATGGAGATGTCAGTGACACTGGCAGGGAGTGATATATAGGGATGTGTGATGGAGATGTCAGTGACACTGGCAGGTAGTGAGATATAGGGATGTGTGATGGAGATGTCAGTGACACTGGCAGGGAGTGAGATATAGGGATATGTGATGGAGATGTCAGTGACACTGGCAGGGAATGAGATATAGGGATGTGTGATGGAGATGTCGGTGACACTGGCAGGGAGTGATATATAGGGATGTGTAATGGAGATGTCAGTGACACTGTTAGGGAGTGATATATAGAGATGTGTGATGGAGATGTCAGTGACACTGGTAGGGAGTGATCTTTAGGGATGTGTGATGGAGATGTCAGTGACACTGGCAAGGAGTGAGATATAGGGATGTGTGATGGAGATGTCAGTGACACTGGCAGGTAGTGAGATATAGGGATGTGTGATGGAGAGGTCAGTGACACTGGCAGGGAGTGATATATAGAGATGTGTGATGGAGATGTCAGTGACACTGGCAGGAAGTGAGATATAGGGATGTGTGATGGAGATGTCAGTGACACTGGCAGGGAGTGAGATATAGAGATGTGTGATGGAGATGTCAGTGACACTGGCAGGGAATGAGATATAGGGATGTGTGATGGAGATGTCAGTGACACTGGCAGGGAGTGAGATATAGGGATGTGTGATGGAGAAGTCAGTGACACTGGTAGGGAGTGAGATATAGGGATGTGTGATGGAGATGTCAGTGACACTGGCAGGGAGTGAGATATAGGGATGTGTGATGGAGATGTCAGTGACACTAGCAGGGAGTGAGATATAGGGATGTGTGATGGAGATGTCAGTGACACTGTCAGGGAGTGAGATATAGGGATGTGTGATGGAGATGTCAGTGACACTGGCACGTAGTGAGATATAGGGATGTGTGATGGAGATGTCAGTGACACTGGCAGGGAGTGAGATGTAGGGATGTGTGATGGAGATGTCAGTGACACTGGTAGGGAGTGAGATATAGGGATGTGTGATGGAGATGTCAGTGACACTGGTAGGGAGTGAGATATAGGGATGTGTGATGGAGATGTCAGTGACACTGGTAGGGAGTGAGATATAGGGATGTGTGATATAGATGTCAGTGACAATGGTAGGAAGTAAGTTATAGGGATGTGTGATGTCAGTGACACTGGCAGGGAGTGAGATATAGGGATGTGTGATGGAGATGTCAGTGACACTGGTAGGGAGTGAGATATAGGGATGTGTGATATAGATGTCAGTGACAATGGTAGGAAGTAAGTTATAGGGATATGTGATGGAGATGTCAGTGACACTGGCAGGGAGTGATGTATAGGGATGTGTGATGGAGATGTCAGTGACACTGGAAGGGAGTGAGATATAGGGATGTGTGATGGAGATGTCAGTGACAATGGTAGGAAGTAAGTTATAGGGATGTGTGATGGAGATGTCAGTGACACTGGCAGGGAGTGAGATATAGGGATGTGTGATGGAGATGTCAGTGACAATGGTAGGAAGTAAGTTATAGGGATGTGTGATGGAGATGTCAGTGACACTGGCAGGGAGTGAGATATAGGGATGTGTGATATAGATGTCAGTGACAATGGTAGGAAGTAAGTTATAGGGATGTGTGATGGAGATGTCAGTGACACTGGCAGGGAGTGATGTATAGGGATGTGTGATGGAGATGTCAGTGACACTGGAAGGGATTGAGATATAGGGATGTGTGATGGAGATGTCAGTGACACTGGCAGGGAGTGAGATATAGGGATGTGTGATGGAGATGTCAGTGACACTGGCAGGGAGTGAGATATAGGGATGTGTGATGGAGATGTCAGTGACACTGGCAGGGAGTGATATATAGGGATGTGTGATGGAGAGGTCAGTGACACTGGCAGGGAGTGAGATATAGAGATGTGTGATGGAGAGGTCAGTGACACTGGCAGGGAGTGAGATATAGGGATGTGTGATGGAGATGTCAGTGACACTGGCAGGGAGTGAGATATAGGGATGTGTGATGGAGATGTCAGTGACACTGGCATGAAGTGAGATATAGGGATGTGTGATGGAGATGTCAGTGACACTGGCAGGGAGTGAGATATAGAGATGTGTGATGGAGATGTCAGTGACACTGGCAGGGAGTGAGATATAGGGATGTGTGATGGAGATGTCAGTGACACTGGCAGGGAGTGAGATATAGGGATGTGTGATGGAGAAGTCAGTGACACTGGTAGGGAGTGAGATATAGGGATGTGTGATGGAGATGTCAGTGACACTGGCAGGGAGTGAGATATAGGGATGTGTGATGGAGATGTCAGTGACACTAGCAGGGAGTGAGATATAGGGATGTGTGATGGAGATGTCAGTGACACTGTCAGGGAGTGAGATATAGGGATGTGTGATGGAGATGTCAGTGACACTGGCACGTAGTGAGATATAGGGATGTGTGATGGAGATGTCAGTGACACTGGCAGGGAGTGAGATGTAGGGATGTGTGATGGAGATGTCAGTGACACTGGTAGGGAGTGAGATATAGGGATGTGTGATGGAGATGTCAGTGACACTGGTAGGGAGTGAGATATAGGGATGTGTGATGGAGATGTCAGTGACACTGGTAGGGAGTGAGATATAGGGATGTGTGATATAGATGTCAGTGACAATGGTAGGAAGTAAGTTATAGGGATGTGTGATGTCAGTGACACTGGCAGGGAGTGAGATATAGGGATGTGTGATGGAGATGTCAGTGACACTGGTAGGGAGTGAGATATAGGGATGTGTGATATAGATGTCAGTGACAATGGTAGGAAGTAAGTTATAGGGATATGTGATGGAGATGTCAGTGACACTGGCAGGGAGTGATGTATAGGGATGTGTGATGGAGATGTCAGTGACACTGGAAGGGAGTGAGATATAGGGATGTGTGATGGAGATGTCAGTGACAATGGTAGGAAGTAAGTTATAGGGATGTGTGATGGAGATGTCAGTGACACTGGCAGGGAGTGAGATATAGGGATGTGTGATGGAGATGTCAGTGACAATGGTAGGAAGTAAGTTATAGGGATGTGTGATGGAGATGTCAGTGACACTGGCAGGGAGTGAGATATAGGGATGTGTGATATAGATGGCAGTGACAATGGTAGGAAGTAAGTTATAGGGATGTGTGATGGAGATGTCAGTGACACTGGCAGGGAGTGATGTATAGGGATGTGTGATGGAGATGTCAGTGACACTGGAAGGGATTGAGATATAGGGATGTGTGATGGAGATGTCAGTGACACTGGCAGGGAGTGAGATATAGGGATGTGTGATGGAGATGTCAGTGACACTGGCAGGGAGTGAGATATAGGGATGTGTGATGGAGATGTCAGTGACACTGGCAGGGAGTGATATATAGGGATGTGTGATGGAGATGTCAGTGACACTGGCAGGGAGTGATATATAGGGATGTGTGATGGAGATGTCAGTGACACTGGCAGGGAGTGAGATATAGGGATGTGTGATATGGATGTCAGTGACACTGGCAGAGAGTGAGATATAGGGATGTGTGATGGAGATGTCAGTGACACTGGCAGGGAGTGATATATAGGGATGTGTGATGGAGATGTCAGTGACACTGGCAGGAAGTGAGATATAGGGATGTGTGATATGGATGTCAGTGACACTGGCAGAGAGTGAGATATAGGGATGTGTGATGGAGATGTCAGTGACACTGGTGGGGAGTGAGATATAGGGATGTGTGATGGAGATGTCAGTGACACTGGCAGGGAGTGAGATATAGGGATGTGTGATGGAGATGTCAGTGACACTGGTAGGGAGTGAGATTTAGGGATGTGTGATGGAGATGTCAGTGACACTGGTAGGGAGTGAGATATAGGGATGTGTGATGGAGATGTCAGTGACACTGGCAGGGAGTGAGATATAGGGATGTGTGATGGAGATGTCAGTGACACTGGTAGGGAGTGAGATATAGGGATGTGTGATATAGATGTCAGTGACAATGGCAGAGAGTGAGATATAGGGATGTGTGATGGAGATGTCAGTGACACTGGTAGGGAGTGAGATATAGGGATGTGTGATGGAGATGTCAGTGACACTGGCAGGGAGTGATATATAGGGATGTGTGATGGAGATGTCAGTGACACTGGCAGGGAGTGAGATATAAGGATGTGTGATGGAGATGTCAGTGACACTGGCAGGGAGTGATATATAGGGATGTGTGATGGAGATGTCAGTGACACTGGCAGGTAGTGAGATATAGGGATGTGTGATGGAGATGTCAGTGACACTGGCAGGGAGTGAGATATAGGGATATGTGATGGAGATGTCAGTGACACTGGCAGGGAATGAGATATAGGGATGTGTGATGGAGATGTCGGTGACACTGGCAGGGAGTGATATATAGGGATGTGTAATGGAGATGTCAGTGACACTGTTAGGGAGTGATATATAGAGATGTGTGATGGAGATGTCAGTGACACTGGTAGGGAGTGATATTTAGGGATGTGTGATGGAGATGTCAGTGACACTGGCAAGGAGTGAGATATAGGGATGTGTGATGGAGATGTCAGTGACACTGGCAGGTAGTGAGATATAGGGATGTGTGATGGAGAGGTCAGTGACACTGGCAGGGAGTGATATATAGAGATGTGTGATGGAGATGTCAGTGACACTGGCAGGAAGTGAGATATAGGGATGTGTGATGGAGATGTCAGTGACACTGGCAGGGAGTGAGATATAGAGATGTGTGATGGAGATGTCAGTGACACTGGCAGGGAGTGAGATATAGGGATGTGTGATGGAGATGTCAGTGACACTGGCAGGGAGTGAGATATAGGGATGTGTGATGGAGAAGTCAGTGACACTGGTAGGGAGTGAGATATAGGGATGTGTGATGGAGATGTCAGTGACACTGGCAGGGAGTGAGATATAGGGATGTGTGATGGAGATGTCAGTGACACTAGCAGGGAGTGAGATATAGGGATGTGTGATGGAGATGTCAGTGACACTGTCAGGGAGTGAGATATAGGGATGTGTGATGGAGATGTCAGTGACACTGGCACGTAGTGAGATATAGGGATGTGTGATGGAGATGTCAGTGACACTGGCAGGGAGTGAGATATAGGGATGTGTGATGGAGATGTCAGTGACACTGGTAGGGAGTGAGATATAGGGATGTGTGATGGAGATGTCAGTGACACTGGTAGGGAGTGAGATATAGGGATGTGTGATGGAGATGTCAGTGACACTGGTAGGGAGTGAGATATAGGGATGTGTGATATAGATGTCAGTGACAATGGTAGGAAGTAAGTTATAGGGATGTGTGATGTCAGTGACACTGGCAGGGAGTGAGATATAGGGATGTGTGATGGAGATGTCAGTGACACTGGTAGGGAGTGAGATATAGGGATGTGTGATATAGATGTCAGTGACAATGGTAGGAAGTAAGTTATAGGGATATGTGATGGAGATGTCAGTGACACTGGCAGGGAGTGATGTATAGGGATGTGTGATGGAGATGTCAGTGACACTGGAAGGGAGTGAGATATAGGGATGTGTGATGGAGATGTCAGTGACAATGGTAGGAAGTAAGTTATAGGGATGTGTGATGGAGATGTCAGTGACACTGGCAGGGAGTGAGATATAGGGATGTGTGATGGAGATGTCAGTGACAATGGTAGGAAGTAAGTTATAGGGATGTGTGATGGAGATGTCAGTGACACTGGCAGGGAGTGAGATATAGGGATGTGTGATATAGATGTCAGTGACAATGGTAGGAAGTAAGTTATAGGGATGTGTGATGGAGATGTCAGTGACACTGGCAGGGAGTGATGTATAGGGATGTGTGATGGAGATGTCAGTGACACTGGAAGGGATTGAGATATAGGGATGTGTGATGGAGATGTCAGTGACACTGGCAGGGAGTGAGATATAGGGATGTGTGATGGAGATGTCAGTGACACTGGCAGGGAGTGAGATATAGGGATGTGTGATGGAGATGTCAGTGACACTGGCAGGGAGTGATATATAGGGATGTGTGATGGAGATGTCAGTGACACTGGCAGGGAGTGATATATAGGGATGTGTGATGGAGATGTCAGTGACACTGGCAGGGAGTGAGATATAGGGATGTGTGATATGGATGTCAGTGACACTGGCAGAGAGTGAGATATAGGGATGTGTGATGGAGATGTCAGTGACACTGGCAGGGAGTGATATATAGGCATGTGTGATGGAGATGTCAGTGACACTGGCAGGGAGTGAGATATAGGGATGTGTGATGGAGATGTCAGTGACACTGGTAGGGAGTGAGATTTAGGGATGTGTGATGGAGATGTCAGTGACACTGGTAGGGAGTGAGATATAGGGATGTGTGATGGAGATGTCAGTGACACTGGTAGGGAGTGAGATATAGGGATGTGTGATATAGATGTCAGTGACAATGGCAGAGAGTGAGATATAGGGATGTGTGATGGAGATGTCAGTGACACTGGTAGGGAGTGAGATATAGGGATGTGTGATATAGATGTCAGTGACAATGGCAGAGAGTGAGATATAGGGATGTGTGATGGAGATGTCAGTGACACTGGTATGAAGTGAGATATAGGGATGTGTGATGGAGATGTCAGTGACACTGGTAGGGAGTGAGATATAGGGATGTGTGATGGAGATGTCAGTGACACTGGTAGGGAGTGAGATATAGGGATGTGTGATGGAGATGTCAGTGACACTGGTAGGGAGTGAGATATAGGGATGTGTGATGGAGATGTCAGTGACACTGGTAGGGAGTGAGATATAGGGATGTGTTATGGAGATGTCAGTGACACTGGCAGGGAGTGAGATATAGGGATGTGTGATGGAGATGTCAGTGACACTGGCAGGGAGTGAGATATAGGGATGTGTGATGGAGATGTCAGTGACACTGGTAGGGAGTGAGATATAGGGATGTGTGATGGAGATGTCAGTGACACTGGTAGGAAGTAAGTTATAGGGATGTGTGATGTCAGTGGAAAGCAGAGAGTGCCAGCTAGGTCCTGTATAACCTGTATGGTGAGCTGGCTTCTGTCAGCGTTATCCATACAGATATGGCCAGCTACCATCATTATCATTGATGTCTATGACCTGTATGGTCAGCTAGTCCTGTTGCAGTGAGGAGGTCTTTAGGGATAGATGTACTAAGTCTTGGAGAGAAATAAAGTGGAGAGAGATAAAGCACCAACCAATCAGCTCCTAAATGTAATCTTTTTAACAGCCTGTAAAGTGACAGTTAGGAGCTGATTGGTTGGTACTTTATCTGTCCCCAAGGCTTAGTACATCTCCCCCCTAAGTATGCTCCTGCATCCGTGTCCTGTAATAAATCCAGACACATGAAATATACATCAGTGCGTAATAAGTGTATCTGTCAGATGTTTGTTTGGAAAACTTTAAATTAAGAACTTTATGGGTTCAATGTCACTATAACGCTTTTCTGAGACAGTAGATTATATGCCATCCATACACAATGACAGAAAGCCCCCCCCTCTAACTGAACATCAGCAATGGCGCACAATGCAATAGCGCAAAAGTGCGACAGGTGCTAGAACTCAGGACAAGAGGATTCTGGGAGCACCAGCGGGCGCCTGTAATCCCACATTATCTGGCCTAATGCCATTTTCAGCAAAACACATTATACCACAAGTGAACAATGATATATTGTATCTCTTATATTTAATCCACAACATAATATTTATGAGCACAGATTGTATAGCCAATATGAGTTTATATGCACTGGATACACTTTTTGATCTTTCCATTGAATAACTAATTACCCAAAAAATGCCGCCAATGATACAGAAATGACAGGGGGCGGACGCAGAAGCTATAGAGAGCAAGATGACGTCAGGATTTAGAAAGTAATCTCCAATCTGACAATTCCTGAAATCAATACTTTACTGCTAAGTAGTTTTTTTGCTTTAAATGAAACCCCACAGTAAGCGGTCGGAACATCGTTCGGCCGGGCCAAGATGGCGGCCAAGTGAACTCACCCAGTTGGCGACGATGGAGGTTGTATGCATCTCAGCCCGGCCTGCCCTCTCCAGGAATATTATTCGCTGTCAATTTCGAAATGAATAACTTGCAAGTGAACAAATGCCGCCTAATGTGCCCCGGGCGAGAGGGAACAACGCCTCATTGTCCCAAGGTGGTGTACTGAGAGAGGTGATACTGCTGATTAATATATAATGGCTGCTTCCTATTCAACAAGACACCGAATAACATGTACAGACACCAACACCATGTAACAGAATAACAGCTCTACAGTTCTGTCCTCGTGTGCTCTATGCAAGAAGAGAGAGAAAACGCAGGACAAATGGCGCTGTCTCGTACTTTAGTTCTCTGCAGGATACTATCATCCCTCTAGTGTAGCACTGATATGCCATCCTAGGAGCCCCCCCCCCCCCCCCACAATCTATAAGATCCCCTCTTATCACTGCGGTGCAGATGAAAGTAAAGATTTGCCCCAAATGTCCTCAATAATTTGCGCCACCGAGAATCCACTACGCATTGAATATAAAGAAGCCAATCAGCAAGGTTCAGCAAATGTCACATGTCTATAACTTTATAAAAGGACCGTCCGCCCCTCACTCTTCCTGCATTGCTGTGGGGCAGCTGTCTGTGACTGTGTTATGACTGGGGGCATCAGCTGCGATTATCAGCGGCCTCTGACCAGGGCCGGTTCTAGAGTTTGCGGAGCTCAGTGGGCGAGTTTCCTTTGGCGTCCTAAGCTCAGGGGGCGTAGCCTGATTAGAGACGTGGCCATGGACCACAAAAAAAAAATCATAAGGAAAATAGTCATTGCAAGGCCATGAAGCAATTGCCAGGGGGGGGTTCCTAAGTATACCCTGTGAAGTCAGGTAGGTCCCTTCTCCTTTGTTGCTGCTCCTCTGTCTTCTCTCTCTAGCAGCCGCTCCCAGAATGCCATGCGTGATGACGTCACGCCCGGCAGTGCCATTCTGGGAGACTGCCAGTGATATGGCGCCATGCCCGCTTCTTAATATGGTGCTGCAGCTTATAAATGGCGACGGGCAAGAGCGGGCAGGCACCGTAAGATTAGACAGCGCCGTGGGGGAGTGACTGCGACCGCGCCCTCTGGTTGCAGCGCCCCGGGCGATAGCCCTGCTTGCCCGCCCCTAGAAACGCCACTGTCTCTGACTGTACTAGTCTTCTGTGTATACAAATCACTGCTGAGAGAGTATAATATAATACCCTGATTCAAATGACAAGAAAAAGGGAGAATTGATGTATGGATAGAACGAAGCAATGAGGACCGGGCATCATTTATAATATTGCATGTGTGTGATAATATTGCTATCAGTCATATTGGCACCATATAGCTTGCAATTTTTGCCATATCATCATTTATGCTGTCATTTATACTATCTGTCATTGATATTATTTCTATTATTGGTCATCAATGAAATAAAATTTTAAGATTACAGTAGATTATATAAAATAATTACATCGGACAGTATTTAGAGACAAGTATTTCGTTTAACGTACACATTTTCATTTTATTGTCTTTTTCTTTATTTAATATTTTACTTGCTTAAAACAGATTCTACCAGGAATTAAAAATGAAGGTTATGTTTTAATATTATGTATATAATATATATATATATATATATATATATATATATAGATATATAGTGCGCCACCTCTTTCAAAATAGGAGTAGCAGCTCTCAAGGGTATTTACCGATCCCCTTAGGCAAATATAAAATTTGCTAAAACAATTAAATAAAGAACAGAGCGCCAGTACTCCAATAAGCTAATCCAACTCTTAATTCTAAACAATATTTTAATAGGAATCAATAAAAAAAATATATTTCCTCTCAATGTCAATATAAAATTACAACGTTGCATTATATAAGATAGGCGTTGAAATCCCGATGCCGGAACGCTGAAGGATGCCAGCGCGAATGAGGTAAGTCTGTGGCGCCCTTAGTGTTAGGCGCGGGGAGAGGGGGGGGGATTTAGGGAGCGTAGCGGGGTTAGGGTTAGGTTTTGTGGGGGGGGTTAGGGCTAGGCACTAAGGAGGGAGGGTTAGGTTTAGGCAACAAGAAGGGAGTGTTAGGGGGGAAAGGGGGGAAGGTAAGTATACTTACCCAATCCCTGACGGGATACCGCTGTCGGTATTCTGACAGGAGCCATCCCAACAGCCGGCATTACATACCCATTCCCTTTTTAGTACTGCAATAAAACTTAAGGTGCGTACACACGGACAGATATATCGTTATGATATGAACGATAACTATATCGTTCAACGATATGTCGTTCATATCGTTCATTTTTATTCAGTGAACGACCAACGATGCACGTTCCCACATGAACGATAACGATATCTATGATCCTCCATGCATGCAGGCCAATCTGGACGATATTGTCAACTTTGCATGTTCAGAGATGTGGCAGGATGACTCACTGAAAGATATCTTTCATGTCATTGGTGGTACAGATCGTCCCGTGTGTATGCACTTTAAAACCAATTGTCTCTGCCATTACCCATGTTATGGTGCATACACACGGTCAGATTTTTCTTCAGATCTGAACGCTAACGATTTAAAAAATCGTTCATATCTGAAGGAAAATCTGACCTATCTGACATGTCTGAACGATGAACGATGAACGATGCGCGTTCCCGATGGTCAGATAACGATATCTGACATCTGATGTGTTTGCAGTCAGATTTGGACGATTCCATTCATTTTAATGCAGTCAGAAATCGTTCGTAGTTCAAATCGCTGGTCAAATTGTTCATCTGACAAATCTGACCGTGTGTATGCTCCATAAGTGTCCAATACCCAGACAATATACTGCTCGCTATCTCAGTTTGTAGACATAGAGCCCATGACTGGTGCAAAAAACCCTATTTTGCTTGTGCACTTCTGTCTTCTGGTAATTTGCAGTGTACCCATACCCAGCAATACACGTGGTGAGAGGATGGCAGCTGATATTGCCAAATAAAGGTCCATTCATCCCAGGGACCCCTTTCTGCTAGTAAGATAGCTACAACAAGGTTCTCAGGGGCTAATTCAGCAGAGGAGAGAATTACAAAGCCGCACGCAAGCAGCTTTGCAATTCCGTCCTTGCCTGGCACCCCCCTGCTGCATTTGCGATGCCAGCTCTGCAACCAACATGGCAGGCTGGGATAACCATCACGATGGATGGCGCCGGCCAGCTGAGCAAGGCCCATGACAGTGGGGAGGTTGGGAAATGGGGCAGCACAAAAACTACATGGGAGACTAAAATGTGACTCACTGATTCCATCTCTAAGCCATGAAAGTGTCTTATACATGGCATTTACACATTAACACAGGGAACAAATAAACCTGTGCAATAAACATTACTCTTTAATCCTAAACAGCCTCCTTCTTCACTTATGGTTATGTACTATTCTTTATTCCCATGATATATTGCATTATCCAATACATGCTCTATTTATACTACAGCTCCCCCTTCTGGCATGACACGGTAACACCTATGATTTAACGTAATCAACTCGCCTATTTTCTGAAAAGTATGTAATTACCTGCATGTAAGCCGTTATTGTCCTGGATGGTTATGTACCATTACTCTGAACCTGTGCACAATTACACGGTGATGCATGAACACATCAATCATATCTGTAATCTATGCATTGATCATGTTCTTGCTCATATAGCCATTAAAATTCATCCGTCAACTCCCTCAGAAATGAGAAAACCTTATAACCAGTTATATATTACCGTCTTCTGCCTATTTAGCAGAATGATTGAGGCTGTGCAATGTTTACATATGTTTCATTCATTAGCAGCGATGGGCTTTAATCTTGCGTCCTGTCAATCCACCCAAATGTACAATCTATGAATAAATATGCATTGTGACCTTTAGACAGGAGCAAGATATATTTTAGAGAAATTCAAAATTCCCTATTTTATGAAAAAGTTGAATAATTGTTGATACTAGAGCTAACCTCTAATCGTAACAAACTGAGGGGTCTAAGTACTAAGCCTTGGGTGCAGATTAAATGAACGGAAATAAAGTACCAACCAATCAACTCCTGTCATTTTTCAAACACAGCCTGTGACATGGCGGTTAGGAGCTGATTGATTGGGACTCTCTCTCTTTTCTCCATCCAAGGCTTAGTAAATTGACCCCTGAATGCCATTAGCACAGTCACAGTGATATGGCAACAGCTGAAACGTTCTCACCGGCTCAGATAGCTTCAGGGCAGCCAGCCCTAGATTTGTGTAGTAAGCAGACGATACGCATCCAGACTTTAACAACTCCGATAATAGAAGGTTAGATACAGTACAGAAAGCCCAATAAGTTAGATACAGTTCAGAGAGTCCAAAAGGTCCCCAGCAAGTACAGTGTTAACATAATAACAAGGTTAAAGGCGATCCAAGTCAGACAACAGCTTTCCACAAATAAGGCCCCGGCAATAAGCTGGTATTGTAACCATCCGGGTCTGGTAACCGGTAATCACACTAAGGGCCCCAGCAATAAGCTGGTATTGTAACCATCCGGGTCTGGTAACCGGTAATTACACTAAGGGTACCGGCAATAAGGTCTCATAACAAAACATTTCTGGCAACATAAATTAGCAATTCACATTATATGCCACGTAGTGCCTTCAGTTCACATAATATGCAATACAGTGCATTCAGTTCACCTTTGCCACGCAGTGCCTTCAGTTCATATGATATGCAATACAGTGCCTTCAGTTCACATGATATGCAATACAGTGCCTTCAGTTCACATAATATGCAATACAGTGCCTTCAGTTCATATGATATGCAATACAGTGCCTTCAGTTCACATAATATGCAATACAGTGCATTCAGTTCACCTTTGCCACGCAGTGCCTTCAGTTCATATGATATGCAATACAGTGCCTTCAGTTCACATGATATGCAATACAGTGCCTTCAGTTCACGATATGCCACACAGTGCCTTCAGTTCACATGATATGCCACACAGTGCCCCGTGTTCACATTGTCTACCTTCACAGTATCCCCAGTTCACCCAACTGCTACTCTCCTCAGGATGTATTTAGCAGGCTCACTGGTTAAAATTGTTCCATTATACGATTCTCTGGAGGCTCCCTTCCCCTTGGGAAAGCAACATCCTAATGGCTGGAGCCTGGTACAGGTGTGCCCCACGTAACCCCTGGCGCCAGGCCTGATCATCTCACACTGATCTCTGTTCTCATAAACACTGGAAATGTCTTTCTGTTTTGCAATACATTTTTACATTTTTGTTATTCTTTAAACTTTTCCAAACTTCAAATGTAAATGAGCTAAATATTAATTAACTGCTAACACTAACGGCATTATCAACGTGAGCATGAGAATAAATCAGTGAATGTTACAGGGTAGGTTGATCGGACAGGAGCCCTGCAGCCAAATGAAACCAGAGGATGAAAGGAACACTTATCAGGCTCCTGCCTGCCGCAGCTGAGTGGCAACCCTACTACTAGTGCGATAAGCCTTATCCATCTAGCAAGTAACCGCGGGTAACTCCTGGGCACGTTAATAACTTTATGCTGCTTCAGAAGTTTTTGCATTTTTTGTTGTCTTTTGTACAAAAAATATCAAAGCATATTAAATGCCGTTTTGTTGTTCACAGCAGATACAGAAATTATTATAATTCCTGGCAAAGGCAAAGACGATTTCTGCCCAACTGTACAATTCATTGGTAGAACTTAGAACGTCAGAGCGTATTCGGCATCTGTCCCATTGTTTTCTTTTATAAACCTCGCTTATGGTGACAACCGCAGGGGAGCTCAATGGGGGGCGTTCAGAGACATTTTATGTCATTGTTTATTATGAATACTCGCAGTGTGCAGATAAAAAGTCTGGCTGTAGTGTACAATTGCTGAATATAATCATCGGTAGGCCGTCATTCCCGCAGCCATGCATGGAACTTTCCTCATGTCTTTCTCACCCACATACAACACCTGTTTTGTTTTGTTTTTGCTTTGGGGTCTATCTATAAAAATTGCGCCACAATTTTATTCTGTTTGTACCGAGGCACCTATTGTAGTTTCCCCCACTATATCACACGGATAAAGCCGGGACACAGGGCCTGATTCAGACCCGGTCGCAAGCGCTGAGCGCTCGCAACCGGGTCGATGGTGGCCCACAGCGCATGCGCACGACGGAGCCGGCATGCGCGAGACCCGGCTAGCGATGGGCAATCCGTCACTCCGGGTCTCGCACCAAAGGGGGCGTGCTGTCGGTGTTGAGTGACAGCTAGCCCCCTTTGGTGGGCAGGCCGGGGGGGGGGAGCCAAAAGCTCTCTGGGGCTTGCGGCCACGAGACCCTACCACAAGGGTCTCGTCGCAAGCCCGATGGTCGCGATGGTCTTGACCATCGCGACCATCATCCTGGCCGCTCGCATTAGCTGTGGGTGGTCACCCACAGCTATGCGAGCGGCGAAGAGGCCACTCCAAAAAAAAAAAAAAAGCCCGGCTCTGAATCAGGCCCACTGTTCCTCAGAGCTATTTCCCGGCACAACGGAAAAGTCTTTTGCATTTTCGAAAAATTCCTCCTCACTTTCTGATGCTGCAGTAATTTAGGAACCCAATCACCATCAATATATATCTAAAATAACAATATATCATGTTGAAAACAGTTAATAAAAAAATGTATATAAAAATTAAACACACACCCTACATCAACATGGAAGTGGTATGAAAAGTCGACATCCGGAATGTCGACATTGACTTTAGGTCGACAGCGGAATGGCATGTATAGGGTTTTTTTTTTTTGCTTATTTAAGCCTAAACTTAACCACAAAAATAAGCACAAAAAAACCATGAGATGGGTATATTTATGTATACTGGAGCTTAGTAGTCTGGGCCGCGCACTGCCTGTAGCATTAGAGAGTTGCATTGCTCATTAGCGTGGGTCTGTGGGTCAGGCTCCACTCTATGAGTCTGTAAGAGAAGTGGGGGTGGTTAAACTTTGCCTTTTGACATCAGACCTGGGGGACGAAGTTCCACCACGCATACCAGATGTCTTATAAATCTACTGATCGCAATAATATGAAAATGTAAGATACTGGTGAGGATAGGAGTGAATCGTCTATAAAGTATCTGTAGCAAAAACAAGTAAAATTTAAGGGACAATAATTAGATATAATAAAGCTAAAAATAGTACACAAAAAATACAATGTAATAGAGCCAAAAACAGCAATTGAATATGTATGCATAGAATGCTCTATAAATGAAAAGGAACGAGAACTGATAATATTGTGTATTTTCCTCCATACCGTATGTATCACGAGATGTATCCTCCCCTACATGGGCAGCCTATGTGTCTGTGCGACAATGTAAGCGCCAATTCTTCTAACGGCAAAACCTGGTTGAATCAGATCTGGTTGGAGACCTTTCCTTAATGTTATACCTATAGGAGTCTGTACATGATGTCGACATTTTTTCACTGACAGAGCCAACTTAATAGGATTGGTATTTATTATTACTCCTAGAAACTGTATTTCTTGTGAATCAAGGAGCTGGCTTCTGAATTGCTTCACAATCAGGACCTGTCCCTGTAGAAGAGTTAACACCAGGATGCCACCCGGACGCGGCCATAACACGAATTCTACTTCTGCTATTAATGTCACTGGTAGCTTTGTGAAGGCTCGTAGAGAAGTTACCCGTCCAAAGGACACACAAGTGATCTGGGACTGCCACAGGTCTATGAAAGTAAGCATCCTGAAGTTCTATGGATGGGAGGACATAGTATGCCGATTCCATGGAAACCAACCAGGTCCAGAATGGTCAAAATAGGCTTCTGATGAATTCTTTACCAGGAACAGTTCTCTCTATACGTCTTCCTTTGGCGAGCTCATCAGTTCCTTTGGAATTCGCTCCCACCTCCGTGCCAACAATACACAAATCTGCTTCTCTCTATGTCCTTATCTGTGCCACCGCCTGCCTGTCAACCGTCCCATCCCGCATGGCACTAAGTTTCCTTAAAATTTCAGTACTTAAAAAACTGAATTCAGGCTTTTCCCAGCCAAGGCGCTCTATACTCCAACCGTCACCCTATGTTGACATCTCACTGTTCTAGAATCCCCAAGTCTGATGTCTAGGGGCCTTTTCCTTCTCTCCCTACATCCAGTCCCATTTCTATATCCACGATATTATCAGAATCGGGCTCTTCCTCACTGGAAACTACTAAAACTGTCACTCATTCTCTCATTTCCCTCCTTGGCTACTGTAATCTGTTCCTCTCTGGCTTCCTTTTTCCTTAACCCTCTCCAATCTATCCTCAGCTCTTCTGCGTGCCTTGTCACTCTCCATCTGCTGCCCCTCTCTGCCAGTCACTCTATTAGCTCCCTATACCATGCAAAGCTCTCAACCGCAACGTTCCGCCCAACATCTCTAAATTCATTGCTTCACACACCTCCTCCCCACCCTCTGCTGATAACCAGTCCCATATTCAGGACTTCTTCGAGGCCACTCATAACCTCAGGAATTCCTTTCCTAACTCCATTAGGCTTTAATCTAACCTAAAAGTGTGCCCTTAAAATTACCTCATTCTAACTTACCACCCCTCCTCCACTTTCTGCCCTCTTCCATTGTGTCCACCCATACCCCCCCGTGTGAGCAGGGCCCTCTGCCTTCTCTACATAATTATGCTAACTGTAATTGGGTCTCTATGCGAATTCATATACTGCCTGTATTAGGCTCTATTTATGTATCCTGTTGTAGTTTTAATCCCATTTTATGGATGTTTGAACCCTTGTGGTGACTTACGCATAAAACGATAATTTCTTAAACCTTCAAACGCCCACTTACCTTGTTGGGATGTTTCCATATGTCTGCATGATTCTGTACCCTCCTGGTGGTACAGGGGATGGATCGTGACAATGGTCAAAATGGGGTTCTTTGATTTTGTTTATCGTTCTTGATCTCACACCTTCCCCTTTGCCCATACCCTCTCACCTACAACCCAATCTCATCCATATATCCCTGTCCCCTCTCTCCCATTATCCTGTGCCCTCTGGAATACTAGATCTGCAATAAACTGCCTGCTATCCACAACCTCTTTATTTCCCACTCTCAATCTTTTCGTCATCACCGAAACCTGGCTCTCCTCCTCTGACACCGCCTCCCCTCCCCTATGGGGGCCTCTCCTTTACCGACTGTGTCAGAGTTGGCAACCAGCAAGGCAGGGGGGCGGAGTGGGCATCCTCTAATCCCCCAACTGCACCTTTTCACATTATCCCACCTGAGCCCTCTCTTTTCCCACCTTTGAAATCCACTCTATCCGTCTCTTCTACCCCATTCATCTGGTGACTTGAACATCCCTATTGACATCATGAATCCTGCATCCACCAAACTTCTTGCCCTCTCCTCCTCCTTTGGACTTCCTCAATGGACCTCCGCCGCTATCCACTGTCTCGGCCACTCCCTTGACCTTGTCTTCACCCATCTGTGCGCTTTTTCTGACTACTCTCTCAACTCCTCCCCTCACCCAAAGCCACCATCTTGAGACTCGACTCTACTGTCCTGTCATCCTCACTTGACCATCTACAACATCACTCTCACTTCTTCACTTGACTCCGTTGCCCCCATCTCCTCTGTCCCCCTCTGTCGTTCCCAACCCTAGCACTCCAAACTGAACCGGTTTCTCCAAAAATGCTTGCATGCCGCAATGCGCCTGTGGAGGAAATCTCACTCTCTGGCCGACTTCCTTAATTTCATAAGTTTGTCCTCTCTTCCTACAGCTCGGCCCTCTCCCTTGCCAAGCAACCCTTCTCTTCCAGTCGCTCATCTCCTCTCAGTCCTCCTATCCCCACTGCCTATTTGGTACTTTCAACACTCTCCCATCCTCCCTCACTGCAATTGGCTTTGCCTCCTTCTCTTCCAAAATTGAGGCAATCCATCACATATCCTCCAATCTCTCTGCTGCAACCCCACCACCCGTCCACTCCACCTTGTGCTCCATCAGCCCTACCACGGGTGACGAGGTCTACTCCCTCATCTTGTCATCTTCCCCCTCCACCTGGCCCCTTGACCCCCTCCCTTCTCGCCTTCTACATTGCCTCTCCGCCACTGCCTGCACCCACCTTGCTCACCTTTTCAACTTCTCTCTCTCTCCACCGACATCTTTCCCTCATCATTCAAACATGCTTATCACACATTTTTTTTTTAAAAAACAACCTTGACCAGTCCTCATGTGCCACATTTCTCTTCTCCCTTTCGCCTCCAAACTACTTGAGCGGCTTGTCTACAGCCGCCTCACCAGCTATCTCTCTGACAACTCCATCATTGATCATCTCCAATCTGGCTTTCGCCCACTTCACTCCACTGAAACTGCCTGGCCAAAGTCACCAATGACCTGCTTGCAGCCAAATCCAGGGGCCATTTCTCTCTGGTTAACCTCCTGGACCTCTCTGCAGCGTTCAACACCGTGGATCATCCCCTCCTCCTCCACAACCTTCAGACCTTTGGCATCTCCAACACCGTCCATGCCTGGTTCACCTCTTACCTTACCAACAGCTCCTTTTCTGTGTCTGCCTCTGGCTTCTTCACATCCCCCCCATCCCGTTGGTGTCCCGCAGGGTTCTGTCCTGGGACCACTGCTCTTCTAGTTATATTGTGTGTAGAATCAAAGAATGATTCTAAAGCAGAAGATTTCCCTTTTAGGTGCACTCATTATCTGACGAAAATTTGTCTAAAACTTAACCTTTAATTAAATAAGTAATTTAACAATAAATGGACTCCATAATACACACACAAAAAAAAAAAAACAACATACAAAATTCCTTAAAGATAAAAATACTCGCACAGCCAGCTTATAAGCATGTTGTTGCGGTATTAATCTGAATAGGGACAAACTAATAATGTTGTCCTCTATATTCAATAAAAACTCTGTCTTATATAAACCTGTCAGTTTAGGCAAAATACTTTCATATATCTAGATTGTAATGTATACATTCAAGGTTTATTTAGAACAAAAAAAGTGAATTAGAATAACCATTACCCTAATTATTGGACTCATAATGCTCCTGTAGCCAAGACAAGATGATATGTTACTTTCTGTCTTAATCTCATAAATACATTCGGGAAAGGTTATTTTGCTGCATAAAATCACATCTATTTAAATTACCCCATGTAGCCGTAGAATTAAACCCTAATTAGGTAATTTAAACCTTGGTGCCTCCTAAACCAATTCTCTTCAAAATTTAGTGCACAAAAGAACAATGAAAATATACAACATCATCAGTCATATACTGATAACAATACCCTATTCCTAAAATAGCCTCTTATATTGCTATATCATATCTTATATATAGTACACAGTTAATGCATTCACAGGTTTATAAAGTGTCAATAAAAGGATTCCCCTACCATAAATGTGAAAATTATTAGGTAGTGATAAAACACATATATAACCTCTATTATAAAGTTGTGCAATTGTGTACACAATTAAATATGATAAGCTCGTGTAGAAGACAAGGAAATATAGGCTCTGATGTGAACAAGCTTTGTAGTGAAACGCGCGTCATCAGAACGAGCCGCCTCACCGGACCTCCGTATGTTGTACAGGTGACCGGCAAATTGGACAGCTCGCGTGCTGCAGCAAGGGACTGAGCTCCCGCACACCTCCCCCATGACACAGCCCTGCTAACAGGTACCTCAGCCGGCGCTCTCATCCCGCTTTCACCGGTCAATCCGCCCTGCACTGTGTACTCACAACAGGGGGTTGCCGGTGTTTGCAGGGAAAGTAGAAACCGGCTTCTATTCTCTCCACTGTTTTCTCGCTCTGCACCCAGGGGGTCTCACTTTCCCTCTTGTCTGTTCAATACCAATGGTAAACAGATAAGGGGTGAGAGGTCTTCCTCCAATAGGGCAGAGCCATCTGTTACATATTGATATTTCCTTGTCTTCTACACAAGCTAATCATATTTGTGTACACAATTGCACAACTTTATAATAGAGGTTATATATGTGTTTTATCACTACCTAATAATTTTCACATTTATGGTTGGGGAATCCTTTTATTGACACTTTATAAACCTTGTGAATGCATTAACTGTGTACTATATATAAGATATGATATAGCAATATAAGAGGCTATTTTAGGAATAGGGTATTGTTATCAGTATATGACTGATGATGTTGTATATTTTCATTGTTCTTTTGTGTACTAAATTTTGAAGAGAATTGGTGGAGGAGGCACCAAGGTTTAAATTACCTAATTAGGGTTTAATTATAAGGCTACATGGGGCAATTTAAATAGATGTGATATTATGCAGCAAAATAACCTTTCCCGAATGTATTTATGAGATTAAGACAGAAAGTAACATATCATCTTGTCTTGGCTACAGGAGCATTATGAGTCCAATAATTAGGGTAATGGTTATTCTAATTCACTTTTTTTGTTCTAAATAAACCTTGAATGTATACATTACAATCTAGATATATGAAAGTATTTTGCCTAAACTGACAGGTTTATATAAGACAGAGTTTTTATTGAATATAGAGGACAACATTATTAGTTTGTCCCTATTCAGATTAATACCGCAACAACATGCTTATAAGCTGGCTGTGCGAGTATTTTTATCTTTAAGGAATTTTGTATGTTCTTTTTTTTTTTTTTGTGTATTATGGAGTCCATTTATTGTTAAATTACTTATTTAATTAAAGGTTAAGTTTTAGACAAATTTTCGTCAGATGAGTGCACCTTCTACTGTAGAATCATTCTTTGATTCTACACACAATATAACTATATATTGACCCTTTTCCCGTGGTGCACCACCAGCCACAAGGTAATTTAATACAAGGTCTATGATAGGACAATGAATATATTGATAATAGGCTGGGTATATTAATAAATTCATTTTCTATTTATTCCTGTGCAGATTCAAAAAAAACTTTACCCCTTGTTTTGTTACCACCGCTCTTCTCCCTGTACACCTCTACACTAGGAGAACTCATCAGCTCCTTCGGCCTCCAATACCACCTCTATGCCGATGACACGCAATTATACCTCTCCTCTCCTGAACTCTCCCCTTCTGTCCTCTCACTGGTATCCAGCTGCCTCTCCGCCATCTCTTCCTGGACGTCCGGGCGCTCTCGGAAGCTGCACACGGACAAAACCGAACTCATCATCTTTCCCCCTAAAAGAGTCTCCACCCCAACCAATCTCGCCATCACTGTTGACAACAACATAATCTCCCGTACCCCAACTTCGCTGCTTGGGTGTCAACCTTGACTACACCCTCTCCTTCGTCGCCCACATTCAATCTTTGGCTCAATCCTGTTGGTTCCAGCTACGCAACATCGCTCGCATTAGGCCTTTCCTCTCCCAGAATGCTACCAAACTGATTATTCATTCACTAATAATGTCTCGGCTCGTCTACTGCAACCTTCTCCTCACTGGCCTCTCCCCATGTTGCCATCTTGCTCCCCTCCAATCTGTTCTTAATGCTGCAGCTAGACTTTTCTTCCTCCCCCACCATTCCACTTCCACTGCTCCCCTCTGCCAAAACCCCCAGTGGCTCCCATTCTCCTACAGAATCCTCTTCAAACTCCTCACCTTCACATACAAGGCCCCCTCTAACTCTACTGCTCCCTACATCTCCAACCTCATCTCCTTACATACTCCCTCCTGCCCACACTGGTCTGCCAATGACTTACCTCTGCTCCACCCTCATGCTCGTATCCAAGATTTTGCCTGTGCAGCCCCCTTTCACTTGAATGAGCTCCCTCGCTCGATCAGGCGCTCCCCGACTTTGCAGAGCTTCGAACGTGCACTGAAAACTCACCTGTTCATCAAAGTATACCCTTCCACCACATAACCGTGTTACCAGGTCTCTTTCCCTCCTGCCTCAGCCATCTCTACCTCGCCTACTTCCTGCACTCAGGTCCCCCTCTACACACTCATGCCTCATGTCATCTGTCTCTCCCTAGATTGTAATTTCGTAGGAGCAGGGTCCTCCCCCCTACTGTCTCACAGCCCTCTTCTCTAGCACTTCTATGACAGCCTTAAGCTTCCCAGCTGTATTGTGAATTGTGTTGCTAATTGTTACTCGTGCTCTGTTTATATTTTGGTTACTGTATTGTAATGTAATGTTCTGTGCACCCTGTACTGTATTGTACGGCGCTGCGGACCACCTGCGGCGCCCTATAAATAAAATGTATTAATTATAATCTCGAAAAGGCTATGTCTGATGCTAAAAGGAAAATACTGCCTGTTCTATTGTCTTCCTGGCTTATAACTTCTGGCATTTCTATAATGCAGACATGAGGCAATTGATTAGATCTTTCTCCTAAGGATTTTTACCATCATGGAATCTAATTAATCTCCAAACAGCAGGTAGTCAAGATATAGTAAGTCTGTGCGTCTACTGGCCGGGGACAGTAATTGGGACCAAGGAAGCTTCCCATAGGTATTGTCTGTTTATCTTGTCCTGAAAGTCTGTCTGACATGTTCCTCCCCAAAGTCTGAGGGCTCTAGTTACTGAGGCCATGGCAATAAGACTTCAATGCAGTCCTTGAAGAAATTTAAAATGCTGTATAAGAATTCTCCATTTTCCTATCCATGCGGTCTCCAAGGGACCCCCCAAAGTGGAAGGGCAGTTTTACCTGACACGTTATCTATTGCTGCATCTACCTTAGGGAACCAGACTCTATGGCCCTTATTAAAACCGGCAAGATGCAGGTACGGGGCACAATTCTGGCAAGGTAGCCCATATTTTTTTAATGCGGCAAAATTTTAAAAGGCAAAATCATGCTGTTTTTCCCTTTTAAAAATTGCCACTTTAAAGAATAAAGTCGAACTTGCCGGATTTGCCAGTCTGTTAGCTTTAGACAGACATTTCTGCATTTTTTCAGGATTAAATCTTTAAGCAATTGATGTGTAGGGAATACCCTGTCTTTAATGACTGCATTCTTAAAGAGATTTATACTTGTATTAACCGTATATAATTATCCAAATCTAAGTTTCTAGAGGAAAATTTTGTACAGCACACGAACCTCCTGAGTGAGGGACATTCTATATTCCACAGCGGCACCTTAAGAGACGTTGATCGTCATAGGGGAAGTCGTGCCTTTCATCTTAACAGTTCCCATGTTTTAAGTCCAGTAAGGTTGCACAGTGTTCTCCCCAAGGCCTTATTGATGGGCGCTCGGCCCGGCATTCTTTTTTGCCCCGCCCTGCAACGGCCCGGCTTGCAGAGTTCGTTGACATCAGCTAGCAGGGGGCACCGTGTACAGCGAAGAGTGCTCACTGAGTGAGGCTGCCGGTGGAGATAGGTTCCCACCCACCCTGCACTGGAGGCAGGGTGCATAGTGCCAGCTGCCTCATGGTGCCGCATGGCTTAGAGGGCTTACTGGGGAGAACACTGGTTCCTGTTGCTGTCCATAGGGACTCATAGGAATCGTAACACTACGGATACAGAAAGAGAGCAGAGATGGGCTTGTAAAAAAGATACTGTGGTCTTTATTGGAATAATTTTAGGCTTCACAAACCAACCTTACCAATTAATTTTAATCAAAATTGACCATACATTTGCCAATCTGGTCGAGCCGTGTGTGCAAGCGAAGAACAGAAAGCTGTCCACGTCCAGGAGACAAGCAGACAGAATACAGCATATGATAGAAGCTCTCGGTTTCCAGGTCGTACACTAAGGAACCAAAACCTACAAACTGGTCCCAATAAAAAGATAGAAAAAGCCGGCAAGCGATTCCCATGACCAGCCACAGGAAGCTCCGCATAAGTTGGTCGCTGGTCTAAATATGTAACACACATTTATGTCCCGATACAAAGGCGTGAACCAATGTTTACATAGACGATGAGAGTAAGTCCATACAAAATACCAGGGCACAGAACTACAACCCAGCGCTTTTATTAAACCACAATCTGAAGAGAACTCCTGGCAATGACCAGAGGGGACTGGCGTACGCCGACGAGCTGCACCCCAGTACCCTCCGGCAGTGGACGATCTATAGGAAGCAGCTCCCCCGTCTCCGGTCACCGGATTTAAGACATGACCCCAAACACCGGATTGTGACGACAGATACTTGGCCCGATCTCCTCATAGTCCTTTTTGGTGTGGCAAACTTGGTAAAACTCCGGCTGCAAGGAAATAAGAACAGAAGTGTCCGATGTGCAAAGTAAGATTGGTGGAAATGGTTGATTGTCTGTTATAAAAGGAAGGAGGCCATTCATACAGCACCGACGTACTGTCTACATCCTAGATCTTGTGATACTAACATACATAGGAATGATTATACGGATGTAACGTGCTGTACAAGGAGAACATTCATTCTTTTTATCAGCAGCACACTTCTTTTACAGACTCGCCGTTGCACAATTAGGCATTTACTAATGACGTGATATTATCTGGGATCAGTGGCAGAGATATGGAAGGGGAGGCAATGCAGGAGAGGAAAAGACACGGCTAAGTCTAATCAAAATGACCAAAAGCAAATGGGGATAGACTTACTGTAGATGCCAGCATGGAACCTCCAAACCAGACGGCGTATCTCTGCATGTGGTGCGTAATCACCTGCACATCAATGGGCTTCGGCTAAGGAGCAAAAGGGACGGTGAGAAGAGTCTCGTTAGGGGTCACACAAACAGTCTAGTATTGCTAAGGATTGATTAATCCGCTGTAAGGCTTAGTTAGACTAGCAGATAAGGGAACATTACAGAAATAAGTTAGATGTTACTTTATTAAAAGTAGAGCTGAAATCATCAGAGAGCACTGATTCATTCTAGCAGCCTGCACCTGTCACAACCAGTGCAGTTCCTCTGTCCTGCCTGAGGTGTCGCTCTCTGCTCTAGTTTGTATCTCAGCAGTTTGTTGCATCAGCAGAGCAAAGAGCGACACCCCAGGCAGGAAAGAGGAACTGCACGGGCTGTGACAGGTGCAGGGCGGTAGAACGAACATTATATTAACCATTAATAGGGGTATTCAATATGAAACGTTAACTTCACTGTCGAAGTTAACGTTTCATATCGGAGTTTTTACCTGCGTTAAAGTATCGGGCGCGCGCCCCCTTATCCCCGTATTCAATATAAAATTAACGAAAATGGGAACCTCCGAAGTTGGATTTGCGTAAAGTTACGAATTTTTCCTTAAAAAAAATTGTAAGACCCCCCCTAAAGTTGTAAAAACATGGGGGATCACTATGGGTACCCCCGTTTTAGCCTTTAAATGAAAGTCGGGGATTTAAATAGCCGCAGCAGGTGTTTTTTTCCCGACATTTAAGAAGTGTTGCAGAAGAGCACTTAGGTTATTTTTTTCGTTTTTTTAAGTGGTCCCATCAAATTTGGGGTACATGAAAATGGGTACTAGCATATTTTTAAGTCCCTAAAGTAAATGTTTTAAAATTCTTCATTTGTGCACCTGCCGCTAATAATCTATTCTAGAATACACCTGCCGCATACATGCAGAATAGCCCTGAACCTATTTCCCTATTGTTTAACAATTTTTTCCCATTTTTTTTTTTTCACCCCAATTTTTAAATAAATTTTTTGGGGTGTCCCTATTTTTTTTTTTTTTTTAACCTTCTTTTGACACCTTTTTTAAATGTCATTCCCAGGGGTGCAGGCTATTTTTTTTTTTTTTTTTTTTTTAAGTCTGCACCCCTAAATCCCAATTCTGCAATTTTTTTCGTCACCTATTCAATGGTGAAAAGTGATCCCCGTTTTTTTATCAAAGACTTTTCAAAACTGCGATAAGTCTTTGAAATTGAATACGGTGTAAAAGTAAAACCTGCGATAATGACGTCATAGGTGCGATATTAACGCAAAAACGATGTTATCGCTCCCATATTGAATACCCCTATAAATGTGATAAATATATAAGGGGTTCAAAATGCACTATTGTTCTCCCTTTGTATCATAATCACTGGTCCCTGTGCATGCAGCGTGCAACGGTTATTTAGCATCAGATCTGCACTTATAACGCAATGTGAGGAACAAGGCAAACTAAAAACTCAGGAAGCAGGCTCAGAACTAGAGTAGAGTACTCACCTTGAGTCGGCCACCACTAAGCTCTTCGCTCAACTTCAGTCTGGCGTCAACAGTCCTCTTTAAATCTCTCTGAAGGCGACGGCCAAAGTCTCTAAACATGGTGGAACCTCCAGAGAGGACGATGTTCTGTGCAAAAATGGGAAGTACTATTTTAGTAACACGAAAGCTTCCCTGCATACACCTGGGATATTACATGGTCAACTACAAGAAAATCGGATGCAAGGAAAAAAAAAAAAAAACAACGCCACGGAACATGGCGAACATCACATATACTTCAATCACCTTGTAAAGTGGACGCCGAACATCAATGGGACAGTTCTGAATAACCTCATCTACCACCTCCGAGATGGGCTGAGTAAAATCTGGATTGGCAAACTGCAAACAAAAACACAAACCCATCGGTCAATAAAGATCAGAGTATAAATATAAGCCCGCTGCCAGCTAACGCATTCCATCTGCATTCATTAATCCCAGCCGCTCAGGCACTGTATCTCCCACCATTGCAGACATGAGCATACGACCAGGTATGTGGAACTATCCCCCTATATAAGACGTTTTCCAGTACTGTGGACATAAATGTAGGAGACTACAGCTCTATCGGACGCGCAAAGAAAATTCCAACCTCTGGGTGGAAGAAGATCTCAGGCCCCAGGAATCGCTCGTAGCCGACATCGATGTTGAATTCCTTCTTGGACACTGTATTGACCCCTGTGTACTGCTTGATCCACTTGCTGCCATCTGTGTCGTACTTGGTGAATTCTTTAACTAAATCAGGGCAGACATAGCTGAAGCGTTCCTGGAAAACAAGGGGTTAACACTAAGCCCTGGGAACATCTCCTACAGAAAAGGTGACACATACGAGATATACAGTGTACAATGGGAAAAGGGTGACAACAGGAGGGCAGAAATACACGCATTAGTGATGGACTATAGCTCCGACCAAGCCCCCTTGACACTATCGCTTCCCATCAATGTAGCTGAAAAAGGACCTCACGTAAAGGCAGGTAAGACCCTACCTCATTTACCAACATGACTGATAACACCACAATAGATATACAGCACATTATTACTGCCATGTGGCAGTCTTATATGAAAAGCACCAGGACAGGCGTGACTCAGAGGTGGACGGAGACACGGCTGTGCCCATTGGCGCCTCTGTGCAACGCATGCGCCGTAGGAATTAATAGGAATTTTCGTGCATCGCCATGGAGTACGGCTCTGAATCAGTCCCTAAGTGTCAGAGTACAGGTATCACTTGGCTGGCAAATGATCACACCGCACTAGCAGCCAGCACCCAATTCCTGGCTTTAGAGGAACCGTCCATCATCTCTGCAGCAGTGTCATGTTCAGGCCGACACGGTGACATCTATGTATCACAAACTCATTTCCACTGAAAGATCTTTGCTAAGCACAAACATTTGGGGGCAACACATGGACCCGTATTCAATTTGAAGCGAAAAGCCGTTTTTGCGTGTTTTTGGCAAAAACTTTTCGGCGATGACGTAATCTTCGCCTGTTCTCATTTTACTCCGTATTCAATTTGAAAGACTTTCTGCCTCAATGCAATGGGCGAAAAAGTTTCACCTATGAATAGCAGGCAGAAAAAAAGTGTAGAAATGGGGTTTTGGGGTGCAACGTTGCGGGAACCCCCCTGCAGCCTTCAGACAGTCCCCGGAAGGTAAACGGTGTCAAAAAATGTTTTTTAAAAAAAAAAAAGACTTAAGAACACCCCAAAAAAAAATAAATAAACGATTTTGGGGGCAAAAAAAAAAAAAAAATAATAATGTTGGGGGACAAAGTTAAAAACTAGCGAACTTGACTCCGGGGGGGTCCCCGAGTACGCCCCAGGTGTTTTTATCATTGCAGGTACTTGCGGCTGGTGGATTTTTCACGTTTAAACTTAACTTTAGCAACTTTTAAATATGCTGACCCCCATTTTCAAGTACCCCAAATTTACTGAGATAAGTTATTTTCTGCCAAAAAAATTAAAAATCCAGAAGACTATTCTGCACCACTTATACAAAAACGCTATTTAGCAGCTATTGAGCCCGTTTAAAAACACCAAATACCTTCAGCAAGCCAAATCGGGGGGTACCATAGGGAACCCCCATGTCAGAGCATCTTTTGGGGGGTGTCAGGCTGATTTCCCCAAATCTGACAGTACTTTCCGCTTGTTACAGTTTCGCCGGGTCCCGTTTTCGCCTACTTTCAAATTGAATACGGGGTAAAGCAAGCACGCGCGCGATACTTTTCCGCCAGCAAAGTAGGCGAAAAGTCCGGGACACGAAAAAGTATCGCGGCTCGGCTCAAATTGAATACGGCTCTTAAACTGAATTATCATCGTACCACTCATTCCTTCAAAGTAAATAGAATCTAAATAATAAGAAAAACATCAGAGACTGCTTCACACATCCCACCTATAGGATATAGAAAACATGACCTGCGACAGCTTCCAGCCAGCGTTCTGCCATTATAAAGGAAAGGAAAGGAGAGGAGAGGAGAGGAGAGGAGAGGAGTCCCCCCCCCCCCCCCCCCCCCTACCTTTACAGCCTTTGCCGTTTCCAAGGATTGCTCAGGAGGGATTCCAACTTCTCTGTCTCTGAGCAGCTGCTGGATGAAGTAGGTGATGTCTCTTCCGGCGATGGGGATGTGCTTAATGCAGCTTCCAATGACGTAGCCTTCAGCCTGAAAGACACAGAAGGAAACGTTTTAATATACACAAGCCTATATAAGTAGCAGCTGTGTACAGCCTTAGCTGACTAATGGCCAGTCTGGTAGCTTGCCAAGTGTTATGCTAGAAGGGAAAAGGACTGCAAGATACTCAAATAATCATTAATAGCCGGCAGCACTGGGTGTACAAGCAAAAAAAGCTCCCTTAAGTAGGAAGATACTTATTGCTTTGGGCCAGGGCTCTGTAACTGGGCCAACTAGTAACTCCTGCGTGGCTGGCTGGCTGGCTGGCTTAGAACAAGAGCAGACGGACTGTTGGGTGAAGTATTAGATAAATCATAGTTGGAGCAGAAATATAGGAAACCAGCGGCCGGTTAGGGGAAAGGTCTGTATGCAGAATACTGAATGAGGGTTTCAGCAATGAACGTGTAGAGGGGAATATAGGGAAGGGAAAGAGGGAGACAATTGCTGGAGGGTTCATTGGGGGTTTGTTAACAGCAAATGAGTAAATGACAGAAATGTACCAAGAGACATTAAAAAGAGAGATGTTAATTGTAGAGTATATTGTAGTTAGAGGAGTAGGATCATTTGTAATAAAATTCGTATATAAAATTCCTATACAGCAGGCTAGTGGCTAGTTGTCAGAAGACGTAATACATATTCCAATCACATGGTGGCAGCAGAGCACCAACTGCTGTGCTAATATCAATATACAATTTATCTTACACAGCTCTTACTGCTAATATGGGATACACGTATTGGGGCTCAGGGAAACTGGAGTTTAAGTTCCTCCAAAAACGGATTTGTATACTGTGCCCTTGAAAAAAATATGCACTTGCCCAATGTGCCTGCACCTGTGCATATATTATGTAAGCCGCCTTTTTATAAGATATAGTGTCACATACACTACTACCATATCCCTTCAATAGATCACAGTTGGGAACAGGGAAGGGGGTTGAAACACCATTGTATAATTAGAGGTGATACACTGCATCAGTGCAAGTCAGCATCTGTACAGGTATTTATGGACCCTAAACTAGGGCATCATTAATTCAGTTTCATAAAAATATCCTGGAATCCTTCCACTCAACTCGTCACAATGGAATATCCTTATATAAAGATGGGTGTTCCATATGGACTTGATCAGATATATATTCGACTCTCCTCCGTACATAAAACGTAAAAAAACAGGGTATATATAGTGAAGTTTAGTTTATTCAATATAAAAACATATCCATTAAAAAGTTCCACCAATGAATAAACAGAGCAGCGTACCGGATTAGCTGGGGTGTTGAATTGCACACACCCAAGCTCGCAATAAGGTATATTCAGTCACCTCCCGGGTTTTAGGGTCCTGGAACACCCCATATCATGTGTGCAGAATGTCCACTCCCCAAATGTCACCTGGTTGTTCCTCTGCCTTTCAAAACTCACCAACGCGTTTCTGCTCCCAAGATCTGATTTCCACTGTTCAAGTAGGAGATGGAGGAATGTGTGCGCCGGAGCGCCGGACCACGGTTCCCATAAGTCTCCCCGTCGGTGTCTGCGTGACTGAATATACCTTACATGCGAGCTTGGGTGTGTGCAACTCAACACCCCAGCTAATCCGGTACGCTGCTCTGTTTATTAATTGGTGGAACTTTTTAATGGATTTGTTTTTATATTGAATAAACATTACTTCACTATATATACACCCTGTTTTTTTACGTTTTATGTACGGAGAGTCGAATATATACCTGATCAAGTCTATATGGAACACCCATTTTATTTCAAGAAGGATAATCCATTGTGACGAGTTGAGTGGGAGGATTCCAGGATATTTTTATGACACAAAATTAAGGATGCCCTAGTTTAGGGTCCATAAATACCTTGGAAGAGCGCATAGAATCGCAAGTACAGGTTGAGTCTCCCATATCCAAATATTCCGAAATACAGAACATTCCAAAATACAGAATATTTTTAGCATGACTGAGAAAGTGAAACCTTTTCTTTCTGTTGGTTCAGTGTACACAAACTTTGTTTAAAGCACAAATTATTAAAAATATAGTATAAAATAACCTTCAGGCTGCGTGCATAAGGTGTATATGAAACATAAATGAATTTCATGTATGTACACAAACTTTTTTGATGCACAAAATTATTAAAAATATAGTATAAAATTACCTTCGGGTTATGTGTATAAGGTGTATATAAAACATAAATGCATTCTGTGTTTAGATTTGGGTCCCTTTCCCAAGATATTTCATTATTTTATGCAAATATTCCAAAATACGGAATATTCCGATATCCAAAATACCCCTGGTCCCAGGCATTTTGGATATGGGAGACTCAACCTGTACTGCGTTTTATATTTTGACTTTATAGGGGTGTGAGTGACCACCCCAGCGGTTATTGCAGCACTATTGTCGTGGAGCGCAAGTTTTTCATAACGGTATTGTGTATCAGCATATGTAAAGTGTTTTGAAATTGTTCCAAGGTATGTCTGGCCACATCTCTCTCCCTACATTGTCCAGGACCATGCTGCGCGATAACTGTAGAGCAAAGGTATAGTGTAGAAGTGTGTGTGATGGGGGGTTGGGGGGATGCGCTTGGCTTCAGGCAGTTTTATCATTTTATTTTCCAATTATTTTTTGCCATTTACTTTTTTCTTCACTTCATTTCTCTTTGGTGCACTACAAGTCCCAGGCATGCCCTGGCAGCCAAACATATGCTGAAGCTTGTATTACTGCACCCAGCAATTTAAAGGGGGCCTGGGTATACCGATACTTGTACTGCACCTAGTGGGGGGGGGGGGGGGGGGGTTTAAAAAGAAATCTACATTTAATTTTTTTATTAACCCACCACCACACAGGGGCATGCGAGCAGCCCTAGTGGTATCACCCTGGGGGCGTTACGGTGATCTTGGCAGCTCTGCCACAGGTTGGTGGTCCAGGACCAAATCAAATTATTTATGGTCAATGTGATGGGTAAAACCAACGCTGGTCGCAGCCAAATCATAAAATGTGGACAAACAGAAGCGCAAACCTGCCCACCACCACGTAACGGACGATAAGGATGACGTATAAGCACAAATTACTTAAATGAATGGTTTTCACCGACACATTTTAAAAGATCCACAGGTGGTTATAATTATTTCACTTTGGATTCTGTGAAGAGACCTGGAAAACATGCACTGTGTGGGGGTCCTGAGGACAGAGGGCCAGATTCAGACCCGCTCGCAAGCCGTCACTCCAGGTCTCGCTACAAAGGGGGCGTGCTGTCGATGGTGAGTGACAGCACGCCCCCTTTGGTGGGCGTGCCGGGGGCGTGCTGTCGATGGTGAGTGACAGCACGCCCCCTTTGGTGGGCGTGCCGGGGGTGTGGCTGCCCAGACGGAGGCGTTCCCATGGGATAGAGCAGAAAGCACTCCAGGGCTTGCGGCAAGGGTCTCGTCGCAAGCCCGATGGTCGCGATGGTCTTGACCATCGCGACCATCTTCCTGGCCGCTCACTATAGCTGTGGGTGGTCACCCACAGCTATACGAGCGGCCAGGAGGCTACTCTAAAAATTAAGAAGGATGGCCCTGATTCAGAGCGAGCACTCTGTCAGAGCGTCTGGCTCTGAATCAGGGCCTGAGTTTGAGAACCTGTGTTCTAGAGCAACGAACTGCGGGTTGCTGTGGTTTCCAGTCCATCACATGCGATTACTTGTAGGACAGCTGAGGTCACTGTGACATACATGGACAGTTCTTCTAGCTGGCACTTACCACTGGAATGACGTGAGTGACTCCATCTCCACTGTCTATTACAGTCCCAGTAAGAGTGCGCTCGCCCACCTGTCGGGATGTCCAAGACGCTGCCAACGCGAGTACAGCCTGGGAAGAAACGCACAGATAAGCTTCGTACGGAGGGGGCAAACATCCGTCACAGCAATAACATCCCTGCACTAATGATTATCCTGTTACTCCCCATTGTATGCGTGTAATAATAACAATAATTACTACACATACATACCTTTCCGCTTCTGATTTATGGGAAGTTTCTGTCCTCACCTTAGGACAGGTCTACTACACCCCAATAAAACTCCCCACCAGCCTGGAAGTGACCTATACCTATGACACACATACTGCCGTAAAACAGACAGCCCTCCAGCTGCTGTGGAGCTACATATCCCAGCATGCACGGCCAGTTTTGCTGTTAGGGCATGTTAAACCTAGGGCACGGCATGCTGGGATGTGTAGTTCCACAGCAGCTGGAGGGACGCAAGTTGAATACCCCTGTTGAACACCCTCAGGAGGAGCAATATCCTGGAGCACAGCACATGACTAGTACACTAATCCCGGAACTAACACCAATAGGGGGCACTGAGGCAGGGCAGTTACCCATCTAACACCAATGCTCCTGCAGATGGCCTCACATTCTCTCACATACCCTGGCCTGGAGGTTCCCATAGAGGTGGTCTTGGGGTCCTTCTATCCTTGGGTCACTCCTACCAACTCTTACCTTCTGAACCCTCCATCTCATTCTTTCCATTCGACACGCATGACATTTGCCTCTTCCAACGTCTTCGAGTAGCTGCCTTTATTTAGTCTCCCTGGCCTTCATTCAAAATTCCTACATCACTTGGCTTCCTGGCTCTTAATCTTCAAATGGGCCCTCAAGACCCATTTCTTCCTCAATGCTTTCCAGCGCTCATTCTAACCCACTACTCTATGCTCCTTCCTCACTATCTAGCCCATCTGTGTCACCCCTGTTTTTCTGATCCTCCCCTCAGAATGTAAGCTCTCACGAGCAGGGCCCTCGTCCCTCACGTGCTTCTTCTTGCCTTACTTTTACTTTCATTTACAATGGCACCTAAAACTTGGTTACTGACACCCTGCTGCTTATTTAGGTGTTATGCAGCATTGTTTATTAATCAAGTACTTGTCCTACATTCTGTACTGTTAATAAATGTTGTCTTGTGTGCTCATTTGTTTCTGTACTGTGTAAGGCGCTGCGGAACCCTTGTGGCGCCATATAAAGGATAATAATAATAATACTGACATAGTATGTAGTACATTAGGCCGTGATACCTGTTACCTAGTTACACAAAAAATAACAATCCTAGATTTGCCTAAACCATAGAGCTAATAAATAAGACGCTACATACATCATAATAATATATCCCAAGTTCAGACAACGTACCTGTACAGCTATATATAGCCCTGGGACATTGAAAGACTCGAACATGATCTCTGCCGTGTATTCCCGGTTTTCTGGCGTGTTCAGCGGAGGCTCGGTCTGTGTGGGGGAAAGTCAGAGATAGTTAGATTGGTTCTTATGCCCATCACAGATAGGAGGTACAGTAAGTCATCTAACCAAGCGCGGGGAGAGATACAGGTGTTAGATCACTGCTGCAGGGGCCAGGTCACATTCAGCTCAGTCTGCGGTAACAGAAGTACAGTAATGAAGGAAAAGCCCTCACCAGTAGGAAGTAATGATCTTCAGGTTCAGCCCTTAGATACTTGAATATAACCTGCTCCATAAACCGCTCCATTAGGTCCCAATCTTCCACAATCCCATGACGAATCGGCCACTATCGGAGAAAGCAAGGAGAGCCAGTAGGTACAATGACATTTACATTAAAATCCCCAAAGGGGTCACTATAACAGTCATTCACACGTCTCCGCTTCCCTTATACAAGGTTCTAGGGTGATTATTTCAGGTCACCTGAGACCAGGAAAACAAATCCATACAGAACTCCACAGGCAGCAAATTGGAAGCACACATTACATAAAATAGATCATTTACAGATGTGGACAATGGACAATTGATAGCAAGATATGGGAAACACACGAGACCGAAGCTTAAACGATGGAAGGTGGAACCAAAACAGATTCTAGATACATCAGCGCTACCCAGAACGAGTGGTACAGAACACGTACGGTGAGATGTGCCTGCTGTATACAATAATGAGCAGCCAAACACCAAAGGGACTTCAACCCTTAAGGTGCCCACACATTGGAGGACTCACGAGAGATGCAATGTCGTCAACGAGTTCCCTTAAACTCCCCGGCCGTCCTGGACAGACGATATCTTGCTAAACTGTGCAATGTAACCAACGACCCATCGTGCGTCCTTAATGATATCCAGTGCATCGTTAATAAGATTGGCAGATCTTGCCTGCGGTAGGCAAGATGTGAAGATACGACAAATGATCCGCAGGGGCCGCGCATCGGATTGTTACCGTTCCTGGAAGCTGCACAATTTGCAAGTTTTTAAACAATGTATCGTTACAATGCATCGTTTTCGTGCAAATAGTGTCTAAAATCGTCCAGTGTGTGGGCACCTGTACAACCACGATTGAGAAGACGTTAAAGGTGCCCACACACACAGCGATATTTTACCCAATCTGTCCGATTCCGACGCATTGGAACGACAGATCGTGTAAAATATGCCAAAATAGTGAGGAAATCGTGAGTCCCCACTAACGATCACGATGCACGTCCCCGCTGGTCGCACATCGCATCGTCAGATCTGCCGTGCAGTAGGGCAGATCTGACAATCTAGGATACAATACACAGTGAAAAGTCTGCATGCATGAGAGATCATTTGAAGATTGGACACCAAATTGTGTGCAGATCGCGTGCAGAGCTACCGGGGAGAGTTTCAAGGGAAATCGTACATAAATCGTACACATCGGCTGATCGTGAGTACATCAGTATGTGTGTGGCCACCTTGAGGTTGTCCGATGCAGAAGTGGGGATTACAGCTTTTATTGAAATGAGCTACAGTGTTTTGAACGGGTGCGTTTAGTAACAACGTATTCATACACTGTAGTATGAAGTAATGGGATGAGAACAGTAACTACTTCTCACAGTGAAAGGCTCACCGCAAAGGGCCTGCAGCATTATACGTGTTTCCTACCATAGGTGTGACTAAGCAGAGGATTTGTGAGTCCTCTTCAGACCCTCTGTCATGGGGTTTCGGACTATAGACAGTAATTAGATAGACACCAGACGTTAGACAGTTAATAGTTAGACAAGGATAAAAGTTCGACACAGACACATTTTTATTTTTGTTGATTAGGGTTAGGCACTTACTGGAGGGGTAGGCACTTACCCAGACGGTTAGGGTTAGGCACCATGAGGGAGGGTTAGGCACCAAGGGGAGGGTTAGGGTGAAGATTAGGGCTAAAAAAAATAAAACAATAATAATAATAATTAAAAAAAGATTGTCGACCATTTTTGTGTTGACTATTTTCATGTCGAACTTTTGACCCTGTCGACCTTTTGTACCTGTCGACCTTTTTACATGTCTAACTTTAATGTGTCGGACTTTTGTTTGTGTCTAACTTTTTTCCCTGTCTAACTATTGACTGTCTAACATCTGGTGTCTACCTAGACATTGTCTAACCAATTACTGTCTATCTCTTATAGCACACCCCTGTCATGCCGGGAAGCACTTTAACACATGAATTGACTGACCGAGAGCAGATACACACTAGATGACAAGGAGGGATCAGAACTGACAGCAGTGGGCATCTAGGAGCGACCGAAACAAGACCCCCAAATATCAGTATCAAATAACGTCTCACAAAGAATAAGTGGAAAGATACACGCTTGGGGTAGCGCTTAGAATTGCTGCAACGCAGCGTTGAGTCCCAGACCTAGGCATTATCTGTGTGGAGTTTGCACGTTTTCCCCATGTTCCTCCCTAATTTTGGAGAGTCCTCTTACAATCTATACCTCCTGCTCTAAACTGCTTTTAACAGAAAGATACAAAAAACCCAAAAAACTCAGCAGTAATGCATTGAGGAATACGTGACCACTCCCCAGGTTTATAGTGTTTCTCCAACACGAATCTGCGGCAAAATGTGATGTGCGGGACTTGCTCATGATGTCATGGTGTTTTTTCTAGAACATCCACCATTTCCAGTTACTTCCACATGACAGGTGTTCTAGTCAGCCACATGAACTCAGTCAGGTGCATAGACACTACTGTGCGATACCTTTGTGGCATATGTTGGTTTGTCTATTGCCTCATCTCCGATAAAGAAGTCCAGGTCATCCACACCCTTCATGAGACGTCTCTGAGCCTGGTCCCCAACTTTGGCCGACTCCTTGATGGCAATACCTGAGAAAAAGCAGATCTGGAGATTACTATGAAACCTGCAAAAGACATAGTATCTGCACTCATTTAATATAACAGCAAGCGCGCACAGCAGTAACAATATAACAAGCCCCTCTGCTCACAGCCCGCTACATCATAAATCGGCCCTTTCACTCATCCCAGCCATGTACTCTTACTAAATACTTCCGCCACAGCAAGCGCACAGCCTGCTACATCAAATCAGCCCCTCCACCTCAGCAAGCGCATAGCCCGCTGCATCATAATCAGCCCCTCCACCTCAGCAAGCGCACAGCCCGCTGCATCATAATCAGCCCCTCCACCTCAGCAAGCGCACAGCCCGCTGCATCATAATCAGCCCCTCCACCTCAGCAAGTGCACAGCCCGCTGCATCATAATCAGCCCCTCCACCTCAGCAAGCGCACAGCCAGCTACATCGTAATCATACCTTCCACTAGAACAAGCGCACAGCCCGGTACATCATAATCAGACCCTCCACTAGAACAAGCGCACAGCCCGCTACATCATAATCAGCCCCTCCCCTAGAACAAGTGCACAGCTCGCTAAACCATAAAAAACTCCCCCACCCCAGAAAGCGCACAGCCCGCTACATCATAAACAGCCCCTCCACCCCAGCAAGCGCACAGCCCATTATATCATAATCAGCCACTCCACTAAAGCAAGCGCACAGCCTGCTACATCATAATCAGCCACAGCAAGTGCACAGCCCGCTACATCACAATCAGACCTTCCACCTCAGGAAGTGCACAGCCCACTACATCATAATTAGCCCCCTCCACTAGAGCATGCACACAGCCCGCTACATCATAATCAGCCCTTCCATCTCAGCAAGCGCACGGACGGATACATAATAAACCCCTACACCCCAGAAAGCGCACAGCCCGCTACATCATAATCAGCCCCTCCACTAGAGCAGTGATTCCCAACCTCGGTCCTCAAGGCACACTAACAGTCCTGGTTTTAGTGATATCCATGCTTGTGCACAGATGGTTAAATCAATATAACTGAGGTACTAATTAAGTCACCTGTGCTCAACTATGGCTATCCCTAAAACCTGGACTGTTAGTGTGCCTTGAGGACCGTGGTTGGGAACCCCTGCACTAGAGCAATCGCACAGCCCACTACATCATAATCAGCCCCTCCACTAGAGCAAGCACACAGCTCGCTACATCATAATCAGCCCCTGCACCACAGCAAGCGTACAGCCCACTACATCATAATCAGCCCCTCCACCTCAGCAAATGCAGCCTGCCACATTATCAGCCTGCATAGCCTAGCAAGCGCACAGCCCACAACATCATCATAGTCAGCCTCTCCACTACAGCAAGCACACAGCCCGCTACATCATAATCAGCCCCACCACTAGAGCAAGTGCACAGCTCACTAAATCATAATCAGCCCCTCCACCTCAGCAAGTGCACAGCCTGCTACATCATAGTCAGCCTCTCCACTAGAGCAAGCGCACAGCCCGCTACATTATAATCAGCCCCTCCACCTCAGCAAGCGCACAGCCCGGTATATCATAATCAGCCCTACTACTAAAGCAAGCGCACAGCCCGCTAAATCATAATCAGCCACCCCATTTCAACAAGCGCACAGCCTGCTACATCATAATCAGCCTCCCCACCCCAGGGAGCACACAGCCCCACTACATGATAATCAGTCCCTCCACCTTAGCACGCGCACAGTCCACTACATTATAAATCAGCCCCTCCACTAGAGAAAGCATACAACTCACTAAATCATAAGTCCCTCCACCCCAGAAAGCGCACAGTCTACTACATCATAATCAGCCCAGCAACCCAGCAAGTACACTGCCCACTACATCATAATCAGCCCATCAACCCAGCAAGCACACAGCCCACTACATCATAATCAGTCCCTCCACCAGAACAAGCGTACAGCCCACATCATAATCAGCCCCTCCGCCACAGCAAGCGCACATCCCATTACATCATAATCAGACCCTCGCACAGCCGATACATCATAATCGGGCCCAGCAAGTGCACAGCGCGCTACATCAAAATCAGCCCCAGCAAGCGCACAGCCCGCTACATCATAATCAGCCCTACTACTAAAGCAAGCGCGCAGCCCGCTACATCATAATCAGCCCTACTACTAAAGCAAGTGTACAGCCCACTAAATCATAATCAGCCCTACTAATTAATCAAGCACACAGCCCGCTACATCATAATCAGCCCCTCCACCCCAGCAAGCGCACAGCCCGCTACATCATAATCAGCCATTCCACTAAAGCAAGCACACAGCCTGCTACATCATAATCAGCCCCACCACTAGAGCAAGCACACAGCTCACTAAATCATAATAAGTCCATCCACCCCAGAGAGCTCACTACATCAGCCCCTCCACCTCAGCAAGCACATTGCCCACTACATCATAATCAGCCCGCTACATCTTAATCAGTCCCTCCACCCCAGCAAGTGCACAGCCTGCTACATCATAATCAGCCACTCCACTAGTTCAAGCGCACAGCCTGCTACATCATAATTAGCCCCTCCACCTCAGTAAGCGCACAGCCCGCTACATCATAATTAGCCCCTCCACCTCAGTAAGCGCACAGCCCGCTACATCTTAATCAGTTCCTCCACCTCAGCAAGCGCATTGCCCATTACATTATAATCACTGCCATGTCACACCATACAACTTTTATAAACCATGAGCACTTACATGATGGTATGATGAACTGCGGTTCTGTATTCCCAGCATATCCTAGTTTTGTATATCTGAAAAACACAAACCGTAAAACACATTTGAGAGCATGTAGGGGGGTTATACACACGTGTTCGCCATAAGTATTCTCCACAGTACTTTAATCCAAACCTCGCAGGCATGTACTAAGGGCATACATGCATCTCAGCAGATGAGGCCACAACCGCGCTTTCTGGGTGTAGATATTACATTGGCACCTATTTTGCTCCTGGTTATGGCCTCGTTTATTGCATCCTAATGTTTAAATTTTGAATGGAAATTACGTATTTGAAAGTGGACAAGTCACAGGCTGGCAGCGAGCAGAGTGTGTTCTGCATCCCAGGTATAAACCTGCAGGAGAACCTCTGCTTGCTAGTACTTGTTTTACAATGCGATCATTCTTCAGCAGCCCCCCCCCCCCCCTGCCCCTTCATTATACGCATACACACCCCAGGGAAAATAGACAGTGATTCTATCCTCACCTGGAAGTCAGTGCTCTCGCTGTACAATGTACGCTTATCTCATGTCCACTTGCACACATTACATTTACCAGGTCTAAGCCACACAAACCTGACAGTACAACACAGGACTTCAGCAGATGCAGCACTGCACGGCCTCAGGCAGAGTCAACTTTTATTAGAATGCCTCTAGAACAGAGGTAGGCAATGAGCGGCACTCCACCTGTTGAACTACACAGCCTAGCATGCCCTGCCAGTTTTAGCATACCCGGACAGCAAAACTGTGGCAGAGCATGCTGGGATGTGTAGTCACACAACAGCTGGAAGGCTGCTTATCGCCTACCCTTGCTCTAGAGCAGCGGTCTTCAACCTTGGCCCTCCAGCTGCTGTGGAACTACACATCCCAGCATGCACTGCCATAGTTTTAGCATGCCGTTATATCAAAAAGGTGGCAGTGCATGTTGGGATGTGTAGTTCCACAGCAGCTGGAGGGCCAAGGTTGAAGACCCCTGCTCTAGAGAATAGATGGCTGTGCAGCCCTGTGGCTGTCTGGCCACCAAGCCCCACTTCACACTGTACCCCCGAATCACCTTCTCCACCTCTGCTGGCTCCGTGCACACAGGACTCCACCTGGTCCAGCCAGGGTGCAGGTGGCTTGGTGATTGTCACCAGCAAGTACCAGATACTGCTTAGTGCAATGCATTAGGGTACATGTAGTTTTGTGCAAGCACAGGCTACACACTCACCCCCTACAGGGACTGCAGCCACACAGAGAAAACTGCTAAGACTGAAAGACGCCCCTACAGAGGTACCAGTGAGAGGAAGAACCATGCATACACATTTCTGGATCATACATTACCTTTACTACATATATAATTGCAAGATGCCCCTCCCCCTTCCTTTACATTTACTGCACCATGTAAAGCAGTTGTGCCATTTACTCAGTATCAAGAAATCAGACTAGAACAATGGAGGGAGGTATGGAGATAATCATCACTTCATCGTTGGACCTCAATCCTCCAATCCAAATGCTAAGCCAGTCCGCCAAGATGTCAATCACTTGCTGTGATTAGCCCCCCCACAGGTATTTTTTGAACGATTTGTCATTAACGTTCAAAAAATCGTTTAGTTTCTGAGTTATAACGATGAACGATAATCGTTCCAGCGCGCTCCCGTTTGTAGTTAAGGTTCATCGTCCATTTCAGGCTGTCCAACAAAACGATTTTCATTAAGGGAAGGAACATTTTTTTGTTAATCGTAAAAATCGTTCATTAAGCTCCATACACACGGTCAGATTTTTCTTCAGATCGGAACGGTAACGATTTAAAAAATCGTTCACATCTGAAAGAAAAATCGGACATGCGTGCAACGATGAACGATGCACGTTCCCCATTGTCAGATAACTATAATCGGACATCTGATGCGTTTGTAGTTAGTTTTGGACGATTTCCATTCATTTTAAGAGTGTCAAAAATCGTTAATCTGACATATCTGACCGTGTGTATGTATTACACTTCAAAAAATCGTTCACTTTTTCAAGGGAAAATCTGACAGAAAATCGTTGGTTCCAAAATCGTTACGTGTGTATGCACCGTTACATGCGTTCAATAACTCTATAAATAACCTGCTTGTCTGTGTAGTTTTGCAGCAATAATTAGTACTCTGGCACTAATAGTGTTCACTCTACGTGCCGGGTGCTGATCAGTGTAGAGGGTATATTTTACTTTTGAAGGGCAACATTTTAGACGTGATAAATAACTACAGCAACTGTATCTGTAGTGATACATCACGTCTAAAATGTAGCCATTCAAAAGTAAAATACGCCCTCTTCACTGATCAGCACCCTGCACCTAGAGTGAACACTCCTACACCAATATGTCGTCGGTAATAAAACTACTTAGGAAAAATAAATCAATTCAATTCAGCGCGATGCTAAAATGCCCGAGGAAGGAGTTCCCGGAGAAGTTCAATTCACCGCGCTGTTAACCCGACATCCGTACTGCAAGGCTCAGTATTAAGATGGTGTAATGTAGCGTTCCCGCTAGGCTGTTTTAGCGGGGCGCGGCGCCCTGCCCTCCTCCTGGAGGGCAAAAAAGCACCCTGCCCTCCAGGAGGAGGGCAAAAAGCGCCCTGCCCTCACAGCCTGCGGGTGCCGTTCTCACCCGCGGGATGCAGTGTCTCGCGGGTGGAGAAACATGCGGTGACCGCCGGAGAATAGACGCCGGGCGCATGCACCCGGCATCTATTCTCCCTTTCTGCAGCGCTTGGGGGCTGCCCAACACGCCCCCAAGTATGACGAAAAGGGGACGCGTCTTATAGACACGCCCCCTTTTCATGACCACGCCCCCTTTTCGGGCGCACAAAATTGCCCTCTCTATCTCCGGCGCCCTGCCTGCCACCGGAGCTAGAATGAACACTAGTAATGGTTAGCATCACTACCTCACAGCAATTAACCCTAGTGTTTAAGTGTGTGTGTACATGTGATAGGGAATATAGAGTGTAAGCTCCACTGGGGCAGGGACTCATGTGAATGGCCAAATATTCTCTGTTAAGCGCTGCGGAATATGTGTGCGCTATATAAATAACTAGCAGTAATAATAATAAATATTTGATAGGACTTGCAGAGTCCACGAGTTGCCTAAGAGATAGAGCAGACACCTAGCACCCACTCTGCACGAAGAGGAACTGAAGGCCTATCAAGGAGTGGCCACAGAGGACTGCGGTGACTTTAATGAAGTCGCAAGTGCCCTCCTACAGCGATATTTCACCACACCTGAGTCGTTTCGGAGTGTGTGCAAGACTTGAAGCGGACAAGTAGGTGGCAATTCGGCCACAAGGGCAAAAGTGCCAGACCAGCAGCCAACCCCAAAAAACTGTACACCCATCGTCTGCTCATCGCCCCCCAAAAGCAAGCATACTCCAACCCGGGTGTCTTGACTGGACAAGAACTGCTACAGCTGTGGGAAAATTGGACATCTAAGGATGAACTGTCCCAAGCACCCCCAGACTCGTGCCCCAAATCAGAGTGGAGCCTGGATTTGGACTATTCCCCCTCTAGTCAGTCCTACGGAGTGTGGCGGCACCTGCAACCAGTCCAAGTGGGGCCCCTGCACGGGGGAGACACGGGGCCTCAATCCCAGTAGTGAGCCGCCACCTTATAGAGCCAGGTGCAGTATCACAGTGTCGCACTGCCAACGCGACTGGCAGGCGGAATGGGGCAAGAGGATCCAACGCCGAGGATGTTGGGTCCGGCTTGTTGAATTCTGTGGCCAGTGATGCTCCTGTCCCTAGTGGTTTGCCAACTCTGGCGGTGAGTATGAGTGACCACACTGACTTCCCTTTGACTGACCCTACCCCCCTATAGTGTCCCAACTTAGAAGAAGTGAGGGCCACAGGCAGGAGTTCAGGGAAGCTCAGCTCACTAACCCATCTCAGGAAGGCATGCGGTGCCAAGCTGGAAGCGGCCTTTCAGGGATGGTGGCAGTGAGTGACCTGGCAGGAAGACGTTAAGGTACAGGGTAGGCAGGAAGGTAGAAGGGGATAGAGCAGACAGGGAACATGTCAAAACAGGCAGCGGACAAGGTGGTAAGAGTAGACCTAGGTGACAAGGTAGGTGGCCTGGGTCATGGATCGTTAGAAGAGGATGGGAGGGCAAATCTGGCAGTTAGGGCAGACAGGTGCCAGGTGGAAGTGACAGATGCGATACCTAGGGTATAATGTGGGAGGAGACTGGGGTAGGCCTAAACCAGTGGAGGTAGAGGCAACCAGAGTCTGTCCCCAGCCACAACCCTGAGACAGGTATTGACCTTACAGACTGTAGGGCCCTACGGACGAGTTGTCCACTACTTTAGTTCTGTAGTTACCTCCCTTAGAGAGTTGACTAGGGAGGGACTTCCCAAGTCAGTGGACTAGCTACCCGTTTGTGAGTTGGCATTCCAGTCATTGAAGACGGCTCTGGTACAAGCTTCAGTACTGCGGGCACCTGACTACAGTAAAAACATTGTGGTACAGACTGTGGAGGGTGGAGAGCGGTACAATAATGAGTGTCTGCAGGCAACAGTGAAGCATGGTGGAGGTTCCTTGCAAGTTTGGGGCTGCAGACCCGGGACTTTGGTGTAAAAGGGGTAATATTGATTTGATTTAGATTTCTCTTCTGTTCATGCACTTTGCATTTTGTCAATTGATAAAAATAAACTAACACTTGTATTTTTTTAAAGCAGTCTTACTTTGCCGCATTTTTTCCACACCTGCCTAAACCTTTTGCACAGTACTGTGTGTGGATGATATATATATATATATATATATATATAGCGTTCCCGCTAGGCTGTTTCAGCGGGGTGCCACACCCTGCCCTATTTCTGAAGGGCAGAAAGCACCCTGCCCTTCAGCGCAGCGCCCCGCTGAAACAGCCTGCGGGCGTCCTGTCCTCCACCCACGGACCGCAGAGTCCCGCGTGAGGGGAAATCGGCAGAGCAGCGGTCACCGCCGGTGAATGGATGCATTCACAGTGACCTCGGCGCTTGGGGACAGCCCAACATGTCCGTAAGTGCCAGGCACGCCCCAAAGAGTGACGAAAAGGGGACACGCCCTTTTTGGGCACGCGCAGAAGTGCCCTTGCTCTAGGTCCGGCGTCCTGCCTGCCGCCGGACCTAGAGTGAACACACACACACACACATTTATTTTATATATTTATTATATATATGAGCTTTAAGAAATGGACATGTCGCCCAGAGTAACCAATCAGATTCTACTTAACATTTAACTAGCACCTTCTAGAATAGGGATGGGCAATAAGCAGGTCCCCAGATGTTGTAAAACTACACATCCCCGCATGCCTTGCACCAGTTTTGCTATTTGGCCATGTTAAAACGGTTGCAAGGCATGCTGGGATTTGTAGTTCAACAGCTGGAGGGACGTTTATTGCCCACCCCGGTTCTAGAAGAAAATAGCTAGAATCTGATTGGTTGCTATGGGCAACATCGCCACTTCTAAAAACTCTCACTTTAGTAAATATACCCCACAATCTTAAGATGACCATACATTATCCAATAGATGTGTATGAACTAATCTAGATCCAGACATTCTGGGTTCGACATGAATGTCTGGATCAGAGTGCGATACATAAGCACATTTAGACGATGGCCACATACAGCGTCAGGCGCAGTTATCTCGTCTATCACACCTAATTCGGGATCTGTAATATCTTGTACAGTCACTTGCATGTACGGCCCCTTTACTGACTAAATACGGCTTTAAATCGGTCACAATGCTGATTAGGGGCACTCCAGGACACTGCAATTAATAAACATAACTCTAAAGCTGCATACACACACACGCACACACGCACGCACGCACGCACACACACACGCACACACAACGATTTAGTAAATGAACGATTTTAGTAAACTATTTTAGTTCATTTTTTCAAGGGAAAAATGAACGAAAATCGTTTACTAAATGTAATGAACGATTTTTTTTGAACGACCAACGATTTTTGCATATTTCCTTACTGAAAATCGTTGAGTTGGTCAGTCTGACTGAACTACAAACGTGAACGATAATCGTTCATTGTTTTAACTCAGAAAGTGAACGATTTTTTCAACGATATCGTTATCGATAATCGTTCAAAAAATCGTTGTGTGTATGCACCTTAATCCATAAGGGATGCAGGGTGAGCAGATCAGATTAGCGCATTGATGAATTTTCAGGTGTGAAAATCAACCCAATCTATCCAGTCATAAACGTTTGGATGGTCACAGGTAGTAATAAGCTCCTGCGATTAATTAGTTAGCACAAGATGTGTTGGACAGGATGTTAGACACGGAATCTCACAATTGGAAGGAACTTCTGCTTTTTTGAAAGAACCAGGTCATGCACTTATTACATATGTATACTGTATAGTAAAGAACAGAGGGCCTGATTCAGACCCGGTCGCAAGCGCTGAGTGCTCGCAACCGGGTCGATGGTGGGCCACAGCGCATGCGCACGACGGAGTCGGCTCCGTTCGCATGCGCTAGACCTGGCTAGCGACGGGCACTCCGTCGCTCCGGGTCTCGCACCAAAGGGGCGAGCTGACGATGTTGAGCGACACCTCGCCCCCTTTGGTGGGCGGGCCGGGGGGGTGGATGCCCAAACCGAGGCGTTCCCATGAGAACGACTGCCGTTTGGGGGCGGCCCCACTGACATCACAAGTGATGTCAGTGGAGAGCTTCCGGCTCTGTTAGAACCGAAAGCTCTCTGGGGCTTGCGATGAACGAGACCCTACCACAAGGGTCTCGTCTCAATCCCGATGGTCTAGACCATCATCATGGCCGCTCGCTATAGCTGTGGGTGGTTATCCACAGCTACGCGAGCGGCCAAGAGGCCGCTCCAAAAGAAAAAAAAAGCCCGGCCCTGATTCAGAGCGAGCAGCTCTGAGTCAGACCCAAAGGCTATAGATCTACACTTGATCATTCACTGGACGCCCTGATCTATGTCTCCACCATTCCTCAGATTTATACACGTACATCCCCATCCATAACCCCACACATATGGAGGATAACAATCTATAACTAGTAATCTGAGCAGATCATATCCCTTTCTTAATAGATCTAACAGGTCCCTATCACTATTAGTATAAAAAGTGCAGTAATATACTGCCAGCTCCCTGCACAGCTATTAGAGGACGTGGTGAATGTAAAGTAGGAACTGCTGATCATGACTCACTTCCACTTTTAACATCAGCAAAGCGGAAACTCGCATTAATATGTAGAGAGGGGAGAACACTGGCCCAGTGTCTCCCCACATGCCGGTAGTTAGAGTACTATCATTGCTCAGGGTTTCACCTAAGTGAGAACCTTTTTTATGACCACAACAATATTTGTGAGCGAGTGTAGTGAAGTCACACAAACTGCCCCAGACCATTCATCTACTTCTGATCTATATTGTATAAACACACACGACGGACCTATACTGGATAATCAGCAAGTGATGAACCTACTGGCTCCTGGTCATAGCACAGTACACCACTAGTGCCCCGCCCACCGCGCAAACACAACAGCAATCGGACAAATTTAAGCTGCCAATGGGAGGAATAAATCATACTTGCCTACTTTTGAAAAGTTCAGGGAGATTGTGATAGCAGCACCTATAAGTATGTGTTACAGTGGGCGTGTCCTACTACATCTGAGAGGCGTGTCATAAACCTGACTTGCATCCAAATGTAAATGAGATAGAGATACAGATATATATATCAGCTGCATAATGGGGGTAAGATGCAATCAGGGAGATTGGTAGACGCTTCATGGAGACAGGGAGATTGCTTCTATTTCAGGGAGTGTCCTGACAATGAGGGAGAGTTGGCAAGTATGGAATAAATACCACGCTGGACCTTGTCCTGTCACCATACTACTACCTGTATATAAATATGTGATAGTGCGGGTAATAAAATTCTCAACTCCTCTCACAGCAAGGCAGGTCAGTAACAATCACAGTCTAAACATATAGCTATACGTACACATGCCTTCCACAGAATTATTATTTCACCTATATAGCCACATGCTGCAATGTTACAGTCAGTCTAACTTATACATAGCACTGCCAGCACACTCTCGCTGCCTACAGTGCAGGACCGCCAGCCATGCAGCACGCTCACTGCATATAGTGCAGAACTGCCAGCACTCACTGCCTACAGTGCAGATCTGCCAGCACGCTCACTGCATACAGTACAGAACTGCCAGCCATACAGCACGCTCATTTCATACAGTGCAGAACTGCCAGTGCTATACATGCTGACGGCATACAGTGCAGAACACCAGCAGTGCTATACATGCTCACGGCATGCACTGTAGAATAATACCAGCAGTGCTGTACAGGCTCACGGCATACAGTGCAGAACACCAGCAGTGCTGTACAGGCTCACGGCATACAGTGCAGAACACCAGCAGTGCTGTACATGCTCACGGCATACAGTGCAGAACACCAGCAGTGCTGTACATGCTCACGGCATACAGTGCAGAACACCAGCAGTGCTATACATGCTCACGGCATACAGTGCAGAACACCAGCAGTGCTATACATGCTCACGGCATACAGTGCAGAACACCAGCAGTGCTATACATGCTCACGGCATACAGTGCAGAACACCAGCAGTGCTATACATGCTCACGGCATACAGTGCAGAACACCAGCAGTGCTATACATGCTCACGGCATACAGTGCAGAACACCAGCAGTGCTATACATGCTCACGGCATACAGTGCAGAACACCAGCAGTGCTATACATGCTCACGGCATACAGTGCAGAACACCAGCAGTGCTATACATGCTCACGGCATACAGTGCAGAACACCAGCAGTGCTATACATGCTCACGGCATACAGTGCAGAACACCAGCAGTGCTATACATGCTCACGGCATACAGTGCAGAACACCAGCAGTGCTATACATGCTCACGGCATACAGTGCAGAACACCAGCAGTGCTATACATGCTCACGGCATACAGTGCAGAACACCAGCAGTGCTATACATGCTCACGGCATACAGTGCAGAACACCAGCAGTGCTATACATGCTCACGGCATACAGTGCAGAACACCAGCAGTGCTATACATGCTCACGGCATACAGTGCAGAACACCAGCAGTGCTATACATGCTCACGGCATACAGTGCAGAACACCAGCAGTGCTATACATGCTCACGGCATACAGTGCAGAACACCAGCAGTGCTATACATGCTCACGGCATACAGTGCAGAACACCAGCAGTGCTATACATGCTCACGGCATACAGTGCAGAACACCAGCAGTGCTATACATGCTCACGGCATACAGTGCAGAACACCAGCAGTGCTATACATGCTCACGGCATACAGTGCAGAACACCAGCAGTGCTATACATGCTCACGGCATACAGTGCAGAACACCAGCAGTGCTTTACATGCTCACGGCATACAGTGCAGAACACCAGCAGTGCTATACATGCTCACGGCATACAGTGCAGAACACCAGCAGTGCTTTACATGCTCACGGCATGCACTGTAGAATAATACCAGCAGTGCTGTACAGGCTCACGGCATACAGTGCAGAACACCAGCAGTGCTGTATATGCTCACTGCATACAGTGCAGAACACCAGCAGTGCTATACATGCTCATGGCATACAGTGCAGAACACCAGCAGTGCTTTACATGCTCACGGCATACAGTGCAGAACACCAGCAGTGCTGTATATGCTCACTGCATACAGTGCAGAACACCAGCAGTGCTGTACATGCTCATGGCATACAGTGCAGAACACCAGCAGTGCTGTATATGCTCACTGCATACAGTGCAGAACACCAGCAGTGCTATACATGCTCATGGCATACAGTGCAGAACACCAGCAGTGCTTTACATGCTCACGGCATACAGTGCAGAACACCAGCAGTGCTGTATATGCTCACTGCATACAGTGCAGAACACCAGCAGTGCTGTACATGCTCATGGCATACAGTGCAGAACACCAGCAGTGCTGTATATGCTCACTGCATACAGTGCAGAACACCAGCAGTGCTATACATGCTCATGGCATACAGTGCAGAACACCAGCAGTGCTTTACATGCTCACGGCATACAGTGCAGAACACCAGCAGTGCTGTATATGCTCACTGCATACAGTGCAGAACACCAGCAGTGCTGTACATGCTCATGGCATACAGTGCAGAACACCAGCAGTGCTATACATACTCACTGCATGCACTGTAGAATAATACCGGCAGTGCTTTGCACACTCGCTGCTTACGGTGTAGAACACCAGCAGTGATTTATACACTCACTAATCTTAGTACAGAGCAAAAGCTGCATATTGCACAACCAATGAACATAAATGTGGAACTCCAGCTCTGGCCTGCACACTTCCTGTCCACTAAATGTATGAAGGTTGACAAAGAAAAAACTTCCTTATATGTAGATAAGAGAAAAAGCAGGAAGTTATTATGTGGCCCAACCTACTCCTCCACCCCAATGCACACCTGAAGGTCTGATGCACAAGCACAACCCATCCAGGCCTAAGGAATGCCGATCCCATCAGTAACCCCCACAGCCCTCCGTCTTCCTGCATTCCCCAATCCCACAGCTCAGCTTTCTGGGCACAGAGTCTGGGATCCTTTCCTTCTATCCAGCTTTCACAATGCTGTCATTAGACACCAGCACAATTTTGTTTTAAAAGTTTTGCAGAATGGTCTCATTCTGGGTGCGAAAGGTTATCTCAGGTGTTCCCACGGAAATTCAAACACATCCCCACTATGTACAGTATACAGAATATAACTGCATTATACTTCATTCCGGCTGTGTGGTGTGCAGGTCTTCTGTGTATGTGTAATAGGGCCAGCCCAAACATGTTCACTCAACTACAGCACTTCAATCAATTCCCACAATTTTTTGCACACTTGACTTTTGTTGTTGAACAGTTCATAGGTGTGCACGGATAATAGTGACCCGCACACAACCCAAATGCGTCATCAGCCAAGACCCGGTCCTCAGTGCCCAGGACACAGACCCCGGGTAACATATCACAGGTCCCTCTTTACAGGATTTCTGATCTACCAGGTCCAGCAGACTCTCCCAAGCCACTTCAGCATGCCCCACACACATGACAGCACAACTGATAAATACTAAATGTCTCATATATGTAGCAATAAACCAGGAGCAGCATTAAGACACCAGCACAATCCTATGGACAATATAACACTCTGCCTTTAAGTAATAGCACCAGGAGGACATTGGGGCAGCTTAGCGCCCATACCTCACCATGTACCACATCACATACCAATCAGTGACCCCATTGCTGGCATTCACAACGTACATCTCACCCTTTACACAAACCCTCTTCACCCAACATAAACGTGCTCAATAGTATGCACCGGCCTCACCCATCATTCACCCACCACTCTGTCCACCTCACCCCTCATACACCCACTCACCACTGTGCCCTCCTAACCCATCATAGCCTCATTCACCACTAAGTGCCCTCCTAACTCATCTACATCTGTCCCCCCTCACCCATCATACACCCGCACCCCACTGTACCCTCCTAACCCATCATAGCCTCATTCACCACTAAGTGCCCTCCTAACACATCTACATCTGTCCCCCCTCACCCATCATATACCCACAATCACCACTGTGTCCACCTCTCCCATCATACACCCGCTCCCCACTGTGTCCACCTCACCCATCATACACCCACTTATCAGTGGGTTCCATGTCACCCACTAACCACTGTGTGCCCACCTCTCCCATCACACAGCAGTTCACCACTGTGCTCTGCTCACCCATCATAGACCCACTCACCAATGTGTGCCCACCTCACTAATCACACACCCACTAACCACTTTTGTGCCTACCTCACCCACTTACCACTCTGTGCCCACCTCAGCCATCACACACCTACTCACCGTGTGCTCACCTATCACACACCCACTCACCACTGTGCCCCTCACCCACCATACACCCACTCACCACTGTGTACCCACCTCACCCATCATACACCCACTCACCACTGTGTACCCACCTCACCCATCATACACCCACTCACCACTGTGTGCACTCCTCACCCATCACACACCCACTAACCACTTTTGTGCCCACCTCAGCCATCACACACCTACTCACCATGTGCTCGCCTATCACACCCACTCACCACTGTGCCCCTCTCACCCATCACACACCCAATCACCACTGTGTGCCCACCTGACCCATCATACACCCACTCACCACTGTGTACCCTCCTCACCCATCATACACCCACTTACCACTGTGCACCTCACCCATCATACACCCACTCACTAATGTGCCCTGTTCGCCCATTACACCCACTCACTGTGTGCCCATCTCACACATCATACACCAGCTCACCACAGTGCCCTCCTCCCCTATATAGCCAGTAATGACCACTATGTGCCCAGATCAGGTGGGCAGGTGTATAATGGTGAGTGTATGCCCACCTCACCCATTATACACCCGCCACTGACATATTTCTATGATGCCCAGCAGTGGTGTTATCACACATGTGCCTTCCTCGCCCATCATACCCCTGCCATATTTAGAGCAGAGGTCCCTCTGAAGGGCGATGTCTCACCCCGTGCCGCAGTCCACCACACAGGCCGGGAGCCGGGCAGCCATGTCCTGTATCGGGAGCGGCTTCCGCACAGACTGACAGCAAGATGGCGGCCAATACCCAGGCTGAGGAAACCAGAAAGGAAAGGCAACCAATCAGAGACTGAGAGCTGACGCCGATCAACTAATCAGCGTCGTAGCAATAATGACATACAGCTAATCAGTGGGTGCAAGCTGAGGCGATGTAGCCAATCACAGGAGACAGCAAGGCTACTGTAGCCAATAACTGGGGCCAGATGAGCCGCTATGGCCAATCACTGGAGGAGGCAGGGCCACTGTCACAGGGCACGATGGATAGACTGGCGAACCAATCGCATCCGCCTCAAGCGGGGGCGTGAGCCAATCAGAAATAAGAGCCAGTTAGAAAGTGGGGACGTGAATACTGTAATATTAGCCCTTTTATTATTTTTATTATTATTATTATTATTATTATTATTATGATTATTATTATTATTATTTAATACACTAGACAGGTTACTGCAAGGGGTCAATCCAATTAGCCACGATGATCTTGCCGGTGCGAGTTATCGCGGCAATGGTCGCACTTTACGGCAGCCTGGAGCCATAGGGCTTGGAGCAAAATTCAGCGAATTGGGTCTCTGAGCAGGCCACGAAGGATGCGAGGTGCCGGTCCGTTGCTGGCGTTTTAAGGCCGTTGCAACGGTAACTCGCACTCTTCGCACTTAGAAGCTGATTCAGACTCGCTTGCTAGAATGCGATCGCTCGTAGCTGGCCGATTTTTGTAATCTGTTCATGCGCGAACCAGTGCAAAAACTCGGGAAGCGATCACTCGCTGCACATAGACATCCCAATCACTCGCTGCGCATAGACAGCCCAGCAGAGTGGCAGGAGAAACCGTTTGTGAGTGATAACAGGGGCAGGCCGCTAGAAACGGGGGAGTGGAGGTGCGAACGCAGGCGTGTCTGAGGGTCTCAACGCCGTAAATTTGGCTCAGTAATATGCTGAGAGGCCCCAAAAACGGCCACGACACGCCTGCATATTTGTCGCCACTCACCGAAACCACCCCCAAACAGTCCATGACTGTCAATCACTTGCGAGCGCCATCGCCAAGATATCATGGCGCGAGCGCTGTGCAACCGCAACACATGGACAGTCGGCAGATAATCGCTCAACTGCGTAAATACTGGCATGGCGTCCACATCTGCATCCGACCCTGAGTGCGCAAACACCCGCAACACTCCCATAACACGGACCATCTCAGTGCGTCTTAGCCACCTCCCAGGAACACCCTGTACTTTTCCAAGACATTTTTATTATTATTATTATTATTACCAGTTATTTATATAGCGCACACATATTTCACAGCACTTTACAGGGAATATTTGGCCATTCACATCAGTCCCTACCCCAGTAGAGCTTACACTCTCTGGGCCTGATTCAGACCCGCTCACGAGCGCTGAGCGCTCGCAAGCGGGTCGATGGTGGCCCAGGGCGCATGCGCGAGACCCGGATAGCGACGGGCAAACCTTCGCTCCGGGTCTCGTACCAAAGGGCGCGTGCTGTCGATGTTGAGTGACAGCACGCCCCCTTTGGTGGGCGTGCCGGGGGCGTGGCTGCCCAGACGGAGGCGTTCCCATGGGAACGCCTACCGTCTGGGGCCGGCCCCACTGACATCACAAGTGATGTCAGTGGGAGTGCTTTCGGCTCTGCTTGAGCCGGCTTGCGGCAACGAGACCCTACCACAAGGGTCTCGTCGCAAGCCCGATGGTCGCGATGGTCTTGACCATCGCGACCATCTTCCTAGCCGCTCGCTATAGCTATGGGTGGTCACCCACGGCTATACGAGCGGCCAGGAGCCCGCTCTAAAAATCAAGAAGGACGGCCCTGATTCAGAGCGAGCGCTCGGCTCTGAATCAGGGCCTCTATTATACCCTACCACATGCACACACACATACACACTAGGGTTTATTTCTTGGTAGCCAATTAGCCTACCAGTATATTTTTGGAGTGTGGGAGAAAATCGGAGTATCCAGAGGAATCCCACGCAAGCACAGGGAGAATATACAAACTCCACACAGTTAGGGCCGTGGTGGGAATCGAACCCATGACCTCAGTGCTGTGAGGCAGTAATGCTAACCATTACACCGTCTGTGCAGTCCCTTTTTTGATACGGTGCATAAATATCGCACCTGTGCAAGTTTTTGGGGATATTTCCGTGCGCGCAGTAGCAAAAGATCCAGACTCAGGTTCTTTATTTGGAGCCAAAGAATATAACTTATGCCGGGCATACATTGCCAGATAAAATGCCTGTCAGCCTGCAGACATGGCGGACATATACTGTCAGATGTCTCACAGTGCATAGGCCCCGATATCTGCGCTCCGCCCCTGGGGAGGAGACATTTCCCCATTCCTTCCATGGGAAGGAACAGGGTAAATGTCGGTCTGTCGGCCGCGGCTGAGCATACACTGCCCGATGTGGCCAACATTTTAACTTAGAAATATCGCATCGGACGGGCATGCTGGACGATCCGACATCCCCGACCGATCGATATTTAACCCTTGGTCGGACACACGAACACTACAATTATCGGGGCGGTCCGTGGATATCGGGCGGAACGGCCTGATAATTGTAGAGTGTATGCCCAGCATTAGTTGTTAGTTAAGGTTCCATTCTGACATTGTGCACATACTGTATTTTATTATACATTCAAAGGGCTCTATTTACTACAATCCGCATTAAAATGCAGGTTGTAGTGTGATATTTCCGACTGAGTTCGCATTGTGAATTCAGGCAATATCAGAGGGATTTAGTAAAAATCCCCTGCAGGGACAGAGCTTGGGATAAAGCTATGTCCCTGCAAATCCCCTCCACAGCCTTATCACTGTATTTTTCGGAAAAAACACAGTGATAAGGTTCCGCATATGCGCCGACCTTCCGCCGCTAAACATCCCCACCCCAAGGCCGGCCCTACCCCACCCGTGATCGCCCCTCGCAGCTGCCCTCTTTCCCCGTGACCCCCCCTTACTTTTAATTACCTCCGGTCAGGTCATCGCCGCTCCGGTTATGTCCTCCCACCGGGGCTCCGGTCAGCTGGTCTCCCATCCTGCACTGTGTCCTGGTCAGCTGTTTAATGCTGCAGCTGACCAGGGTCACAGTGCAGGAGCCGGGAGACCAGCTGACCCTGGACTATTTTTTCTTTAGCAGTGATCAGCTTGTGGTCTGTTTAGACCACACAGCTGATCACTAGGGCCGGCTCTGGGCTCTGCTCTGCCCGTTAGAGCAGAGCAGGAGTCCGGCAACTGGGGGGGAAAGCCTGGATAACGCTACCTCCAGGTAGCGTTATTGTCAGAGGGCTTCCCCCAGGATTTTTCACATTTTATTTTTATTAAATCTCAGGCAGATCACATTTCCATTTACAATTATGGGAAATGTGATCTGCTTACTAAAAATATGTGATAATTAGGGTTTGGTGTAGAATTTTACGAATTCTACTCCAATTGCCCTTTAGTAAATTTAGGTGATACTAAAATAATGTGAAAAGGGTGTGAAAACACAAAACACCCTTTTTCACTTTATTTTAGTAAAAATAATGATAATAAATAGAGCCCAAAGTGCTTTGTACTGTATCCTGCTCTGCATAGGTTCTAGCTCTGTAGGACCCTACTAGTGTTTCAGTGACAATTTAATAGAGCTGACTGTGGGCCTGATTCACTACGGATCGCAACTGCAATTACGCACGCAGTACAACTGCGATAGTATGCTAATCCATTGGAATCGCTATGCCGTCGCAGCAATACACAGGGACGCTCACCTTACCTTACACACATCCGTAATGTTTAGCAAGACTGTGACACCATCGGTAACAGCGAGTACCATCGCAGCCTCACGCACACTTGCTCTGACCTTACTCAGGAATTGCTAACTTCCACGCACGCTATGAGGCCTCAGGCTGTGTAGGGCATCGCAGTGGATAAATTATGCACGCCCCTGTAACGGTGTTCAAACGCACTGACACACCTGCGTTTCACTGACCACCCCCCCTTGTCACCACCCCAAATGGTACTTCTTGTCAGTCACTCTGTGATGGGTCTGCGTAGTCACACCCGATGGCAGTGGCTAGTTTGCACGATGCATCTGCATGCGCAGAATGCAACAATTGGCCGGTTGCGTGCGAATTAGCAACTGCGATCCTTGCTGCGTCAGGCCCTGTGTTGTATGCAGATTCACAGCATCCAGTTTGTGTCTTGGTTCTTGTGATATTCAAATAAATCCTTACTTACCTTAGGTATACAGGGAATCAGTATGTACTACCGCCGGCCGCACCCTAACCCTCCCTTAGGGGTGCCTAACCCTAACCTCCCCCCCTAGTGCCTAACCCTAACCCCCCTAAGTGTCTAAACCTAACCCCCCCTTCCCCGCAGCCTAAACCTAAGTCTCCCGGGGGGGTGCCTGACTCTAACCTCCCCCCGGGGGTGCCTAACCCTAACCGCCCTTCCCCTAGCCTAACCGTAAACCTCCTGGGGGGGTGCCTGACCCTAGGCCCTCCATTGGAGCACCTAACCTAACCCTCCCCCACCTGCGGTTGTCTGCGCCTGGCGCCCGGCTTACCTTTGATCGGTAGGACGGGCATCAGGCTCCTGGCGTTAGGTCTAATGACAGGCGTCGGGATTTCAACGCCTGTCATTAGTACCTTGCTGGGATTTGACAGTCAGGAAGCTTGTGATCGGCATTGTGACCGTTGGCTTCCTGGCTGCATCCCGTATATAGTGACTAGCTACATTCATCTACTAATTCCAACATTGAGTTTTACGTGTTTGTGTCAGAGTATTTCTGGCCTCAGCTTATGCAGGCTGGCCAGCTTGTGAGCCTAGGAAACTGTGTCCGTGGACGCAGCCCCTTAACTTGCCACTCCTGAAAAACGAGGCAGACACGCCCGTTTCCGGGAACGCCGTCCATCCCCACCCCTTAAATGCCTCTGCCTGTCAGTCACGCACAGGCATAGAAGGGGCTTTGGAACTGATTCAGACCCGCTCGCTAGGATGCGTTCGCTCGTAGCTGGCTGATAGTCGCTTTCTATGCATGCGTACGCATCGCAATGCGCATGCGCGAATCACTGCGAGATATCGGGAAGCGATCGCTCGCTGCGCATAGACTGCCCAGCAGAGTAAGTGACAGGAGAAGCCGTTTGTGGGTGGTGACAGGGGCAGGCCACTAGAAACGGGGGAGTGGAGGTGTGAACGCAGGCGTGCCTGAGCATCCCAACGCCATTTAAGAGGCGTGTATAATTAACAGGCAGCGTCATTGTACACATCACCTGGTTGTATATCACACTGAAGTGATGGCAGTGCTTGCGGCAGGGTATGGTCAACCTCAAGCGCTGCGATCGCATCTGATGGTACTCGATGAACCAATGGTTTCATGCACTTCCTGGAGATGACGTGCGCTAGTGGGCGTCTTATAACAGGCTGGTGGGCGTCTGCATACTCAAAGTGATCGCACGCCAAGACATAGTGAGCGTGGTTATGCCTTGCCATGTGATCGCCTGCCTTGCTGGGTGTGCACCGGATTTGCATACGCTGGGTGTGAAAGAACACATCTAGCGAGCGGGTCTGAATCGGGCCCTGTGTGCGATCACGCAGGACCTGTCCTGCATATTCGTAGCATGGGTCCTGCACGTGCAGATTCCCGATAATTGGAAATCGGCATTGCACGTAATCTCCTTGACAGCTATTGTTGAAAGCAAAATGCCAGGTGCCACGGTCCCTCAATCTGCATATAGTCATTTCCTTTACACGTAGTTGTTCTCAATTGGGAGACTGTATAGCTTCTTGTGACTCCCTCTGCTGTAAACCTGATTATACGGGATCTGCCATGGTTACGTCTATATTTGCCCTAGATTGGCACAGCTATCCACTTCTATGCTGGGAATCACGGTGTCACAAACAGTGCCTGCACCCTTGTGCCAAACTAAGCAGCCATTAGCTATTGATACCTGCTCTTTGGCTGCTCAGTGCAGGGGCAGAACTATGGGAGACAATGGAGTCGCCTGCCACCGGGTGCCAGCACCGAAGGGGCACCTTCTCCATTGCCCACAATATATTCTACCCACTTAGGGCTGTAAATATGTACCCGGAGTGTAACGTCACGGCCGCCCAATACATGGCACCTCTTTCTGGCACCTGAGAAGCTACCATAACATATACTAGTGGAGGGCTCCATGTCAGACCATCAGCTGCCGCTTCCATCTATCTATAGCCTGTCCCCGCTAATTGGTGTCGCTGCCCCTCAGCAGCTTCTTAAGCCAGTGTGACACATATGGTGCCCCCCCTCACCCACGTTCCCTTGGCAGGAGCCCTAGCCATGGACCTGTGCAGCAGTCCCAGCACCCCCCTCACCCACAACTCCTTGTCCCACTCCTCCCTGGTGGCAGCTCTAGCCGCAGACCTGTGCGGAGGGCCCGAGCATAATTGCGGCTGCAGATCTTCCAGGACCTGGATGTTAAGAAGGATGCACAAGATAGAGCTGCAAGTAAGATGGCATGGGAGGCGGGGGCCTGGGGCACCAGTGACTGAATATGGGGGCAGATCTTTGGTGAAGTAATCTTCCCGGCATGTGAAGTAGACGGCAGTAGACTGGGAATTTTGTGATTTGTAATCCCACCACAGTGGCAGTCTTACAGTGTCTTGACTCAAACTCAGTCCTAATACTCCCATATCAGGTGGTTTTCCCCTCCATCAGTGGTATCAGGTGGCTTCCCCTCCACCAGTGGTATCAGGTGGCTTTCCCCTCCACCAGTGGTATCAGGTGGTTTTCCCCACCATCAGTGGTATCAGGTGGTTTTCCCCACCATCAGTGGTATCAGGTGGTTTTCCCCTCCATCAGTGGTACCAGGTGGTTTCCCCTCCATCAGTGGTATCAGGTGGTTTCCCCTCCATCAGTGGTATCAGGTGGTTTCCCCTCCATCAGTGGTATCAGGTGGCTTTCCCCTCCATCAGTGGTACCAGGTGGCTTTCCCCTCCATCAGTGGTATCAGGTGGTTTCCCCTCCATCAGTGGTATCAGGTGGTTTCCCCTCCATCAGTGGTATCAGGTGGTTTCCCCTCCATCAGTGGTATCAGGTGGCTTTCCCCTCCATCAGTGGTACCAGGTGGCTCTCGCCTCTATCAGGAGGACTATGAGCCTCATACTAATTGCACTATACAGGTCACTATCTTATCTGTGACTAATGTATACAGATGTGCCCAGCTGGTTTGTTGTTCGTATCACAGCGTCTTGCGCCATGCATGGCATGAGACACCCTCACGCGATCGGGGATGTGCAATAGCGTCTCCATTCAATCCTATGGATGTGCAAGTGCATCTCCATAAAACTTAATGGAGACGCGATCCCGGACGCGCAATAGCGTACTGTGGCACGTGGCTGTATATACTATATGATAGATATATAGATAGATAGATAGATAGATAGATAGATAGATATGAGATAGATAGATAGATATGAGATATATAGATAGATATGAGATAGTTAGATATGAGATATATAGATAGATAGATAGATAGATAGATATGAGATAGATAGAGAGAGAGATAGATAGATAGATAGATAGATATAAGATAGAGAGATAGATAGATAGATATGAGATAGATCGATAGATAGATAGATAGATATGAGATAGATAGATAGAGAGAGAGATAGATAGATATTAGATAGATAGAGAGAGAGAGAGATAGATAGATATGAGATAGATAGATAGATATGAGATAGATAGATAGATATGAGATAGATAGATAGATATATAGATATGAGATAGATAGATAGATAGATAGATAGATATGAGATAGATAGAAAGATAGATAGATAGATAGATATGAGATAGATAGATAGATAGATAGATAGATAGATAGATAGATAGATATGAGATAGATAGATAGATAGATAGATAGATAGATAAATATGAGATATGTAGATAGATATGAGATAGATAGATAGATAGATAGATATGAGATAGATAGATAGATAGATAGAGAGAGAGATAGATAGATATAAGATAGAGAGATAGATAGATAGATATGAGATAGATAGATATGAGATTGATAGATAGATAGATAGATAGATAGATAGATAGATAGATAGATAGATAGATAGATAGATAGACAAACAAAAATCCGGAGAATACCACTCTGCGCTCACCCAAGATATAGAATTTACTTATCTTCAATATGAAGTCCTGATCTTGGGACCTCAAATCCTTTTTATAATGGACACTTTATATGATAGGTGTGGGATGTGTGTTCCAATGTTGATGAATATGTGGGAACATAAAACATAGAAAACAGTCTAGTGCAGACGTATAAGAATTCACTTGAGTACACAATAATTCACATATAGGGGTGTATATGATGATCTACCCCAAATTAATACATATATAGTCCATTCAGGTATATGCTCTCCATATGTCCATATTAAAATGGAAAAAAAGGCCTTGAGGAAGATCAGAGTACTGATCGAAAGGCGTTGGCGGTATTGGTGTTGAACAGCTATCCTGACCAGACCAGAGGAGGACGGTGCCATTTCCATCGAAGATTTGGGTGCATTACTGCGGGCAGTGAGATCACTCTTATACGCACAAAAAACCACTGTATTCTGGTAGGAAGCCATCTTCACCTTTTGTGGATATTTCAGCTGTGAAGCATTGTTGTATTTTTAAAGTTATTTGGAACTCCTTCATTTGGATATATCCAATTAAAACACTTTTATTTTTTTGGAAATTTTGTCTCTTTGGTTTTTAAATGTGCCTTTTTTTCCATTTTAATATGGACATATGGAGAGCATATACCTGAATGGACTATATATGTATTAATTTGGGGTAGATCATATACACCCCTATATGTGAATTATTGTGTACTCAAGTGAATTCTTATACGTCTGCACTAGACTGTTTTCTATGTTTTATGTTCCCACATATTCATCAACATTGGAACACACATCCCACACCTATCATATAAAGTGTCCATTATAAAAAGGATTTGAGGTCCCAAGATCAGGACTTCATATTGAAGATAAGTAAATTCTATATCTTGGGTGAGCGCAGAGTGGTATTCTCCGGATTTTTGTTTGTGTTAATGTAATTTTGGTGAGGATAACACCAAGGAGATTTACCCTTTAGCAGCCTTTGTAGCGCAATTGTTGGCAGATATCACCTTCTACATTCTTCTAGATAGATAGATAGATAGATAGATAGATAGATAGATAGATAGAGAGATAGATAGATATGAGATAGATAGATAGATAGATAGATATGAGATAGATATATAGATAGATAGATAGATAGATAGATAGATATGAGATAGATAGATAGATAGATAGATATGATATAGATAGATAGATAGATAGATAGATAGATAGATAGATAGATAGATATGAGATAGATAGATAGATATGAGATAGATAGAGAGATAGATATATAGATATGAGATAGATAGATAGATAGATAGATATGAGATAGATAGAGAGATAGATAGATAGATAGATAGATAGATAGATAGATAGATAGATAGGAGATAGATAGATAGATAGATATGAGATAGATATGAGATAGATAGATAGATAGATAGATAGATAGATAGATAGATAGATATGAGATAGATAGATAGATAGATAGATAGATAGATATGAGATAGATAGATAGATAGATAGATAGATAGAAGATAGATAGATAGATAGATAGATAAATATGAGATAGATAGATAGATAGATAGATAGATAGATATATAGATAGATAGATATGAGATAGATAGATAGATAGATAGATAGATAGATAGATAGATAGATAGATAGATAGAGTGTATGTGTAACATAAATAAATAACAGCTTCATGATAACGCTGTAATGGAATATGTGGTAAATACAATCCGTGTACACAGACACCAGTTACTGGCACAGGGGCCCGAGGGTAACACAACCACACTGCAGCCATTATAGATAGAGTACACCCATGGCTGACACGGAACAATACTTTGTAGCATGGGACCGGATTCTGATGTAGACACAGGACACATGGCTACTAGGTCTGTGGTCACACCAGCAATGTGTAATAGGCTAATGCTGCAGGAAACGTTTGACGGTAATAGACGCCTCCTGTCAGCATCTGCGATCTGAGTGCTGTATCCGAAGACTCAACAGCGAATCACCATGGCAACAATTGATCGCAGCTTCAGGCCAGCTGAGAAAGCCAAAGGCTTCTCACTATGGCGTCTTACCTGCATTGCTGAGGCCAGGAAATTTGCGTCTTCCACACTGAGACTGGCCTAGCCAATCCCAGGAAATGGGGGAGACATGACTCCATTTCCGAAAACAGGCCGGGACAGCCCCCTCCCCGGTTGGGCACTAGGGGGAGGGTTATGATTAGTAGGTAAGAATTAGGATTTGGGATAGTGGGAAAAATACTCACCGGATCGCCGTTGTTGACAAGTCACCGAAATAAAACATCTCCACACGTGACCCGGATGGAGTCGCTGCGGCTAGGAGTAGATAAGACACTACTAGCCCACCACGGACAGTTATCATGTCGACATATTATCCGTGTAGGCATGATGAATGTTGACAGTTGTCGGCAACTCATACCACACCCAGGTGCTATAATGCTGACCTTAGCTGTTGTATTATGTGGATTTAATGAATTGTGTAAATAGTACATTCTAGATAAGGACTGAATATAACATAGTAATAAACCTCATAGTCAGTCACACCTGTGCACGATTCAGTTAGCGAGTGACTCAGGGCCTGATTCAGTCCCGATCACGAGCGCATAGCACTCGCAAACGAGTCGATGGTGGGCCAGTCCACATGCGCGGCGTGTACCACGCACGTGTGCGAGCCCTGGAGCGAGTGAGAACTTCACTCGCTCTGGGGCTCGCAACAAAACGGGGCGGCTCGCCCCGTTTTGTAGGCGGGTAATGGGGGTGGCTGCACAAACGGAGGTGTTCCCGAAAAAATGCCTGCCGATTGTAGGCGGCCCTACTGACATCACATGTGATGTCAGTAGTAGACTTCCTGCTCTATTACAGCAGGATGTCCACTCGGGCTTGCGGGAGCTGAGACCCTACCACAGGGTCTCGTCGCAAGCCCGATGGTCGCGATGGTCACCCACAGCTTTACGAGCAGCCAGGAGGCGGAATTGAAGAAAACAAAAAAAATCTGCCCTGATTCAGTGCGAGCTCTCGCAAATAGCGAGCACCTCTGAATCAGGCCCTCAGTTATTTAGGTAATGTAATATTAGTGAATAGAGGGCCTGACTCAGCAAGGAACGCAGATGAGAATACGCACGCTGATTTTTGCGTCCTGCACATACGTGTGCATCGCAGTGCACGTGTGCGAACCAGCCGCTGTGACCGGGAAGCGATCGCAGTGAGCGCACAGTCTCAGCATGAAGTGATTGGCAAGAAGTGGCCATTTGGGGATGGTGATGGGGGGTGGCCAGGGCCGGCCCGCCCGTTACGCCGACTACACAGCTGCGTACGGCGCCAGCCAGCAGAGGGCGCTTGGATTTGTCACCAGGCCACAGCTCAATAGCGCGGCCACACTCCTTCCCGTCCCCTCCCATCGCCACACTCCTTCCCGCAATACTCCCCCCCCTTCCGGCCGCCGCAGGGAGGTCCATTTGCCGGGCACCCGCTGTGATTCTACCAGCGGGCGCCCGGCTCCACCCACCGGCAGCCGGAGCTCACTCCTGAGCTCCAGCTTCCGGCTCCCCCCACAGGCACTATGGGAGACATGTCATGACGTCTCTCCCATAGTAACGAGGAGCGGTGGATGGCAGAGGATACAGGATTGCGGCTTGAGGTAAGTATTGTGTTTTTATTTGTGTGTACAGTATGCGCGGCACTCTTACATAGGGCATTACTGCTGGGGGCACTCTTACATAGGGCATTACTGCTGGGGGCACTCTTACATAGGGCATTACTGCTGGGGGCACATTTACATAGGGCATTACTGCTGGGGGCACATTTACATAGGGCATTACTGCTGGGGGCACATTTACATAGGGCATTACAACTGGGGGCACATTTACATAGGGCATTACAACTGGGGGCACATTTACAGGGGGCATTACTACTGGGGGCACTTTTACATAGGGCATTACTACTGGGGGCACTCTTGCATAGGGCATTACTACTGGGGGCACATTTACAGGGGGCATTACTACTGGGGGCACTTTTACATAGGGCATTACTACTGGGGGCACTCTTGCATAGGGCATTACTACTGGGGGCACATTTACAGGGGGCATTACTACTGGGGGCACTTTTACATAGGGCATTACTACTGGGGGCACTCTTGCATAGGGCATTACTACTGGGGGCACATTTACAGGGGGCATTACTACTGGGGGCACTTTTACATAGGGCATTACTACTGGGGGCATTCTTGCATAGGGCATTACTACTGGGGGCACATATACAGGAGGGAATTACTACTGGGGGCACTCTTGCATAGGGCATTACTACTGGGGGCACATATACAGGGGGCATTACTACTGGGGGCACTTTTACATAGGGCATTACTACTGGGGGCACATATACAGGAGGGAATTACTACTGGGGGCACTTGCATAGGTCATTACTACTGGGGGCACATTTACAGTGGGCATTACTACTGGGGGCACTCTTGCATAGGGCATTACTACTGGGGGCATTCTTGCATAGGGCATTACTACTGGGGGCACATATACATGGGGGAATTACTACTGGGGCACATATACAGGGGGGAATTACTACTGGGGCACATTTACAGGGGGCATTACTACTGGGGGCACTTTTACATAGGTCTTTACTACTGGGGGCACTCTTGCATAGGGCATTACTACTGGGGGCACATTTACAGGGGGCATTACTACTGGGGGCACTTTTACATAGGGCATTACTACTGGGGGCACTCTTGCATAGGGCATTACTACTGGGGGCACATTTACAGGGGGCATTACTACTGGGGGCACTTTTACATAGGGCATTACTACTGGGGGCACTCTTGCATAGGGCATTACTACTGGGGGCACTCTTGCATAGGGCATTACTACTGGGGGCATTACTACTGGGGGCACTCTTGCATAGGGCATTACTACTGGGGGCACTCTTGCATAGGGCATTACTACTAGGGGCACATATACAGGGGGGAATTACTACTGGGGGCACATATACAGGGGGGAATTACTACTGGGGGCACATTTACAGGGGGCATTACTACTGGGGGCACATTTACAGGGGGCATTACTACTGGGGGCACTTTTACATATGGTATTACTACTGGTGGCACTCTTACATAGGGCATTATTACTGGGGGTACTTTTACAGGGACATTACTACTGGGGGCACATATACAGGGGGCATTACTACTGTGGGCACTTTTACATGGGCACTACTACTGGGGGCATTATAACGGGCATTATTACAGGGGCATTACTACTGGGGGCACTTACATGTGCACTTCTACTGGGGGCATTATTACATGGGCACTACTACTGGAGGCTAACTACTTGGTGCATTATTACATGGACATTACTACTGGGGGTGCTTTTACAGGGGGCATTATTACTGGGTACACTTTTACAGGGGCCTTACTATTGGCTGCAGTACTACTGGGGGCATTATTGCAGGGGCATTTCTAATGGGGGAACTGTTACATGGGGCATTACTATTGGGGACATGACTACAGGGGGCACATTTACAGGGAGCATTACGTTTGGGGGCACTATTACAGGGGCACTACCACTGGGGGCATTACTACTGGGGCCACTACTAATGGGGGCATTGCAGAAGGGGCTCCACTAATGGGGGCACTGCATAAGGGGTACCACTGCTGTGGGCATTATGTGTAAGTGACACTATAGCTGTAGGCATTGTACAAGGGACAGTACTACTGTGGGCATTGTATTAGGGACACTACTACTGTGGGCATTGTGTATAAGGGGCACTAATAATGGCACTGTGTATAAGGGACACTACTGTGTGGTGTAGTTTGCATTGGGGATACTATTGTGTGACCACACCCCTTTCTTTTGAGACCTCGCCTTTAGCATACCTCCCTACCACCCCGATTGTAGCAAGAAAGTGTCCCAGATGGGGGGGGGGTGGATGGTGAATAGATGCCATGCACATGCATGCGGCATCTATTGACTGGAGAAAGTGACAGAGCATGCCCAGCAGCTCCAAGACCACTGGGCATGTACCCAGTATGATTGGAATTACAGGGCGGCGCTCATGATTGTGGCTTTTCCCATTATACCACACTCCTTTCCTTTGTCGGGTGCACCCACCTTCGACACGTGCAAATTCCGCCAGGGGGCGCCAAAATGTATCTTCGCTTACCAAAATTATTAGGCTCGGGACGGCCCTGGGGGTGGCCAGTGAAATGCAGGCGTGCCAGTACGTTTGAACGCCGTTATAGGGGCGTGCAGAAAATTAGCCATGTGACCGCAATGCTATCATGCGCACTGTTGTGTATACACATGCGCAGTACGCACCATAGACCGATATGCGTACGCAGTTACATTTGTGCTCCATGCTGGATCAGGCCCAATAGTCTGTAGCTGATATAAGTAACCACAAATTCAAGTATGTGCAATTAGACTATTCATAAATGCATGAGGACTATGGGGTCTATTCATCACACAATAAATGGCCGGTAACCATGAGGAAACACTATTATTCCGCATATTTAGGTTACCGGGCCAGGTACCAGAGTTTGCTTGTAGGAAAAAGCGCCATCTTCATATGGGAAGGAGATCCCAACGGTTCCCTCTGCCACCTCCTTGCTGCCTCCCCTGTGGCACCATTGTCGTACGCAGCGAGTTTTGTCACTCGTTGTGAATGATAAAACTCATTTATAAATAAGGCCCTTTATCTGTCCATAATATAGCAGACAATGTAATCACAGAGATCCGGGTCACTATCACTAATACACTTCTGTGGAACATTTTGTCATTGTGCCTATCGCCTAGTTTGTAGATAGTATTCGCTTATACCCCCTTCCCCCTAGCTGCCAATTGGGACATCACTGGGAATGCATTGGACCCACTGCTCTACTCTTTAGCATTGCCTGGGCCTCTCACCTCTGGGCCCCATAGCAGCCAAACCATTTGCTGATAAGTCAGGCTAACTGCAGGTTTTCTCAGTAGACATAAAAAACTGGAAAACTGATATGCATATGACAAAGTCTTCCACCACAATTACTGCCTCATGTACTTGTTAATGTTACTATTAGTTCCTTTATGTAATGCAGCATTTTAGCCTCAGTGGCCCTTTAAGTCATGTTGTATCCATGACAACAGCACTAAAACATTAGTCATCAAAGGTTGTCATTGTGACATCACTTGAGATTTTTCAACCTGGCTGAGAGCTCTGGAGTCTTATGACATAACAGCCAGACCACTGATGAGCATAAGACTTTAGTTGCATTTCTTTATTGATTTCATTAGTTAGTTAGTTATACATATATTTATTTTATTTTATTATATTATACTTAGCATTAGATATAGGCAGTAGGATAAGTTGTTTTTATATTTTATATTTTTTTATATTTATATATATTTCATTTATTTATTATATTATACTTAGTATTAGATATAGGCAGTAGGATAAGTTGCATTTATTTTCTATTTTTTCTATTTATATATATTTCATTTATTTATTTTATTATATTATACTTAGAATTAGATATAGGCAGTAGGATAAGTTTATTTATATTTATAGTTTATTATATTTTTCATTTTTCTATTTATATATATTTCATTTATTTTATTATTTTCTACTTAGAATTAGTTAGTATTTTATTATATTTTCTATATTTTTTTACTTTTTAGATAGATTTTAGTTTTATTTAGTTTATTTAGGACTTATACTCTTCAGTCTTTGCTGGTTGTGAGTGACAAGCAGAGTTATGGACAGTGGGTAAGTACCATAAGCGAGTCATTACAATAGTAAGCTATAGGGTGAGTAATAATAGGGGGTCACGCTGGTAAGGGGATATAAATAATGTATAGGTGACTGTGCACATAGTAGAGTCAAATATTATGCGGACATACAATACCACTGATTTCTGCAGGCCAGTATAGAGGGTACAGATTTGTAACTAAGGGTCTGCTTACTAAGCCTTGGGTGGAGATAAAGTGTATGAAGGTAAAGTACCAGCCAACCAGCTCCTAACTGTCATTTTTCAAACACAGTCTGTGGCATGGCAGTTAGGAGCTGATTGCTGGCACTTTATCCCCGTCCACTTTATCTCCATCCAAGGCTTAGTAAATATACCCCTAACTTTGTTATAGTTTTAGATCTAATATTCTCTTTGAAAAAATAAATATAACTAAATGTACTTAGTCATAGAGCCAATATGACTCTCACAATGATTCCACATGCAAATCATCATTATCTGGGACAAAGTATATAACTAAGATTAAAGCACATTTACAGAGGAATGACCTGATCTGTGGGTGGCTGCAGAGTTTCCACCTGCAAAACCATTTGTATTACTATTAGCACTTAGGAGAGGCCACTAATTGGGGATTGCTGTTATACTCTCATTAGGATGACATTATAACCTTACATTATGAGGGTATTCAATATGAAACGTTAACTTCACTGTCGAAGTTAACGTTTCATATCGGAGTTTTTACCTGCGTTAAAGTATCGGGCGCGCGCCTGCTTATCCCCGTATTCAATATAAAATTAACGAAAACGGGAACCTCCGAAGTTGGATTTCCGTAAAGTTACAAATTTTTCCTTAAAAAATTGTAAGACCCCCCCTAAAGTAGTAAAAACATGGGGGATCACTATGGGTACCCCCGTTTTAGCCGTTAAATGAAAGTCGGGGATTTAAATAGCCGCAGCAGGTGTTTTTTTCCCGACATTGAAGAAGTGTTGCAGAAGAGCACTTAGGTTATTTTTTTCGTTTTTTTAAGTGGTCCCATCAAATTTGGGGTACATGAAAATGGGTACTAGCATATTTTGATGTCCCTAAAGTCAGTTTTTTTAAATTCTGCATTTGTGCACCTGCCGCTATAAATCTATTCTACAATACACCTGCCCCATACATGCAGAATAGCCCTGAACCTATTTCCCTATTGTTAAACAATTTTTTCCCAATTTTTTTTCTTTTCACCCCAATTTTTTATTTCATTTTTTGGGATGTCCCTAATTTTTTTTTTTTTTTACACAGTTCTTTTTTAAATGTCATTCCCAGGGGTGCAGGCTATTTTTTTTAAGCCTGCACCCCTAAACCCCAATTCTGCCTGCACTTTTTTCGACACCTATTCAATGGTGAAAAGTTATCACCGTTTTTTATCACAGACTTTTCAAAACTGCGATAAGTCTTTGAAATTGAATACGGTGTAAAAGTAAAACCTGCGATAATGATGTCATACCTCCGATATTAACGCAAAAACAATGTTTGCGCTCCCATATTGAATACCCCTCTATAACTGTTATCACTATGAGCATATTAGCCAGAACTACAATCCTGCAAAAGTAGCTGCACCCCCATTTTATGATGGCATTTCCCAAAAGCGGTATGTTACCCTCCTGTGCTGGGCGCACACAAAATACAGCAAACAATGAATTGCAGAGGGGCATGTAAGGATGCTAAATAGTATCCATTATCTTTAATTTGAAAATACTGTAATTGATCATTAATATCATATATAATAGAGAAAACTTTCTAATCACAGGACGCCAGCCGAGTTACATCCTGCTAAGAGGAGGAGAGTAGACAGCAGCCGAGATTCCCTGTCTACTTTCCTCGGACAGAAGGAGAGAGAGGCTTTCTGTGAATTGCTGGGTAAGGCTTATTCTCTTATTATTTATTATCACTTACACATAATATCTCAGGGTGCACTTCACTATTGATGCTTAATAATCAGTATTTACTGAAAAACTCTACTTAGAATACCTAATAGTTTGTAGAATCCTCTCTTCCCATTTTCTGGTGATGGATGAATTTTACCAACTGTTGGTTCTTCCAAGTGGAGTTTATCAGTGACTACTGGGCCTGATACAGGGAAGGACAGATGTGCAGAGCGGGACACAAGCGGCTGTGCTCATCCCTCCATCTCTGATACATGTGTCATTCAGCAAACCCCTATAAAGCATGGTGGCAGAGTAAGCTCCTCCCAGCACAATGGGTGCAAAGCATTCAGCAATCCCCTATAAAGCATGGTGGCAGAGTAAGCCCATCCCAGCACAATGGGTACAAAGCATTCAGCAAACCCCTATAAAGCATGGTGGCAGAGTAAGCCCATCCCAGCACAATGGGTACAAAGCATTCAGCAAACCCCTATAAAGCATGGTGGCAGAGTAAGCTCCTCCCAGCACAATGGGTACAAAGCATTCAGCAAACCCCTATAAAGCATGGTGGCAGAGTAAGCCCATCCCAGCACAATGGGTACAAAACATTCAGCAAACCCCTATAAAGCATGGTGGCAGAGTAAGCCCATCCCAGCACAATGGGTACAAAACATTCAGCAAACCCCTATAAAGCATGGTGGCAGAGTAAGCTCATCCCAGTACAGGAAGATTTAAACTTTAATAAGAGAAGATTCAGTTGCAAACTTTTGTTTATATGCTACATTACTTTATGTTTTACATTTATAGCATAATGAATACTATTATATGGGTAGCTATGCAGAGGCGTCACCTATCTTGGTGACACCTAGTGCGGTCGGTCTGAGTCCTTCTGCGCACCATAGGGTGAGTGGCTTTGCAGAAAGGGGCGTGATCTCACCCACGAAGTCACACCCCTTATGTGTGCCGATCTTGGGGGTCTTACTGCATCCTGTTCTAGGCACACAGTGGGCTTCCGCAGCGCTCCTGCAGTTACTGGGGCAGCCCACAGTCTCTCCCTGCCTCTCTCCACGTCCTGGCGTCATGGTGACACCATCCGACTGGGTGACACCAAAATAGCAGAGCAGCTCTGCTATTTTGGTATCACCCCCTTCGGATGGTGTCACCCAGTGCAGCCCGCACCCCCCTTGTGACGCCAGTGTAGCTATGTAGAAAGGCAGTTACCTATCAACCAATGAAATCCTGTCATTTTCTCCACTATATCTTCAATCCTTTTTACATTTCATGCTTTTCATTTCAGAATTACCTACAATCCAGCGTTTTCTCAGGAGGGATAAGAAAATGTGGATGTCTGACAAGGTATTTCCTTATTATTATTAGCCAGTACTTCTCTCACTATACAGCACTTTATAGGGGATTCCAACTTCATATGTTTTAGTGTTTGCTGTATCTCTCATTATGGAAGTTCCCCATGTCGCTCCCAGTAATGTACTTCCCAACATATACCAATGACTTTCTCTTCTGACATAAGGATCATTGTGTGTAAGGTTATCACAGAGGCATGCTAAGAGATGAGGGGGCTCTCATAGTAAGACACCCCCCATACCAGTGCTGGCTGTGGTTGTGCCCATGTAGTGCCCCTCCCCATACTTGCTCCCGACTGTACGCCCATCTATCCAGCAATGTATCTGGCACAGTGACCAAGTCTTTGCTATCTGTTGTGGAGTCTCCATCTTTCCCAATACCTTGCCAGAAAGATATGATGACCTGTGCCCATTATAGAACCACCACCGATTTATCTGCATCGTACTCATACACTTACTTACCTACATTACTTCATTTGAAAGTCGTGAGCATTAATAAATGTGGATTGTGATAAAAATGCCCCATATTATGAATTGGTGGGGGCACTATTGTGTGGCATATTATAAATTGGTGAAGGTACTATTGTGTGACATATTATGAATTGGTGGAGGTACTATTGTGTGGCATATTATGAAATGGTGAGGGCACTATTGTGTGGCATATTATGAATTGGTGAGGGCACTATTGTGTGGCATATTATGAATTGGTGGGTGCACTATTGTGTGGCATATTATGAATTACTGAATTGAATTCAAAAGGGTTTAAATAATATTCAGTGATTCTATGTACATATTTAAATGCATATCAATAACTATATGTTTCAGATTTAGCAATGCTTCGTGCCCAAAATGTTGCCCTTCAAAATTATAATGTGCCCTCCTCGGTGGTCAGCACCCTGCCAAGCAAATCCTAGAGTGGGTTTTACTAGACCACATTTAGATCCTCCAAAACTACGCTCCCAAATCCCATATCTATGTTACCAATTTTATTCCCAACATTGGACAATAGTACTGCTGGTGTATGTATACACACATTTCTACATCTAATAATGTATCTGGTATTTCTATTCTAGTACTTACTGGCGATGGCCCTCATTTATTTCAAGAGGGCTGGTCTCACCGTGGATGAATACACCATCGGCAACTTTTACTGCGCACTGTAAGTATTTTACCTCATTGATTCATCAGATGAGACCAGAATGCAAAATGCTCCAGAAGAACTGACTAAACAAGTCAGGGGTTATTTACTCATCTAAATATAATTTACTGTACTTCCAGACAATAAAGTTTCCTGAGTTCAAACTAAACATCCCAAATTATACCGTAGCTATCAGTGTAACATCAGGACACAGCAATGTACTGGCCAGTCTAATCTTTTATCACTGATTATCGTGGCAATATAAGTGTACTTATCACAGTGATTCAACAGTGATTTATTACCATGGAAAGTGAGCACCAATACCCAGCTGCCATGGAGACAAAAATCCAGAGCTGTAAAAGTTAGTTATCACTCTAGAGTTCTCCTCTTAGTATGTACATGGCCAGGACATCAGTATACCTGACAGCATAATATAAAAATACAACATTATCCCCCAAAATACTATTTATTTCTGGGGGAGGAACGATATGCCCATTCTTTTAAAAAGATGATTCTTTCTGTTACTGCCATCCTGAGATGGCGCTACCAAAACAGGAATCGTTTGGGATAGTTGATAAATGATACAATAGCTGGAGAGGAAATTATCTATGGAAATCTCATTACTAAATTGTGTTCAGTAAAGAGAGGCCCTTTACACCATTATGCCCAGAGAAGGGCTGTACCCTTCCATACCACAGTCTATCCATAGCCTTGCACTTGGCATACAAGGAGCTGTGGAAAACATGGTAGGTCCTCTGTAATACTGGTAATTTAGACATGTTTGCAGATGTGATGCTTATTATTACTGTGTTCTTCTGTTTCTATAGCTTTCTGGCCAATCAAATGGAAGAAGATAAACTGTTCTATATAAGAATGTATGATGACATTTCTTGGGTGCATCCATTATGGTTCTTCCGGAAGAAAAAAGATGCATTTTGGGCCAGGATCCAGCACCGCACATACGTGGCTCCAGAACAGCTGGAAGAGGTGAGTAATGTAGTAGATTAAGTTCATGGATGAGAATGTCAAGGGCCACACTGGGAGTAATGTTACCTACACACTATACAATTATTGGGGCGATTTGTCAATAATCGGGTGATCGGCCTGATTTATGTTATAGTGTGTATGAATGATTGTTTTAGCGTTTTACAGATAAAATGGTTAGAAAACATCCAGAAACACATTCCTTCCATTATCCAATCTGTCGGTCAAGAACGAAAATCTGAGCCTCATTTTCCCGATATTATCAGCATTGATAATTACGTCATGATGACTAAACCCCTATGTCCCTGACAAGTTGAATTATAATTTTATGTTTTTATGTTTTTTACTAGGTGATGAGAGGGGACGATCACTGGGCGTGGAGACGAGAGAGAAATGTCCACCTAGGAGGGGCCATAAGGCACTATCTGCCCCGGAACGCCATTCCTGCCCGCCAAATGGCAGCTGAGGTCCCCAGGAATACTGTTACAGGACCACCTCCTGTGAGAGCAGAGGGACGCCCAGCTGCCAGCGTCCGCCTTGCCGAGGTGCCACAGAGGAGGTGGAGTGGAGGTTGCCGCTGCGCATAAAGACCCACACTGGTGAGAAGAGGCGGATTTAGACATCATGGGGCCCTAAGCAAGACACCAATTTGGGGCCCCACTTCCTCAAACAATCCGTCTGACAAAGGATCCGGTGTGGATGGAAGAGAAGAAAGAAAACTCTCTTTTTGAGGGCACTCTAATATACAATGTGTGTATCAAAAATTCATAGTCTTAATAAATAACTTTTATTAAATATGCATTAAAAATGTGTTTGCAAGTACAGACCCACTAACACCCAAACAATCTTACTGCTAGAGAAGCAGCAGAGATGTGTAAACAAATGAAAGAAGCAAAAAAACAGACAACATAAGGACACAAACATAAGACTGATTGCAATATCACAGGTATTGTGAAGCCAAGTGAAATATTACAAAGAATCTCAAAAATCAGTGGTGGTATAATTATCACCCATTATGGTACAATGACCTGATAATATTATAGCAACACAATAGCTAGTCAAAAAAGTATATACAGCAAGCACAAATGACATCAAAAGGCTCTAACTAGTAGGTTATCATAGATATGAAATACCTTTAAAAAAGGTATTGAAGTATTTGTACAAATCACAGTATATATATATTATGAAAGTAATGTAAAGGGACCAGTCTCAAATACCAACATCACTTAGAATGTGTGCATATGTGTGGTGTGGTCTGAAATGCGTTAAGCCTGGCGTATTATTTATCTGACTCCGGGGGACAATTGCTGGTACCACTCATCATCACAGGTGGCAGGGACAGAGGGCCTGATTCAGAGCCGGACGCTATTTGCGGACAGTCGTTCTAAAATAGGGGCCGGATTTTTAAATTGAGCGCTCGCTCTTTGCGGTGTGTTGACACCTCTATGTCTGAGCGTGCGAACGAAACATGCGCTCGCTATTTTGTAAAGATGCCCCTTGGCCGCTCGCATCATACGTCATCTCTGCTATTTATTAGATTAATCGAGTACATCGAAAGGCGTCTGAACTGCTCGCTATTCATGTGGAAGCATTTTCCTACCGCAATCATGCGAGCAGTTCAGGCTAAAAGACAACCAAGTGATGTGGTCGATGACGCTGCTTTGTTAATTATATACACCCATTAAACACCCGTTTTGACCGTTTGGCACGCCTGCGTTCGGATCTCCACTCCCCGTTTTCAAGCACCTTCCCCTGTTACCACCCACAAACGCCTCATTCTGTCACTCAAATTAGCAGGCATTCGTTATTTTGCGAGCACACGATTTCTGACCGCACTGACTGGTTGGCGCATGCGCATTACAACCCATACGCATGCGCAGATGTGCGAACATTGCTCGGAGTGAACGAGCGGCCGCTTACAAGCGGCTCTGAATCAGGCCCAGAGTCCGGAACTGCACCCACACCACCATTCCCTATTAACAGCTGCGGGACTGTAAGATGGGGACTGACGTGCTCCTGTGTTACCACTATTCCCTATAATCAGCTGCAGGACTGTAAGATGGGGACTGACGTGCTCCTGTGTTACCCCCATTCCCTATTATCAGCTGCGGAACTGTAAGATGGGGACTGACGTGCTCCTGTGTTACCACCATTCTCTATTATTAGCTACAGGACTATAAGATGGTGACTGATGTGCTCCTGTGTTACCACCATTCCCTATTATCACCTGCGGTACTGTAAGATGGGGACTGACGTGCTCCTGGGTTACCACTATTCCCTATTATCAGTTGCGGGACTGTAAGATGGGGACTGACGTGCTCCTGTGTTACCACTATTCCCTATAATCAGCTGCAGGACTGTAAGATGGGGACTGACATGCTCCTGTGTTACCCCCATTCCCTATTATCAGCTGCGGGACTGTAAGATGGGGACTGACGTGCTCCTGTGTTACCACCATTCCCTATTATCAGCTGCAGGACTGTAAGAGGGTGATTGACATGCTCCTGTGTTAGCACCATTCCCTATTAGCTGCGGGACTGTAGGATGGGGACTGATGTGCTCCTGTGTTACCACCCTTCCCTATTATCAGCTGCGGGACTGTAAGATGGGGACTGATGTGCTCCTGTGTTACCACCATTCCCTATTATCAGCTGCGGGACTGTAAGATGGGGACTGACGTGCTCCTGTGTTACCACCATTCCCTATTATCAGTTGCGGGACTGTAAGATGGGGACTGACGTGCTCCTGTGTTACCACCATTCCCTATAATCAGCTGCGGGACTGTAAGATGGGGACTGACGTGCTCCTGTGTTACCACCATTCTCTATTATTAGCTACAGGACTATAAGATGGTGACTGATGTGCTCCTGTGTTACCACCATTCCCTATTATCATCTGCGGCACGGTAAGATGGGGACTGACGTGCTCCTGTGTTACCACCATTCCCTATTATCAGTTGTGGGACTGTAAGATGGGGACTGACGTGCTCCTGTGTTACCACTATTCCCTATAATCAGCTGCAGGACTGTAAGATGGGGACTGACATGCTCCTGTGTTACCACAATTCCCTATTATCAGCAGCAGGACTGTAAGATGTGGACTGACGTGCTCCTGTGTTACCACCATTCCCTATTATCAGCTGCAGGACTGTAAGAGGGTGATTGTCATGGTCCTGTGTTAGCACCATTCCCTATTAGCTGCGGGACTGTAGGATGGGGACTGACGTGCTCCTGTGTTACCATTCCCTATCGTCAGCTGCTGGACTGTAAGATGGGGACTGATGTGCTCCTGTGTTACCACTATTCACTATAATTAGCTGCGGGACTGTAAGATGGGGACTGACGTGCTCCTGTGTTACCACCATTCCCTATTATCAGTTGCGGGACTGTAAGATGGGGACTGATGTGCTCCTGTGTTACCACCATTCCCTATAATCAGCTGCAGGACTGTAAGATGGGGACTGACGCGCTCCTGTGTTACCACCATTCCCTATTATCAGCTGCGGGACTGTAAGATGGGGACTGACGTGCTCCTGTGTTACCACCATTCCCTATTATCAGCTGCGGGACTGTAAGATGGGGTCTGACGTGCTCCTGTGTTACCACCAGAGCCGTAACTAGACTGTTTGGTGCCCTGTGCCACAAAGAGCATTGGCGTCCCCCTTATTTTTCAAAGGGACATAGTGCACTCAAAAAAGGGGAATGGCCTCATGGGGAAGGGCCAGGGAAGAGATAGTGGTGGCCAGGAGATGCTGGGGATGAAATAAGAGGAAGCTACAAGTGAGAATGATAATAAACAGACATTTGACAGGCCCAAACAGCGCCCCCCGACCTGTGGTGCCCTGTGCAATGGCACCGGCCGCACTATCCTAGCTACGGCCCAGGTTACCACCATTCCCTATTATCAGCTGCGGGACTGTAAGATGGGGACTGACATGCTGCTGTGTTACCACCATTCCCTATTATCAGCTGCGGGACTGTAAGATGGGGAATGACGTGCTCCTGTGTTACCACCTTTCCTTATTATCAGACGCGGGACTGTAAGATGGGGACTGACGTGCTCCTGTGTTACCACCATTACCTATTATCAGCTGCGGGACTGTAAGATGGGGACTGACGTGCTCCTGTGTTACCACCATTCCCTATTATCAGCTGCGGGACTGTAAGATGGGGACTGACGTGCTCCTGTTACCACCATTCCCTATTATCAGCTGCGGGACTGTAAGATGGGGACTGACGTGCTCCTGTGTTACCACCATTCCCTACTATCAGCTGCGGGACTGTAAGATGGTGACTGACGTGCTCCTGTGTTACCACCATTCCCTATTATCAGCTGCGGGACTGTAAGATGGGGACTGACATGCTCCTGTGTTACCACTAAGGAGTATTTTATACTGTACAAAATGTCTTCATAGTGTAAGTGCATTGTGTGATAAATGTGATTGTTATGTCTCTGCACTGTGGCTTGTTCCTGTCCTTGTGTCCTCCGATCATTGTCACTGGTCACATGTATGGGGGACGCATTTCTTGTTACAGAGAAGATACCAGAAGGACACCGTATATCTATGGGATGATCGCCCTATGGAACTCTCTGTTTCTTCCTGATAATAAAAGAAGAAAACTACTATACACAGGAATTAATGGGTCTTTGCAAAACTCATTTTGGTGACTGATTTTATTCTTATTTGTTCACTGGGCTCAGTCACCTAAGTGTGTGCAATAGTCACTAGGTAGTAATTATACATGTATAAATAGGGAGCGCTGGCTAATGGCAGATTTCTCTCCTTTGGTTATTGTGTCACTTGGGGTAGTGGATGAATTCTCCTTTTATGCAATATTTACCTGCATGCTCTATTTTTAACAGCGCTCTATTTATAGCACTTTATTATTATTATGATTATGTGCTATCAGTGTCGGACTGGGACATAAAGGGCCCACCAGGTACATGCAATGGAATGGGCCCACTAAAAGGGAGTGGCCAGCTATTACACAGGTGTGGTCATCAGCTGGAGGGGTGTGGCCAGATATCTTTAGGAAATGAAAGATGAAAAAAAAAATGTAGGCTAGTTTATTGCACAGATTTAACATTACAGAAAGAGTACAAGAATGGGGAGAAGGAAGTGGGGGTATGGGGTGTATTATGGCATGAATAGTAGAGCGCTGCCAGCATAGGGGTGTGAGCTAAATACCCCCTATACATCTACAGGCAGACTGTACTCAGTGTTATTACCAGGGCTGTATTACTGACACACAGAGGCTGCTGCCAGCATAGGGGTGTGAGCTAAATACCCCCCTATACATCTACAGGCAGACTGTACTCAGTGTTATTACCAGGGCCATATTACTGACACACAGAGGCTGCTGCCAGCATAGGGGTGTGAGCTAAATACCCCCCTATACATCTACAGGCAGACTGTACTCAGTGTTATTACCAGGGCCGTATTTGTGACACACAGAGGCTGATGCCAGCATAGGGGTGTGAGCTAAATACCCCCCTATACATCTACAGGCAGAGTGTACTCTGTTATTACCAGGGCCATATTACTGACACACAGAGGCTGCTGCCAGCATAGGGGTGTGAGCTAAATACCCCCCTATACATCTACAGGCAGACTATACTCAGTGTTATTACCAGGGCTGTATTACTGACACACAGAGGTTGCTGCCAGCATAGGGGTGTGAGCTAAATACCCCCTATACATGTACACGCAGACTGTACTCAGTGTTATAAGATCTCCATTGGCTTATTGCTGATTAAATACCTTAACCAACCTTAATTAACTAAGCACTTAACTTATCTAATAAAGAAAGAGACGGACACCATAACAGCTTAGATAAAAGGTCACAGCTTTTATTTCTGAATTAATTAATTAATTAGTTCACCTAACCATGGTGGCCAGGATACGCTGCATACTCAGTTCCAGCTTTCAAACTGACAACGACTAAAACGTTCCCCCTAAAGACGCACTTACACCATGAAGGTCTCGCCTCCCTCCTGGGCCAGTCTACTCCACGCGCTTCCGTAAAAAAGCGCTCGGGTCCCCTCGTACGAGAAGGAAAGTCTTGTCATGTTACATTGAGGTCCAGCGCCCTCACAACGCTCTCTTGCATCACAATAAAGCCACTGAGATGCAGCTATCTCCCGCCATGCTGCACCTTCCCTGAATAAGGAAAAATTGAAACACAACAAAATACGAACAGCAAAGTTTTGGGCGGGAGGGTGGGATCCAGAAATCACCAAAGAGGCAGATCAAATGCCAATCACTCCTTTTATACTGATAGCCACAGGCACACCCACAATTCCAGGCATTGGTCAGCTAACAAACCACCTGACCCCTAACCATTTAATCTGCCTAGTAACAAGGCTGTCTAGACAGCCAATCAGCAAAAAACCCAGGATTCTTATTAAACCTTCTATCGGATGAGGTGTTGTCATGTGTGCAAACCACTTATCATACTAACATAAAATAAAGACACTGAGACGTGGATTTGGCAGATAACTTGATGGCGATTTATTGGAGAAATTAATATTATTTATTAATTCTTAAATTAATTAAGGATGTATGGTGGCAAAGAAAGGACGGCCAGAAATCAGCCAGATCTGCTATGCCCACACACAAACAACAAAAGACATAGCAGGCGTAGATCGCCCAGAGTGCATACACATAACCATGTAAACCATGTCAAACACAAAAGGTAACGCTCACCCTCTAACTTGACTACCCACCCGTTTAGGTGATGATACTGCCCCCCGTTAGGTTGGTACAGCCAACTACCAGTCAACGAAGGGAGCGCCCTTAACTCATAATTGCACCTGGACTGGTGAACTGCCGTTCTTTCCCGCCACAGCAAGGTTCAGCTTATAGAACCGCCGCACCGCCACCATACCAAGTACTACCCCAATAACGCCAACTCCTCAAAAAGATCCCCAATAAACAATGACACACCCTCCTCTGTTAAATGAACTCCATCAGGTCTATACATATAACTAAATCGAAATTGAATGTTATTATGGTAAATGAAACGGCCATAATTGGCCATCACAAATTTGGCAACTGCGAAATTAAGTTTCTTCCTAGCTTCGTCATTAGCAGGAAAACTCCTAACCCCACGCCAGACCTGTCGAGGTACAATGTAAGACCAAATTAATTTACACAAGGGCCAGGCCGATAGCACCCTCGCCAAATCGTTGACAATATCAACTCGTAATTCTACAGTGGACCTCTGCCCTAAGTCGTTGCCTCCTAAATAAGCCACCAAAATACGTGGCCTACCAAAAAGCCTTGCATACTCTAACAGTTTAGGACAAAAGGAATGCCATCTCATACCTCTGGAACCTATCCAACGGACCCTAGCTGAATATTCAAAAATTGGAGCTTGATCTGAACTCAAACCTAGCAGCCCAGAAAATATATGAGTGGCCTATAACCCAAATGTCCTGCGTGTCAAAGAGCAATCCTAAAGGTGGAGGAAAGCAGTAAATAAAAAATTAGTAATTGTCATAAAACAATAAAATTTTATGGTGTATTAGTGGGATCTGATAGAACATAAGTGAGTATCTGCCAAAAAGAAAAATTTTCTATTGGTCGCCGACTTTACTATTTGAAGTGGCTGAGACAAACAGAAGACACAAAGGGGAAGAATGGGTGGGGGGGAATTGGCCTAATTAAATGATTGAGAATAGCCGAATTGAATCCGTCAGTTCAGGTAAAAATTGTAAAATCCCTCAAGACTCCCATTGCCAGCAATGGCGAGTAGCTAATCCCGAGTAGGACGGACAGGGGTAACAGACAAGACAGGACAGTACATGAGACAAGACAAAAACCAGGCAAGCATAAAATATAAACGTAACCGGAACAGACTGTGAAATGACTTTAAACAAAGGGCCTTCATGCCTAGGTCGAATGTAACCTTTATAACTATCCGATTTCCAATGTCCTAGGGCCTTAATTTCTGATGCCGAGAAACCCGCAGCTGCCGCCGAAGTTGCGGCTCCGATCAGAAACGAGTGTGTACCAAAATCTTGAGGCGGGAGGCCTAAAACTGATACACACCTCTTCAAAAACCAACCAAACTGGTATTTGGTAAGCGGAGTCCTGTCCATATGCATGAGTCATGAACCAGGAACATCCGGCCGCAATAACTCATACCGCATAGCTAGTGCCACGGGGCAGATCTGTTCGTCCCTAGATGGACCCAACGAGATCCACCTACCCCTACCAGTCTGGTCGGTCTTCGACTGCCGAATCCTACAGAGAACAGACCTCTCACTGACCAGGATATCCGAGAGGAGCATGGCGGCATCAACCCATTTGGATGATGCCACCAGCTCCGATACCCTCAAGGTGCCGTGAAAAGCCTCCGAAAACACCACTTGAATCAGGACCGCCTCATACGCAGTAAGAGCCACTCCGAGAACCGCCCCTAATACTGCCGGAAGCAGATGAGCGTCCACAGGTCTCCTACGGTCAGCTACTGGCCGGGAGACCCGTGCCCAACCCTTTAAAGCCTTCACTATCAGAAAACTTTTAGTAAAGTCAGGTTGGCCCTTCAATTTACAATAAAATGCAATGCCCCCCAAAGAGCGCGCAACAGAAGCCCTGGATCTGCCAGCCAAACGGAGACTCCAAATAAAAGAAAGCATCGAACGATGCTGACTCTTACCTGCCTGTTTGCTGCTACGGGAATAATCTTCCCATTCATTCCATGCCTGCCGATATGCTCGCAACGTGGAGGGGGCTAAAGACTGTTCTGCTTAGCCCTCCATGCCGGCTCGATCACCTGCCAAACATAAGAGGGGCAAAGCACAACGTCAGCAGCAGGGCCACAGATCGGGACCTAGCCCACTGGAAACGTGATAACGCATCGTCTATCTCATTCTCCACCCCAGGAACGTGTCTTGCCTTAAACATGATGTTACAGCGCAAACATGTGAGCACAGCTGCGCTAGCAAGCGCAAAACCAGCAGGGAAGCCGCATGTTGCTGATTGTATCGCATGGACCATGCCCAGGTTGTCACACCTGATAATGATGCTGCGATTGCGTAACCATTCCCCCCAGATTTCCAAGGAAACCATTATGGGAAAGAGTTTGAGAAGGAGTAAGTCCTTAGTCAAACCCTTTCCCACCCATTCTTCCAGCCAACGGCCAACGCACCAGGAGCCATCAAGGTAACATCCGAACCCCGTGGTGCCTGCTGCGTCGGTGAATAGCTGCAGCTGCAAATTGTCAGCGGCTGGAGACATCCACAACCGAACGCCATTAAAATCCCGAAGAAACGAGACCCAGACAGAGAGGTCCTGCTTAATCTCTGAGGATAAACGTAGCAAATGTCTCGGTTAGTGACACCAGCCGTGGCCCTTTCCAATTTACATGAAAAAGCTCTGCCCATTGGAATTACTTTACAGGCCCAGGAGGGATTGCGCCTGGCGCAGGGTAATTCTACTGGAAGCCGTGCATTCCGCTATGGCATTACTTGACAGGCTTATCGAGAGGAATGCGACAAGAACCCACCGAGGTACAGATCTCGATACCCAGGAATGACAAGGGGAAGGGCCCTCCGTTTTGTCCACAGCAACGGGAACTCCAAATGAAAAAACAGCGCTCGTAAAGAAAACAAAAGATAACTGCATCTGCCTGAACCGGAAGGGCCGACACACAGAAAGTCATCGAGATAGTGGGCTATTCCATGACTACCGCAAAAATTAATAAATAAATTCCGCGCACCAGTGTAGGAAGGTGCTAAAATGCTCGAAAAACGCACAGGACACAGAACACCCCACAGGCAAGCATTTGTCTATGCAATATCCGTTGTCCAAGCTAAAAACCCATAAACTGGAATGACTCTGGGTGCAAAGGAAGTAGACGAAAAGCTGACTCAACATCTATCTTAGCCATCAGTGCGCCCGGACCATAACACCTAATGACATCCAAAGCATCGTCAAAAGACTGGTACACCACCGAGGAAACCTCAACTGGTATGGCATAATTTACTGACGAGCCTGGCGGATAAGACAGATGTTGCATGAGCCCTTATTTTCCTGGAATTTTCTTGGGAACCACTCCCACCGGGGAATTCACAAGATCCCTAATGGGGGTTCTGCAAAAGGCCCAGCAATGCGCCTGCGCTAACCTCGCCAGCCACTTTTTCCCTAAGAATGTGAGGCAATTCAAAGGCAGACTTCAAATTTCTAGGCGAATATGTGTCGACATCCCTGCAAATAGGTAAACGAAAACCAAAACTGAAGCCTTTTAACGAAAATTCTGCGTACTGCAGAACCGGGTACCAACTCAACCATTTTGCTATCGCTGTGACACGGACAGGGGATGGAACTTTACTAGCACTTGTGCCTTTTGCTGGCTGTGCAGGCTGCTGCTGGGCACCCCCCTTGAAACACTTGGCAACTGGGTGATTGCCACCACATCGCAAGCAGAGGTGGCGAAAACGACATTTTAATGTGGAATTATTAAAGGCGAAGCATTTTCCCCAGACGCCTGCTGTTAGCCCTGACGAACTGAACTAGCTGCTTTGCACGCGTTGTACCCCTCATAGGCAGGACGCGAAGGCTGCGTGACCTCCAGCAATGTATATTTGTCGAAGTAGGAGCATAGCTGAGAATGGAGCTTCCCGGTGATAGCTGCTTGGGGCAGTGATTGCAATAATAAGCTGTGCACCCTGTAGAAATTCACTGTAGCACATGTATTCTGTCTATTTTGTAAGTTAAATGCTCAGAATACAGTATATAATACAATCTCCTCTATTGGCTGATAATAATGATTCAAAGGAGATAAAAGCTAGATCTTAGGTGCTATAGATAAATAAAGCAGTGTCAAAGCCATTACCCCTTACTGTCAGATAACGCATCACTAAAGCATTCTATTCCCCCAATGATACCTCAATGCCCAGCATAATACTGACACTGTTTGCTGCAACTGTTTTCTACCATTAAGAGGGCATAATCAGCACTTAGACCATCTATAAAATACATCATACGAATGTACTGAATGATATAATTCTGGCATATACAGGACCAGCAAACACAGTAAGTAATTATATGTAGAAGTAGAGCCATCCTGTCTGAGCTGAATCTTTTTATTTCATGTGCCGGCTCCTTTACAGATCATATGAGCAAGTTGGGGAATCTGGGGGAGGGCAGAAAAAGAAACCATGCACTGTCCTGGACATAGATGCACAGATTGGTCCCCCTATGTACTGGATGGTGTATTATCCAGTATTAATAATTGATCCAATAGGTGATCCATATCAGTGCACCCCGTACAGTGCATGTTTTCCAGATCTAGTTGGTGCACAACAATATTCATTACTGGCTTTTTAACTTTTTCTACTGGCTGACACATTTAAAAGATCAACAGGGACTGTAGTGCTGGTTATTTCATTTGTGACACTGAGGGGATCCTAAAAAACATGCAACTTTAGTATTATATGCTATTTCTATTGTAGTCATCATGGTGTGGGCTGAGGGGGGGTTCAGGCAAGGCACTCATAAACCCCTCCTGCATTTGCCTATGGTGCTGGCCATTGCAGCCACAAAGATAATATTGACCAGGGGCATTAAGGACTAAAGGGAAGCACCCCTCCCCCGCACTGGCACACCTTCCACAAAGCTGCTGCAGCCTGAGGGGGGATAGAACTATCAATAGGGGAACCACACCTGCAGCTCCTAATAACATGGGGGCACTGTGGAGCCAGGGACCAGGGTCTGGGGAGGCTCATTACTAGGCAGGACATAGCTACACCCACCCCCAGCAGAACAAGAAATCAGAAAAGACAGTGATTGAGGACAGAAAGGAAAAGTAAAAGCAATGATATGAAGTAAATGAAAAGAGACTAAATACAATAAGGAAAAGGAGGAGAGAAGAGGAGAAGAAGGAGAAGCACTAAGAGAGTTTTATTAAGGAAAATGACAACTGACAAAATGCACTTCCCTGTCCTGGAGCAATCTGGAACCAAGAGGCTTTGGCCCTCACTTCTAGCCCCTTAAATAATGTCTCTATTGAAAACCCGCCCCTGCTAACGATAGGCTAACTCTAAACAGTAATTTGCATACATGCCGGCCCCCATCCTAGAGGTTTAACACACCTCTTTTCTTATGCAATCTTTCGGTTTCACTTCACTCATGTCTAGGCAACCTTCGTTTTCTATAAGATCTCCATTGGCTTATTGCTAATTAAATACCTTAACCAACCTTAATTAACTAAGCACTTAACTTATCTAATAAAGAAAGAGTCGGACACCATAACAGCTTGGATAAAAAGGTCACAGCTTTTATTTCTGAATTAATTAATTAATTAATTCACCTAACCATGGTGGCCAGGAGATGCTGCATACTCAGTTCCAGCTTTCAAACTGACTTAAACGGGGAACGACTAAAACGTTCCCCCTAAAGACGCACTTACGCCATGAAGGTCTCGCCTCCCTCCTGGGCCAGTCTACTCCGCGCGCTTCCGTAAAAAAGCGCTCGGGTCCCCTCGTACGAGAAGGACAGACTCGTCATGTTACATCAAGGTCCAGCGCCCTCACAACGCTCTCTTGCGTCACAATAAAGCCACTGAGATGCAGCGTTCTCCCTCCAAAGCCAGTCCCAATGGAGACTGGCCCACCAGCAAAGGAAAAAAACACTAATCCAAAAAGGCAAGCAACTTCTTAATAAACAACCCTAAACCCAAATTATTAAAATGAACCCCGTCTGGGCGAAAAAATCTAGGTAAATCCGAACCCCAAAAGCTATGCCTGACTACCAAACCACCAAATGACAGGACATGCTTATTCAAAGCTCTGTTGACCTTGCGTCTAGCCCTATCCAAAGCCTTGTGATCCCGCTCACCATGCCAAACCATCCGCGGCACTATGTCAGACCATACAATGCGCACATTCGGCCACAACAAGCGAACTGCATCAACCAAGTCTCTTAGCTGAAGGGACAACTCCAAACCTTTCAATTTGCACAGATCATTCCCACCAACATGCAGGACCAACCAATCAGGAACAGCCCATTTCGCTGCAGACTCCTCCAACAAATCTCGCACAGAAGCACAAAGCAAGCCACGCACACCTATCCAGCGAACATTCCTGCCACCCAACAATTCACTGGCACGTCTAGCCAAACCATGCCGTTCAGCCCAATAAATATAGGAATGGCCGACCAGCCAAACCTGCTCTTCTCCAAGGTCTTCCCCTGTAAGGAAAGAACACCCTAACCGTGAGCCACCGCACCAAAACCAAACTGCACACAACAAAATGAACACACAGCAACTAACCTAGCCAGGATGCAATGGGGAAACAAGTAACCCGAGTGAAGGAGAAAAACTAAAAAACCTTACCCGTGAACCAAGTTGGGCCAGATAATGGCTCCCGGGAAGAAAAACTAAAAAATTCCTTCACACCCCCACTTATCGAATGCTAACCATTCGTTAACTGGATGGTAAACAACATTTTCAGGTTGTTGCAGGAGCGCACCTACAGCTTATCGCAGCAAACATACGTCTTATATGCAGAGGACCTCCACCTCCCGATCTTTTGAATATCACTTGCGGATGCTCCTTCTACCGCTGCACTAGTGGCGGCACCAATCCTGAAGGAATGAGTCCCGTAACTAGCGCCATCTAAGCCTAATGCCACTAAGCTACGCCGAAGAGCAGCAGCGAATTGAAATTTAGAAAGAGGGGACAGATTTGAGTGCACCAGCCATTGGGAACCACCTGCAGGGCGACCAGCCATAAAGCGGCAAGCCGTACTGGGCAAACCGAAGAGTCATCCTGTTTATGCAAAGTAACCCACCTGCCCCGGCCTAACTGATCCATCTTGGAAAACCGCAGTTTACACAAAACGGATGACTCCTGGAACACGATGTCTCCCATCATGAACCCTGAGGACACCGAGGACTTGCTGGAAGCTACAATCTCACTGACCCTAAAAGCCCCAAAAAACGCGACTGCAAAAGCTACTCGGAATGACGAAGCCTCGAAAGAATCCGAAGCCACACTATCCATCACACCCAGCAAGCGACCAAGGAGATGGAGATCGATAGGCCTGCGGGAGTCGGCCCTGGCGGGAAACTCCTTGGCCCAACCTTTAAGGGCTTTAGAAAGGATGAACGATTTGGTGGGATCTGGTAAACCTTTTAATTTACTAAAGAAAGAAATCCCCACCAGAGCCGAAGTCATGGAAGCCTTGGAACGACCTTGCTGGTAATGCCCCCACACAAACTTAGACATCAACTCTGAGGGAGACTTACCCGGCTGAGGGCTTAGTGCACAAAAAGCCTGCCAGTCTTGCCACGACGCAGCTTAAGCCCTCCGAGTTGCTGGAGCCAGCGACCTCTGCGCCAGGCCCTCTATTCCGGCCTGATAATCTGCCATACAAAAGGAGGGCAAGGTAACCCAACTGCAGAAGCCGCCGGCGCCAGCAATCGGAAACGGGAGAATTGAAACCGGGACAATGCATCAGCGATCGCATTATGCACCCCAGGGACGTGGCACGCACAGAACCTAATGTTGGACTCTAAGCAATGCAAAACCAAATGCCTAAGGAGACGCAAAGCCGGGGGAGAGGAGGAACGCTGATTGTTGATGGCCTGAACTACGCCTAGATTGTCACACCAGAAAACTACATGTTGACTGGCCAAACGATCCTTCCATAGCTCGACTGCCACTATAATGGGGAAAAGCTCCAACAAAAGCAAATTACTAGTAAGACCCTCTAAACGCCAATCAGGAGGCCAGGACGCTGCGCACCACTCCCCGTTGAAAAAGGCCCCAAAACTGGAGGACCCAGCCGCATCGTTGAAAAGCTATAAAGTGGCATTCGACACTGGAGCAGCAGGCCAAATGCGTTCACCGTTAAACCGAACCAGAAAACTAGACCAGGTTCGAAGATCTTCCTTAATCTCGGAAGACAAACGAACGTAGTGATGCGACTGGCTCACCCCGGCCGTGGATCTCTCCAACTTTCTGCAAAAAACCCTATCCATGGGAATTATGCGACAAGCAAAATTCAATGACCCCAGCAAAGATTGGACCATGTGCAATTTTATGCTATCTGTTCCTAAGCAAAACGCAATCTGCACGAGCAACCAGCCATCGTGTCAATCTCTATACCCAGGTAAGAAAGACAAGATGAGGGGCCCTCTGACTTGTCGTGCGCAACAGGAACCCCCAAAACTCTAAACAAAGCTGTGGCAGAAAATAGGAGATCCGTACAAACCTCGCTCCCTCCTGTACCTATAAAGAGAAAATCGTCAAGGTAATGCGCAACACCAACATGACCAGTGCCCGCTACTGTGCACCAATGTAAAAACGAACTGAACTTCTCAAAATAGGCACAGGAGACCGCACAGCCCATGGGCAGACATTTATCCACAAAGAAATTACCCCCAAGTCTAAAACCCATATACTGCATTGCGTCTGGATGTAATGGTAACAAGCGAAATGTGGACTCAACATCTAACTTTGCCAGCAAAGCGCCCACACCAAAACTACGGACTAAACCCAAGGCATCGTCAAGGGACTGATAAACCACACTGCAAGCCGAATCGGGTATAGCATCATTAACCGAATTACCATGGGGGTAGGATAAATGTTGAATAAGCCGAAACTTCCTGGGCGCCTTCTTAGGGACCACCCCTAAAGGCGAGATGCAAAGATTCGGCAAGGGAGGAGAAGGAAAAGGACCCTCCATCCTGCCCAGCAAAACCTCAGAATCCACCTTAGCTCGCAACACTTGAGAGAATTCCGGGGCAGAACGTAAATTGCGGGGCGCATTAATGTGCAGAGGGACAGAAATGGGTAAACCGAAGCCAAATTTAAAACCATCCCAAAGAAAGGCAGCAGCCTCTCTATCAGGATAACGAGCTAACCACTTAGTAAGTTCCGGCAAACAAATGGGTGACAAAGCTTTAACTAACTGTCTTGGAGTTATCGGCCCTATCATGCCCCCCGGCTCCGGAGCCACGACGGCAATCCTTGGCCAGATGCTCCCCGTTGCGAATGCGACAGGAGTGACGAAAACGACAAGAGGTGCCACGAGAACACCTCGAGTCATTGAAGGCGAAACACTTCCCTCTCGTCACCCCCGACGCACCAGTCCTAATAGAAGCAACCTTGCGGGGGGGTGCTGCGTCCGAGGGAGGCCGACGCTGCTGCGGAACCTCGAGCCAAACCTCGACATCTTTCACACCAAAAGGGACTATGCGACTACCCTCATGCTTACGCCTGAACTGGCAATCATAATCCTTCCACGATGTACCCCGTGACCGAGGGAAAATATCATGCACCAAGTAAATGTACCTGATAACATTCTGATGTTGCTCCGGTCGCGTTTCTAAATAACACGCTGCAAAAATAAGCATGCCTTTTAGCCAGGAATTGTAACCGCAGTAACTATCCTCACCAATCCCTCCTGGCTTTTTAGCCTGAGTTAGACCCTTCTTCATCTCGTCCGTGAGGGTGAAGAAATCAACAAACTTACCCCTACGGATTCGCTCTCTAACACTTTTGCGCAACCCCCGGAGAACCGCAGTATTTGCGCAATGAAAAGAATCCGCTCCAGGCGGTGGCTCAACATGGACGGAGGCCACACCAGTCTTATTCTTGCCCTGAGTCTTCTTAGCCAAACGCCGTGCCACTAATCTAGCAATCTTGCCCCGGGGAACCAGACGAATGAGAGGATGATGCAGAAAAAGAAGAAGACGAGGATGTGTCATACTCACCAGCACCTGGATGCAGCACCGAACTTCCCGAAACTTCACGTGGAGGGTCCACCGAAACTGCATCAAAGTCCACCTCTACACGCACAGGAACAGGAACCGCGACCACCCCCACGATATCCTGAATGATCGACGTCGCCGACAGATCTGAAACTGGAACAGCAGCGTGAGGAACCGAAACAGTAACTGGTGGAACAGAGAGCGGGGGGGAGGGGTGGTGTGGGTGAAAGGGGGGACAACGGAAGAAGTGGGGGGCTGGGAGGAAACAGGGGGGGGAACGGGGGGGGTATGAAAAGGGGGGACAGTGGTGGATGAAGAAGGTATAGAAGGAGCAGAAAAAGAGGGGGCAGTACGAGCAAAGGTGGAAATGGGGGGCATGGGCACCAGAGGTGGGTGAGGAAAAGTGTTGGAAACAGGGTGTTGAATGACTGGAGCAGGGGGAGGGAAGGATTGCCAGGGAGAAGGGGCTGTAAAAGGGGGGGTTGCCAATTAAGATAACCAGGGGGAAAAGAAGGAGAAACATACGGGGGATAAATGGAAAAATGGGGGGCAGAGGAAACAGAAGAAATGACGGGCGGAGCAGGGCCAGCGCTCCAAGAAGGATGAGCCTAGGAAGAAAAGGAAACAGGGGGGGGAGATGTGAGCCAACTAAGGAATTTGGCGGATATGAACCAGCCAACCAGGGAATCGGCTGAGAGAGAGGGGTACAGAAAATAGAGGGGGGGCAATAACATTAGGCAGGGCATGCTGCCTGCTGTCCTGTGTGGAGGCAAAGGTGGCAGGAGGCTGAAAATATGGGCTGGATCCCACCATTGAAGTGGGACCCAAAATGGCCGCTGAATTTAAAATGGCCGCCGGACCCGCCGTACAAACGGGACCAGGGGGCCATGGGGATGGTGTAATGGATGAAATCACCCGCCCACTGTAACCAGCGGGGGAAGCAAGTGCAAAAGGGGTGGGGCTTGATGGAGCAGCGTACGCGGCATGGAATGGAGGCAAGATCCCAGCGGGGGAGGCAGGCGCCGGAGGAGCGGGAACAAGCGGAGCCACAGCCGCAGCATGGAAGGGTGAGAGACCAGCCGCCGGAGGCGCGGGGACATAAGGAGCCGCAGCCGCTGCAAGATATGGGGGGCAGCTCACAGCGGGAGAGGCGGGCGCCGGAGGAGGGAGGACCGAAGGAGCCGCAGCCACGGCCCAATCCAGAAGAGGTAACCCAGCGGGGGGGCCAGCTCAGAATGAGCTGGGGACGCTGGAGCTGTAGGCGCAACCAGCGGGAGGGGGGGTTGCTGGCAGGGGAAGCGGGCGCGCTACTGCCTGCTGAACTGAGACCGACAGGGGAACCAGGAGGGCAGGCAAGGATCCGCTGGGAGGGAGTAACGGGAAGGCCAGATGGGGGGAGTGTGGACACACAGAAGAGCTGGCAGGGGCAGCCCTGAGTGGGTGGGAGAACTCAGCCAGCCGGCTGGGAAGGGGGGCAGACCTCTTGGGATGGGGCATGATGAGCAGGGTTGGTATAAAGGAAGTAAAATGGAATGGATAATACTAATGGCAAGGGATAGAACCAAGAAACACAGGGAGTGACACTTAGCTGTACTCCAGAAATCACCAAAGAGGCAGATCAAATGCCAATCACTCCTTTTATACTGATAGCCACAGGCACACCCACAATTCCAGGCTTTGGTCAGCTAACAAACCACCTGACCCCTAACCATTTAATCTGCCTAGTAACAAGGCTGTCAAGACAGCCAATCAGCAAAAACCCCAGGATTGTTATTTCACTCATGTCAAGGCAACCTTCATTTTCTATTACCAGGGCCGTATTACTGACACACAGAGGCTGCTGCCAACATAGGGGTGTGAGCTAAATACCCCCCTATACATCTACAGGCAGACTGTATTCAGTAATATTACCAGGGCCATATTACTGACACACAAGGGCTGCTGCCAACATAGGAGTGTGAGCTAAATACCCCCTTATACATCTACAGGCAGACTGTATTCAGACCCTAAAACATTTCCCAGTAAGAACCCGGTACATGGGGGGTCATGACCGCAGATAAAGGGGCATGGTAATCGGTAAAGGGGCATGTCCATGGGGGCTGGAGGCATCGGACGCTGGCTAGTTTAGAACATGCAGTAATATACTGCATGTTCTGTATACCGGTGCTGGCGGTCAGGGCAGAGAAGCACGGAGGTCGGCTATCACTCAGCAGCGCTGCTTAACATCTCTTGAGTGTACCAACCCGGAACAAAATGGTACAGCCCCATTTGCCGGTACAGACCATTAGAAAACGGTACTGTACCGGCTAAAACGGTATAGTTGGAGGGTATGTGTATTCAGTGTTATTACCAGGGCCGTATTACTGACACACAGAGGCTGCTGCCAGCATAGGGGTGTGAGCTAAATACCCCCCTATACATCTATAGGCAGACTGTACTCAGTGTTATTACTAGGGCCATATTACTGACACACAGAGGCTGCTGCCAGCATAGGGGTATGAGCTAAATACCCCCCTATACATCTACAGGCAGACTGTATTCAGTGTTATTACTAGGGCTGTATTACTGACACACAGAGGCTGCTGCCACGATAGGGGTGTGAGCTAAATACCCCCCTATACATCTACAGGCAGACTGTATTCAGTGTTATTACCAGGGCTGTATTACTGACACACAGAGGCTGCTGCCAGAATAGGGGTATGAGCTAAATTCCCCTCTATACATCTACAGGCAGACTGTACTCAGTGTTATTACCAGGGCCGTATTACTGACACACAGAGGCTGCTGCCAGCATAGGGGTATGAGCTAAATACCACCCTATACATCTACAGGCAGACTGTATTCAGTGTTATTACCTGGGCCATATTACTGACACACAGAGGCTGCTGCCAGCATAGGGGTGTGAGCTAAATACCCCCTTATACATCTACAGGCAGACTGTATTCAGACCCTCCAACATTTCCTAGTAAGAACCCGGTACATGGGGGGGCATGACCGCAGATAAAGGGGCATGGTAATCGGTAAAGGGGCATGTCCATGGGGGCTGGAGACATCGGACGCTGGCTAGTTTAGAACATGCAGTAATATACTGCATGTTCTGTATACCGGTGCTGGCGGTCAGGGCAGAGAAGCACAGAGGTCGGCTGTCACTCAGCAGCGCTGCTTAACAAATCTGTTGAGTGTACCAACCCGGTACAAAACGGTACAGCCCCATTTGCCGGTACAGACCATTAGAAAACGGTACTGTACTGGCTAAAACGGTATAGTTGGAGGGTATGTGTATTCAGTGTTATTACCAGGGCCGTATTACTGACACACAGAGGCTGCTGCCAGCATAGGGGTGTGAGCTAAATACCTCCTATACATCTACAGGCAGACTGTATTCAGTGTTATTACCAGGGCTGTATTACTGACACACAGAGGCTGCTGCCAGCATAGGGGTGTGAGCTAAATACCCCCTATACATCTACAGGCAGACTGTACTCAGTATTATTACCAGGGCCGTATTACTGACACACAGAGGCTGCTGCCAGCATAGCGGTGTGAGCTAAATACCCCCCTATACATCTACAGGCAGACTGTACTCAGTGTTATTACTAGGGCCATATTATTGACACACAGAGGCTGCTGCCAGCATAGGGGTGTGAGCTAAATACCCCCCTATACATCTACAGGCAGACTCTACTCAGTGTTATTACCAGGGCCGTATTACTGACACACAGAGGACGCTGCCAGCATAGGGATGTGAGCTAAATACCCCCCTATACATCTACAGGCAGACTGTACTTACACACATTACACACATCCGTAATGTTTAGCAAGACTGTGAAACCATCGGTAACAGCGAGTACCATCGCAGCCTCACGCACACTTGCTCTGACCTTACTCAGGAATTGCTAACTTCCACGCACGCTATGAGGCCTCAGGCTGTGTAGGGCATTGCAGTGGCTAAATTATGCATGCCCCTGTAACGGTGTTCAAACGTGCTGACACACCTGCGTTTCACCGACCACCCCCCTGTCACCACCCCAAATGGTACTTCTTGTCAGTCACTCTGTGATGGGTCTGCGTAGTCACACCCGATGGCAGTGGCTAGTTTGCGCGATGCATCTGCATGCGCACAATGCAACAATTGGCCGGTTGCGTGCGAATTAGCAACTGCGATCCTTGCTGCATCAGGCCCTGTGTTGTATGCAGATTCACAGCATCCAGTTTGTGTCTTGGTTCTTGTGATATTCAAATAAATCCTTATTTAATATCAAGATTGAGTATACCAGGTATACAGGGAATCAGTATGTAATACCGCCGGCCGTACCCTAACTCTCCCTTCCCCTAGCCTAACCCTAACCCTCCTGGGGGGGTGCCTGACCCTAGGTCCTCCATGGGAGCCCCTAACCTACCTCTCCCCCCCGCAGCTGTCCGCGCCTGGCACCCGACTTATCTTTGATCGGTATGCCAGGCATCGGGCTCCTGAGGTAGGTCTAATAACAGGCGTCGGGATTTCAACACCTGTCATTAGTACCTTGCCGGGATTTGACAGTCGGGAAGCCGGTGATCGGCATTGTGACCGTTGGCTTCCTGGCTGCATCCCGTATATAGTGACTAGTTACATTCATCTACTAATTCCAACATTGAGTTTTACGTGTTTGTGTCAGAGTATTTCTGGCCTCAGCTTATGCAGGCTGGCCAGCTTGTGAGCCCAGGAAACTGTGTCCGTGGACGCAGCCCCTTAACTTGCCGCTCCTGAAAAACGAGGCAGACACGCCCATTTCCGGGAACGCCATCCGTCCCCGACCCTTAAATGTCAGTCATGCACAGGCATAGAAGGGGCTGTGGAGCTGATTCAGACCCGCTCGCTAGGATGCATTCACTCGTAGCTGGCTGATAGTCGCTTTCTGCGCATGCACGAATCACTGCGAGAGATTGGGAAGCGTTCGCTCGCTGCGCATAGACTGCCCAGCAGAGTGAGTGATAGGAGAAGCCATTTGTGGGTGGTGACGGGGGCTGGCCGCTAGAAATTGGGGAGTGGAGGTGCAAACGCAGATGTGCCTGAGCATCCCAACGCCGTTTAAGAGGCGTGCATAATTAACCGGCAGCTACATTGTACACATCACCTGGTTGTATATCACACTGAAGTGATCGCAGTACTTGCGGCAGGGTATGGTCAACCTCAAGCGCTGCGATTGCATCCGATGGTGCTCAATGAGCCAATGGTTTCATGCACTTCCTGGAGATGACGTGCGCTAGTGGGCGTCTTATAACAGGCTGATGGGCATCTTATAACAGGCTGGTGGGTGTCTGCATTCTCAAAGTGATCGCACGCTAAGACATAGTGGGCGTGCTTATGCCTTGCCGTGTGATCGCCTGCCTTGCTGGATGTGTGCTGGATTTGCATACGCTGGGTGTGAAAGAACACATCTAATGAGCGGGTGTGAATCGGGCACTGTGTGCGATCACGCAGGACCTGTCCTGTATATTCGTAGCATGGGTCCTGCACGTGCAGATTCCCGATAATTGGAAATTGGCATTGCACGTAATCTCCTTGACAGCTATTGTTGAAAGCAAAATGCCAGGTGCCACGGTCCCTCAATCTGCATATAGTCATTTCCTTTACACGTATTTGCTCTCAGTAGGGAGACCGTATAGCTTCTTGTGACTCCCTCTGCTGTAAACCTGATTATACGGGATCTGCCATGGTTACGTCTATATTTGCCCTAGATTGGCACAGCTCTCCACTTCTATGCTGGGAATCACGGTGTCACAAACAGTGCCTGCACCCTTGTGCCAAACTAAGCAGCCATTAGCTATTGATACCTGCTCTTTGGCTGCTCAGTGCAGGGGCAGAACTATGGGAGACAATGGAGGTGCCTGCCGCCGGGCGCCAGCACTGAAGGGGCACCTTCTTCATTGCCCACAATATATTCTACCCACTTAGGGCTGTAAATATGTACCCGGAGTGTACCGTCACGGCCACCCAATACATGGCACCTCTTCCTGGCACCTGAGAAGCTACCACAACCATATACTAGTGGAGGGCTCCATGTCAGACCATCAGCTGCCGCTTCTGTCTATCTATAGCCTGTCCCTGCTCATTGGTGTCGCTGCCCCTCAGCAGCTTCTTATGCCAGTGTGACACATATTGCGCCAACCCCCCTCACCCACAACTACCTGTCCCACGTTCCCTTGGTGGCAGCCCTAGCCACAAACCTGTGCAGCAGTCCCAGCACCCCCCTCTCACCCACAACTCGCTGGTGGCAGCTCTAGCCGCAGACTTGTGCAGAGGGCCAGAGCATAATTGCGGCTGCAGATCTTCCAGGACCTGAATGTTAAGAAGGATGCACAAGATAGAGCTGCAAGTAAGATGGCATGGGAGGCGGGTGCCTGGGGCACCAGTGACTGAATATGGGGGCAGATCTTTGATGAAGTAATCTTCCCGGCATGTGAAGTAGGCGGCAGTAGATTGGGAATTTTGTGATTTGTAGCCCCACCACAGTGGCAGTCTTACAGTATCTTGACTCAAACTCAGACCTCATACTCCCATATCAGGTGGTTTCCCCCTCCATCAGTGGTATCAGGTGGCTTTCCCCTCCATCAGTGGTATCAGGTGGCTTTCCCCTCCATCAGTGGTACCAGGTGGCTTTCCCCCTCCATCAGTGGTACCAGGTGGTTTCCCCTCCATCAATGGTACCAGGTGGTTTCCCCTCCATCAGTGGTATCAGGTGGTTTTCCCCTCCATCAGTGGTATCAGGTGTTTTCCCCTCCATCAGTGGTATCAGGTGGTTTCCCCTCCATCAGTGGTATCAGGTGGCTTTCCCCTCCATCAGTGGTACCAGGTGGCTCTCGCCTCTATCAGGAGGACTATGAGCCTCATACTAATTGCACTATACAGGTCACTATCTTATCTGTGACTAATGTATACAGATGTGTCCAGCTGGTTTGTTGTTCGTATCGCAGCGTATTGCGCCATGCATGGCGTGAGACACCCTCACGCGATCGGGAATGTGCAATAGTGTCATTCAATCCTATGGATGTGCAAGTGCATCTCCATATAACTTAATGGAGACGCGATCCCGGACGCGCAATAGCGTACTGTGGCACGTGGCTGTATATACTATATGATAGATAGACAGATAAATAGATAGATAGATATGAGATAGATAGATAGATAGATATGAGATAGATAGATATGAGATAGCTAGATATGAGATAGATAGATAGATAGATATGAGATAGATAGATAGAGAGATAGATAGATAGATATGAGATAGATAGATAGATAGATAGATAGATAGATAGATAGATAGATATGAGATAGATAGATAGATAGATAGATATGAGATAGATAGATAGATAGATAGGAGATAGATAGATAGATAGATAGATAGATAGATAGATAGATATGAGATAGATAGATAGATAGCTGTAACGGAATATGTGATAAATACAATCCGTGTATACAGACACCAGCTACTGGCACAGGGGCCCGAGGGTAACACAACCACACTGCAGCCATTATAGATAGAGTACACCCATGGCTGACATGGAACAATACTTTGTAGCATGGGACCGGATACTGATGTAGACACAGGACACATGGCTACTAGGTCTGTGGTCAACCCGGCGATGTGTAATAGGCTAATGCTGCAGGAAACGTTTGACGGTAATAGACACCTCCTGTCAGCATCTGCGATCTGAGTGCTGTATCCGAAGACTCAACCGCAAATCACCATGGCAACAATTAATCGCAGCTTCAGGCCAGCTGAGAAAGCCAAAGGCTTCTCACTATGGCGTCTTACCTGCATTGCTGAGGCCAGGAAATCTGCGTCTTTCCACACTGAGACTGGCCGAGCCAATCCCAGGAAATGGGGGAGACATGACTCCGTTTCCGAACACAGGCCGGGACAGCCCCCTCCCCGGTTGGGCACTAGGGGGAGGGTTATGATTCGTAGGTAAGAATTAGGATTTGGGATAGTGGGAAAAATACTCACCGGATCTCTGCTGTTGACAAGTCACCGAAATAAAACATCTCCACATGTGACCCGGATAGAGTCGCTGCGGCTAGGAGTAGATAAGACACTACTAGGCCACCAGGGACAGTTATCATGTCGACGTATTATCCGTGTAGGCATGATGAATGTTGACAGCTGTCGGCAACTCATACCACACCCAGGCGCTATTGTGGCACCCCACCAACACCCTGTGTTCCTACCCATGCTGATGTGCCTCTATGAAAATGTTAAATATTAATGTGACTCCTGCCATTGTCTAATATAGGGCACGATTTAACTGGTTTCATTAAGGTTCAGGGACTATTTGCACTGCCTCCTCAGCGGTGGTGGACGTTAGGGGACCAGTGAGTACTGTAGCAGGCTCAAGGATTTGACCTAGAGAAAGATGGCAGTTGGTGTGGGCAGTTGGTGTGGGCAGTTGGTGTGGGCAGTTGGTGTGAGCAGTTGGTGAGGTAGCTGGACAGGAGAAGGGGCTGCGCTGCCTTGATGCTTACCTGAGTGCTGCAGCCGTACTCCGGGACAAGCAGCGGAGGTCTCTGAGGCGGGGAACATCCAATGGGACTAAGCAGTGTTATCCGGGGAGGTTCTGAGAACAATCAGCATAAGAGAGGTGTGTCGGATGACCCCCAAGGGAGTGCCTCAGCGGAGCTACAGAAATATAGAGACTGAGCTTGTAAAGGAGCCGGAGGTAAGAAAGCTGCTGCACCCTCCCAAATAGACACTCAGTGACATTGGCGCTTATTAACTGGAGGCCTACAGTTGTCCACCGTTACATATGCACAGCAGTCCCTGCAGAGATCAGCGTGGGGTTTATAGACTGCATCATAATAATAAGAGTAACCCCCTGAATCCGCATATTGGAGATTAGGTACAACAGGTACCAGCAGTGTTAGGGCGACACTTCAGTGCCAGCACCTGTAATACTATGAGTATGAACTAAGGTTGCTAAGCAGAGAAGGAACTGACTGTAATACCAACACCATCGCAGCAGGATAATATACAGAGGATTACAGTGTTGCATTAAATACAGACAAGTACTGTAGCTGGAGCAGTTTAAGAACTGTTCTTCATATCCCGGGCAACGAAGGGTGCACCCTATTAACTATTTCAGCGCTGAACTAGCAGTATATGAGACATGTAAAGTGCAGTAGTGTGAGGAAAACATTTTCCTGAAAAGGTGTAAAGAAAAGTAACACAACTTTGCAATTGTATCCTTGATGTAAACTTGTCCGTTTATCATTCTCACGTGAGGTTTTTGTATATATTTTAGAGATGTTAGGGGAATTGCAAAATTAGTCATTTGTTAATTGCCACTAGAGCATACTTACCCATTTATAGTTTGCAGGTTCGAAGTTCAGAGTTCGCTAGTGATCTGCAGGTTCCTGAAAAATAAAATAAACATAAGAAAGGATTCACTATTGCCATCTTTATTGTTATACTATGTTGTCTGATTACATTATGAATAAACTCATAGTTTAGGGTATAACAAATTGGCGTCCGCGAACAGGATACGACCAGAAAATGTCAGCACCTCAGCCTCTTGCATCGACCACGGGCCGGAGACGATTACCTCCCTCTCCAGGACAGAGAGCTTCACCATCAACAAATGCCTCACCCAGCAGTGGTATGGTACATATGACACAGACATCACCCATTACGATGCCATACTATTTTGGGGCTCCATGGTTACCCATGTATTCAGGGGAGATATGCACACAGGGTGCAAGCACTATTAAAGAATTTAAGGACAAAATGCGATCAATGTTCAAATTATATCCACTGAATGATGAACAAAGAGTGGAAATAGTCATTGGACAGTTGAAAGGAGCTGCTTTGCAAGAGGTGAAAGCGTGGGCAGATGATGAAAGAAAAACAGCGGAGGATATTTTCAAAAAGTTAGAAAGTATATTTGACTCAAGGACAGTCTCTGAACTTAGAAGACGTTTGTATGCTAGGAAACAGCAACCTCAAGAGTCACTGAGAGAATTTGCTCTGGGCCTACAGGAAGCTATGAGGGACATCCAAGCACGAGAATCGAGGGAAGTAGAACGTGTCGACGAGACTCTAATTAATTTATTTATCGAAGGGGCGCGAGGAGAAGCCATATGGACCCAGCTCAGAATGTGGAGACATCAGAATCCTATATGCCCATTCTCCAAGTTCAAGGAAGCAGTATTAGATATTCTTGGGCTCAATCAGAATGCTGATCTTGAATTTGACTCATCTATAGAACAGTGGGAAGTTGGATATTCTAGAGAAGCCAAACCATATATGACGCCAGACACTACGTCGCCTAAGGAAATAGTCACCCAACAAGTACAGTCTGGTCAAGATCTGATCGGAATTTTTACTAGTGCTGTCACTGAAATCATGAAGGAGATAAAAGTGATTCGGCAAGAGCAGGCTGGAGCAAAATGCAGAGACTGTCACCAAGAGCATGGGGGAAGGAACCAGTCTTACTGGGACAGTCCTCGAGAGACAGGTCGACGTCCAACAGACCAATTTGATACACAAGGGAGGCCTATCTGCAGAAAGTGCTGGCAAAGTGGCCACATTGAACGCTATTGCATCCAGAGACAGCCTGAGGACCAGCCCTCAGGAGAGACAAAAAGAATAGTTCCAAAAATGGAAGAAGGGCAACCCAGAGATGCGAGTCTGAGCCCAATAGTACAGAACAAAATAAAATTTATGAGCACGCCAACTGCAGGGAATGTTACATCAGCTATCGCAAAAAGGATTTCAGGAAAGGTTGTATGGTTCCACATGCAATGAGGCTATGGATTCATAAATCGAGATGACACCAAGAGCGATATTTTTGTACATTACTCGGCCATCCTAAAGAACAACCCAAGCAAATATCTTCGAAGTCTGGGAGATGGGGAGTTGGTAGAGTTTTACGTGGTTGAAGGAGAGAAAGGTGCAAAGGCCACTAATGTAACTGGTCCTGGTGGAGTTCCAGTCCAAGGCAGAAAATATGCATCAAGCCACAACCGTTATTGGCATTATCCGCATCGTAGAGGTCCTCCACATAACTATCGACACAGTGAAGGTAAAAAGAATCTAGAAGAAGTAGAAAGAGTGGCAGAGGAAAAGAGGGTTAATCAACAACGGCCTTACTGGAGGAGTCGCTACCCATCCTACTGGCTAAAGAGACCATACGGACACAAACAATATCCCGATCTCCCAGAGCGTGGTGAAAGGCTGGATGGAGTGTTTGGTAAAGATGTAGGAACGCAAAATATACAGGTGTGCCAGTACCAGCAAGAAATAGTCCGGCCAACATCTCCTCAAGAATCACAAGCAAAGAGTCGACCAAGAGTGTATGACAGCGCTTCTTATATGCTCCTCTGCAATCAACAAGAGTTGAGTACAGCTGTACATAAAGAAGACACAAAGAAAGCTCCGGACTCACCCTTAGCAGAGAGGTTGGGGTCCCCTGAACAGAATTGCCTGGATTCTGTTATGGAAATATCGAAATCTGTTGTTCTGGAGGAGCCATGTCTTGTATTCAAAGAGCCCTTACTGTCTATGCCATCAGAGTATAAATTCCCAGTCCATGAGTATACTGAACTAAGTTCAAGTGAAATAGCATTAATTATGCAAAGAGTTCTGGGAAAATCGAAAAAGGAAAACAAGAATGCCCCGCATATTCAATGTAGACACTAACCTTTTGAGGTAGAGTGTTCAAAAGTACATAACTTGAAGAAACTTTGTGTTAATATGTAACAAATGTAGTAATCTGTTATGCTATTGTTACATTATAGCAAGGAGCTAAAGTTTTCTAGACTTACCTGGTAATTGTAACTAATTGTGATCTACGTCATGCAATGAAAGAATGTACCTAATATGTATTGTTATACTATGTTGTCTGATTACATTATGAATAAACTCATAGTTTAGGGTATAACACTATAATCCTGACCTTAGCTGTTGTATTATGTGGATTTAATGAATTGTGTAAATAGTACATTCTAGATAAGGACTGAATATAACATAGTAATAAACCTCATAGTCAGTCACACCTGTGCACGATTCAGTTAGCGAGTGACTCAGGGCCTGATTCAGACCCGCTCACAAGCGCATAGCACTCGCAAGTGAGTCGATGGTGGGCCAGTGCGCACGCTGTGCGAGCCCCGGAGCGAGTGACAACTTCACTCGCTCCGGGGCTCGCAACAAAATGGGGCGGCTCGCCCCGTTTTGTAGGCGGGTAGGGGGGTGGCTGCACAAATGGAGGTGTTCCCGAAGGAACGCCTGCCAACTGTGGGCGGCCCTACTGACATCACAGGTGCGAACCAGCCGCTGTGACCGGGAAGCGATCGCAGTGAGCGCACAGTCTCAGCATGAAGTGATTGGCAAGAAGTGGCCATTTGGGGATTGTGATGGGGGGTGGCCAGTGAAATGCAGGTGTGCCAGTACGTTTGAACGCCGTTACAGGGGCGTGCAGAAAATTAGCCAATGTGACCGCAATGCTATCATGCGCACTGTGGTGTATACACATGCGCAGTATACCCCTTAGACCGATATGCGTACGCGGTTACATTTGCGATCCATGCTGGATCAGGCCCAATAGTCTGTAGCTGATATAAGTAACCACAAATTCAAGTATGTGCAATTAGATTATTCATAAATGCATGAGGACTATGGGGCCTATTCATCACACAATAAATGGCCGGTAACCATGAGGAAACACTATTATTCCTCATATTTAGGTTACCGGGCCAGGTACCAGAGTTTGCTTGTAGGAAAAAGCGCCATCTTCATATGGGAAGGAGATCCCAATGGATCCCTCTGCCACCTCCTTGCTGCCTCCCCTGTGGCACCATTGTCATACGCAGCGAGTTTTGTCACTCGTTGTGAATGATAAAACTCATTGATAAATAAGGCCCTTTATCTGTCCATAATATAGCAGACAATGTAATCACAGAGATCCGGGTCACTATCACTAATACACTTCTGTGGAACATCTTATCATTGTGCCTATTGCCTAATTTGTAGATAGTATTCGCTTATACCACCTTCCCCCTAGATGCCAATTGGGACATCACTGGGAATGCATTGGACCCACTGCTCTACTCTTTAGCATTGCCTGGGCCTCTCACCTCTGGGCCCCATAGCAGCCAAACCATTTGCTGATAAGTCAAGCTAATTGCAGGTTTTCTCAGTAGACCTAAAAAACAGGACAACTGATATGCATATGACAAAGTCTTCCACCACAATTACTGCCTCATGTACTTGTTAATGTTACTATTAGTTCCTTTATGAAATGCAGCATTTTAGACTCAGTGGCCCTTTAAGTCATGTTGTATCCATGACAACAGCACTAAAACATTAGTCATCAAAGGTTGTCATTGTGACATCACTTGAGATTTTTCAACCTGGCTAAGAGCTCTGGAGTCTTATGATATAACAGCCAGACCACTGATGAGCATAAGACTTTAGTTGCATTTCTTTATTGATTTCATTAGTTAGTTAGTTATACATATATTTATTTTATTATATTATACTTAGCATTAGATATAGGCAGTAGGATAAGTTGTTTTTAGATTTTATATTTTTTTTATATTTATATATATTTCATTTATTTATTATATTATACTTAGTATTAGATATAGGCAGTAGGATAAGTTGTATTTATATTTTCTATTTTTTTCTATTTATATATATTTCATTTATTTATTTTATTATATTATACTTAGAATTAGATATAGGCAGTAGGATAAGTTTATTTATATTTATAGTTTATTATATTTTTCATTTTTCTATTTATATATATTTCATTTATTTTATTATTTTCTACTTAGAATTAGTTAGTATTTTATTATATTTTCTATATTTTTTTACTTTTTAGATAGATTTTAGTTTTATTTAGTTTATTTAGGACTTATACTCTTCAGTCTTTGCTGGTTGTGAGTGACAAGCAGAGTTATGGACAGTGGGTAAGTACCATAAGCGAGTCATTACAATAGTAAGCTATAGGGTGAGTAATAATAGGGGGTCACGCTGGTAAGGGGATATAAATAATGTATAGGTGACTGTGCACATAGTAGAGTCAGATATTATGCGGACATACAATACCACTGATTTCTGCAGGCCAGTATAGAGGGTACAGATTTGTAACTAAGGGTCTGCTTACTAAGCCTTGGGTGGAGATAAAGTGTATGAAGGTAAAGTACCAGCCAACCAGCTCCTAACTGTCATTTTTCAAACACAGTCTGTGGCATGGCAGTTAGGAGCTGATTGCTGGCACTTTATCCCCGTCCACTTTATCTCCATCCAAGGCTTAGTAAATATACCCCTAACTTTGTTATAGTTTTAGATCTAATATTCTCTTTGAAAAAATAAATATAACAGAATGTACTTAGTCATAGAGCCAATATGACTCTCACAATGATTCCACATGCAAATCATCATTATCTGGGACAAAGTATATAACTAAGATTAAAGCACATTTACAGAGGAATGACCTGATCTGTGGGTGGCTGCAGAGTTTCCACCTGCAAAACCATTTGTATTACTATTAGCACTTAGGAGAGGCCACTAATTGGGGATTGCTGTTATACTCTCATTAGGATGACATTATAACCTTACATTATGAGGGTATTCAATATGAAACGTTAACTTCACTGTCGAAGTTAACGTTTCATATCGGAGTTTTTACCTGCGTTAAAGTATCGGGCGCGCGCCTGCTTATCCCCGTATTCAATATAAAATTAACGAAAACGGGAACCTCCGAAGTTGGATTTCCGTAAAGTTACAAATTTTTCCTTAAAAAATTGTAAGACCCCCCCTAAAGTAGTAAAAACATGGGGGATCACTATGGGTACCCCCGTTTTAGCCGTTAAATGAAAGTCGGGGATTTAAATAGCCGCAGCAGGTGTTTTTTTCCCGACATTGAAGAAGTGTTGCAGAAGAGCACTTAGGTTATTTTTTTCGTTTTTTTAAGTGGTCCCATCAAATTTGGGGTACATGAAAATGGGTACTAGCATATTTTGATGTCCCTAAAGTCAGTTTTTTTAAATTCTGCATTTGTGCACCTGCCGCTATAAATCTATTCTAGAATACACCTGCCCCATACTTGCAGAATAGCCCTGAACCTATTTCCCTATTGTTAAACAATTTTTTCCCAGTTTTTTTTCTTTTCACCCCAATTTTTTATTTAATTTTTTGGGATGTCCCTAATTTTTTTTTTTTTTTACACAGTTCTTTTTTAAATGTCATTCCCAGGGGTGCAGGCTATTTTTTTTAAGCCTGCACCCCTAAACCCCAATTCTGCCTGCACTTTTTTTCGACACCTATTCAATGGTGAAAAGTTATCACCGTTTTTTATCACAGACTTTTCAAAACTGCGATAAGTCTTTGAAATTGAATACGGTGTAAAAGTAAAACCTGCGATAATGATGTCATACCTCCGATATTAACGCAAAAACAATGTTTGCGCTCCCATATTGAATACCCCTCTATAACTGTTATCACTATGAGCATATTAGCCAGAACTACAATCCTGCAAAAGTAGCTGCACCCCCATTTTATGATGGCATTTCCCAAAAGCGGTATGTTACCCTCCTGTGCTGGGCGCACACAAAATACAGCAAACAATGAATTGCAGAGGGGCATGTAAGGATGCTAAATAGTATCCATTATCTTTAATTTGAAAATACTGTAATTGATCATTAATATCATATATAATAGAGAAAACTTTCTAATCACAGGACGCCAGCCGAGTTACATCCTGCTAAGAGGAGGAGAGTAGACAGTAGCCAAGATTCCCTGTCTACTTTCCTCGGACAGAAGGAGAGAGAGGCTTTCTGTGAATTGCTGGGTAAGGCTTATTCTCTTATTATTTATTATCACTTACACATAATATCTCAGGGTGCACTTCACTATTGATGCTTAATAATCAGTATTTACTGAAAAACTCTACTTAGAATATCTAATAGTTTGTAGAATCCTCTCTTCCCATTTTCTGGTGATGGATGAATTTTACCAACTGTTGGTTCTTCCAAGTGGAGTTTATCAGTGACTACTGGGCCTGATACAGGGAAGGACAGATGTGCAGAGCGGGACACAAGCGGTTGTGCTCATCCCTCCATCTCTGATACATGTGTCATTCAGCAAACCCCTATAAAGCATGGTGGCAGAGTAAGCTCCTCCCAGCACAATGGGTACAAAGCATTCAGAAAACCCCTATAAAGCATGGTGGCAGAGTAAGCCCATCCCAGCACAATGGGTACAAAGCATTCAGCAAACCCCTATAAAGCATGGTGGCAGAGTAAGCTCCTCCCAGCACAATGGGTACAAAGCATTCAGCAAACCCCTATAAAGCATGGTGGCAGAGTAAGCCCATCCCAGCACAATGGGTACAAAGCATTCAGCAAACCCCTATAAAGCATGGTGGCAGAGTAAGCTCCTCCCAGCACAGTGGGTACAAAGCATTCAGCAATCCCCTATAAAGCATGGTGGCAGAGTAAGCTCCTCCCAGCACAATGGGTACAAAGCATTCAGCAAACCCCTATAAAGCATGGTGGCAGAGTAAGCTCCTCCCAGCACAATGGGTACAAAACATTCAGCAAACCCCTATAAAGCATGGTGGCAGAGTAAGCTCATCCCAGTACAGGAAGATTTAAACTTTAATAAGAGAAGATTCAGTTGCAAACTTTTGTTTATATGCTACATTACTTTATGTTTTACATTTATAGCATAATGAATACTATTATATGGGTAGCTATGCAGAGGCGTCACCTATCTTGGTGACACCTGGTGCGGTCGGTCTGAGTCCTTCTGCGCACCATAGGGTGAGTGGCTTTGCAGAAAGGGGCGTGATCTCACCCACGAAGTCACACCCCTTATGTGTGCCGATCTTGGGGGTCTTACTGCATCCCGTTCTAGGCACACAGTGGGCTTCCGCAGCGCTCCTGCAGTTACTGGGGCAGCCCACAGTCTCTCCCTGCCTCTCTCCACGTCCTGGCGTCATGGTGACACCATCCGACTGGGTGACACCAAAATAGCAGAGCAGCTCTGCTATTTTGGTATCACCCCCTTCGGATGGTGTCACCCAGTGCGGCCCGCACCCCCCTTGTGACGCCAGTGTAGCTATGTAGAAAGGCAGTTACCTATCAACCAATGAAATCCTGTCATTTTCTCCACTATATCTTCAATCTAGGGGTGAGCGGGTTCGGATTTCTGAAATCCGAACCCCCCCGAGCCCCCCCGATCCGAGTCCGATCCGAGTCAGGCTCGACTTTTCCCGCCTGACTCGGATCTGACATCGAGGCAAAACGTCATCATCCCGCCTTCCGAGTCTCGCGGGTTTTGGATCCTATATAAGGTACCCGCGTCGGCGCCATTTTCTCACTCGGCTGTGGACAGTGAAGAGGGAGGGTGGGAGTTAGTGCTGTGTAGTGTAGTGTAGTGTAGTGCTGCTGTTGTCCACTACTTCAAAGTCCATAGGGGCTGGCTGTGTTGTGCTGTGCTGCTGTTGTTAATAGGGGCTGTGTCCACTACTTCAAAGTCCATAGGGGCTGGCTGGACTGTGTTGTGCAGTCAGTTCCAAAGTCCTGTGCAGTGTCCCAGTCCTAAAGGGGTGCTGTAGTGTTGTCCAGGGGGTGCTCTGTCCATCAGGGGTGCTCCCCCCAAGTGCTAAAAAAATAATATATTTTCTGTGTTTGTGAATTGTGTGCGCAGTAGCCGCACGTGCATCAACAAAGTAGTGCCAAGCGTGCGCCTGTGTCATAAGTAAAGGGCCGGCTGGCTTGACCGTTAAGGGTGCTGTAACCCCCGAAAGTACACTCCAGTCCAAACCAAAAAAAAAATTATTTTCTGTGTTTGTGAATTGTGTGCGCAGTAGCCGCACGTGCATCAACAAAGTAGTGCCAAGCGTGCGCCTGTGTCATAAGTAAAGGGCCGGCTGGCTTGACCGTTAAGGGTGCTGTAACCCCCGAAAGTACACTCCAGTCCAAACCTAAAAAAAAATTATTTTCTGTGTTTGTGAATTGTGTGCGCAGTAGCCGCACGTGCATCAACAAAGTAGTGCCAAGCGTGCGCCTGTGTCATAAGTAAAGGGCCGGCTGGCTTGACCGTTAAAGGGTGCTGTAACCCCCGAAAGTACACTCCAGTCCAAACCAAAAAAAAATTATTTTCTGTGTTTGTGAATTGTGTGCGCAGTAGCCGCACGTGCATCAACAAAGTAGTGCCAAGCGTGCGCCTGTGTCATAAGTAAAGGGCCGGCTGGCTTGACCGTTAAGGGTGCTGTAACCCCCGAAAGTACACTCCAGTCCAAACCTAAAAAAAAATTATTTTCTGTGTTTGTGAATTGTGTGCGCAGTAGCCGCACGTGCATCAACAAAGTAGTGCCAAGAGTGCCCCTGTGTCATAAGTAAAGGGCCGGCTGGCTTGACCGTTAAAGGGTGCTGTAACCCCCGAAAGTACACTCCAGTCCAAACCAAAAAAAAATTATTTTCTGTGTTTGTGAATTGTGTGCGCAGTAGCCGCACGTGCATCAACAAAGTAGTGCCAAGCGTGCGCCTGTGTCATAAGTAAAGGGCCGGCTGGCTTGACCGTTAAAGGGTGCTGTAACCCCTGAAAGTACACTCCAGTCCAAACCAAAAAAAAATTATTTTCTGTGTTTGTGAATTGTGTGCGCAGTAGCCGCACGTGCATCAACAAAGTAGTGTCAAGCGTTCGCCTGTGTCATAAGTAAAGGGCCGGCTGGCTTGACCGTTAAGGGTGCTGTAACCCCCGAAAGTACACTCCAGTCCAAACCAAAAAAAAAATTATTTTCTGTGTTTGTGAATTGTGTGCGCAGTAGCCGCACGTGCATCAACAAAGTAGTGCCAAGCGTGCGCCTGTGTCATAAGTAAAGGGCCGGCTGGCTTGACCGTTAAGGGTGCTGTAACCCCCGAAAGTACACTCCAGTCCAAACCAAAAAAAAAATTATTTTCTGTGTTTGTGAATTGTGTGCACAGTAGCCGCACGTGCATCAACAAAGTAGTGCCAAGCGTGCGCCTGTGTCATAAGTAAAGGGCCGGCTGGCTTGACCGTTAAGGGTGCTGTAACCCCCGAAAGTACACTCCAGTCCAAACCTAAAAAAAAATTATTTTCTGTGTTTGTGAATTGTGTGCGCAGTAGCCGCACGTGCATCAACAAAGTAGTGCCAAGCGTGCGCCTGTGTCATAAGTAAAGGGCCGGCTGGCTTGACCGTTAAAGGGTGCTGTAACCCCCGAAAGTACACTCCAGTCCAAACCAAAAAAAAATTATTTTCTGTGGTTGTGAATTGTGTGCGCAGTAGCCGCACGTGCATCAACAAAGTAGTGCCAAGCGTGCGCCTGTGTCATAAGTAAAGGGCCGGCTGGCTTGACCGTTAAGGGTGCTGTAACCCCCGAAAGTACACTCCAGTCCAAACCTAAAAAAAAATTATTTTCTGTGTTTGTGAATTGTGTGCGCAGTAGCCGCACGTGCATCAACAAAGTAGTGCCAAGAGTGCGCCTGTGTCATAAGTAAAGGGCCGGCTGGCTTGACCGTTAAAGGGTGCTGTAACCCCTGAAAGTACACTCCAGTCCAAACCAAAAAAAAATTATTTTCTGTGTTTGTGAATTGTGTGCGCAGTAGCCGCACGTTCATCAACAAAGTAGTGCCAAGCGTGCGCCTGTGTCATAAGTAAAGGGCCGGCTGGCTTGACCGTTAAAGGGTGCTGTAACCCCTGAAAGTACACTCCAGTCCAAACCAAAAAAAAATTATTTTCTGTGTTTGTGAATTGTGTGCGCAGTAGCCGCACGTGCATCAACAAAGTAGTGCCAAGCGTGCGCCTGTGTCATAAGTAAAGGGCCGGCTGGCTTGACCGTTAAGGGTGCTGTAACTCCCGAAAGTACACTCCAGTCCAAACCAAAAAAAAAATTATTTTCTGTGTTTGTGAATTGTGTGCGCAGTAGCCGCACGTGCATCAACAAAGTAGTGCCAAGCGTGCACCTGTGTCATAAGTAAAGGGCCGGCTGGCTTGACCGTTAAGGGTGCTGTAACCCCCGAAAGTACACTCCAGTCCAAACCAAAAAAAAAATTATTTTCTGTGTTTGTGAATTGTGTGCGCAGTAGCCGCACGTGCATCAACAAAGTAGTGCCAAGCGTGCGCCTGTGTCATAAGTAAAGGGCCGGCTGGCTTGACCGTTAAGGGTGCTGTAACCCCCGAAAGTACACTCCAGTCCAAACCTAAAAAAAAATTATTTTCTGTGTTTGTGAATTGTGTGCGCAGTAGCCGCACGTGCATCAACAAAGTAGTGCCAAGCGTGCGCCTGTGTCATAAGTAAAGGGCCGGCTGGCTTGACCGTTAAAGGGTGCTGTAACCCCCGAAAGTACACTCCAGTCCAAACCAAAAAAAAATTATTTTCTGTGTTTGTGAATTGTGTGCGCAGTAGCCGCACGTGCATCAACAAAGTAGTGCCAAGCGTGCGCCTGTGTCATAAGTAAAGGGCCGGCTGGCTTGACCGTTAAAGGGTGCTGTAACCCCCAAAGTACACTCCAGTCCAAACCAAAAAAAAATTATTTTCTGTGTTTGTGAATTGTGTGCGCAGTAGCCGCACGTGCATCAACAAAGTAGTGCCAAGAGTGCGCCTGTGTCATAAGTAAAGGGCCGGCTGGCTTGACCGTTAAAGGGTGCTGTAACCCACAAAGTACACTCCAGTCCGAACCAAAAAAAAAATTATTTTCTGTGTTTAGCCGCACGTATATATCAAATCGATATAACATAAATGGAGGACCAAACTTTCTCCGATAAAAATAAAATAGAGAAAGATCAAGAACCACTTCCTCCTAGTGCTGAAGCTGCTGCCACTAGTCATGACATAGACGATAACATGCCATCAACGTCGTCTGCCAAGGCCGATGCCCAATGTCATAGTAGAGGGCACATACAATCCCAAATGGCAAAGTTCAGGAAAATGACCTTGAAAAAGACATTTAAATCAGCTGAAGAGAAACGTAAACTTGCCAATATGCCACTTACGACACGGAGTGGCAAGGAACGACTAAGGTCGATCCCTAGTATGTTCATGACTAGTGGTTCAGCTTCACATGACGATGGAAGTCCTCCTCCCACTAAAAAAATCAAAAGAGTTAAGCTGGCAAAAGCACAGCGAAGAACTGTGCTTTCTAAGAAGATATCACAAATCCCCAAGGAGAGTCCAAGTGTGGTGGTGGTTGCGATGCCTGACCTTCCTAGCACTGGACGGGAAGAGGTGGCTCTTTCCACCATTTGCACGCCCCCTGCAAGTGCTGAAAGGAGCACCCACAGTCCACTTGCTGATATGCAAATTGAAGATGTCACTGTTGAAGTACAACAGGATGAGGATACTGGTGTAGCTGGCGCTGAGGAGGAAGTTGGCGAGGAGGATTCTGATGGTGATGTGGTTTGTTTAAATCAGGCTCTGGGGGAGACAGTTGTTGTCCGTGGGATGAAAAAGCCCATCACGGTCATGCCTGGGCAGAAGACCAAACATTCCACCTCTTTGGTCTGGCAATATTTCTATCCAAATCCGGACAACAACTGTCTTGCCATATGTACCATATGTAAAGGTGAAATAAGTAGGGGTAGGGACGTCAACCACCTAGGAACATCCTCCCTTATACGGCACCTGCAGCGCGTTCATAAAAAGTTACTGTCAAGTTCAGAAACTTTGGCTAAGACCGTAAGCAGTCCAGGGACACCTAAATCCCGTTGTCCTGTTGTATCCAAGCGCCTGCAAACCACACCGTCAACTCCCTCCTCGTCAATTTCCTCCTTAGTCAGGATCGGAAGTAGTCCTGCAGGCCATGTCACTGGCATGACTGACTCTCCTATCCGGGATTCCTCTGGAGGATCCTGCATTGCTACGCCTACTGCTGCCGCTGCTGCTGTTGCTGCTGCTGGGAGTCGTTCATCATCCCAGAGAGGAAGTAGGAACACCACTACTTTTTCTAAACAATTGACCCTCCAACAGTCCTTAGCGAGGAGGATGAAGTACGACAGCAGTCATCCTGAAGCTAAACGTATAACTGAGGCCTTGACTGCTATGTTGGTGTTAGACGTGCGTCCGGTATCTGCCATTAGTGCAGTGGGATTTAGACAATTGATGGAGGTAGTGTGTCCCCGGTTCCAAATCCCGTCTAGATTCCACTTCACTAGGCAGGCGATACCGAGACTGTACAGAAACGTCAGAAAAAGTGTCCTCAGTGTCCTGAAAAATGCCGTTGTACACAATGTCCACTTAACCACGGACATGTGGACAAGTGGAACAGGGCAGACTAAGGACTATATGACTGTGACAGCCCACTGGGTAGATGTATCACCTTACGCAGCAACAGCAGCAGCGTCACCAGTAGCAGCATCTCAGAAACGCCAGCTCGTTACAAGGCAGGCTATGCTGTGTATCACCGGTTTCAGTAAGAGGCACACCGCCGACAACCTCTTAGAGAAACTGAGGGAAATCATCGCCCAGTGGCTTACCCCACTTAGACTCTCCTGGGGATTTGTGATATCTGACAACGCCACCAATATTGTGCGGGCATTACATCTGGGAAAATTCCAGCACGTCCCATGTTTTGCTCACACAATAAACTTGGTGGTGTAGAATTTTCTGAAAAGCGACAGGGGCGTGCAGGAGACGCTTTGGGTGGCCCGAAAAATTTCTGGGCACTTTCGCCATTCAGCGACTGCGTGCCGAAGACTGGAGCGCCAGCAAACACTCTTGAACCTGCCCCGCCATCACCTGAAGCAAGAGGTTGTGACGCGGTGGAACTCAACCCTCTATATGCTTCAGAGGATGGAGGAGCAGCAAAAGGCCATACAAGCCTATACATCCACCTATGACATAGGCAAAGGAGGGGGTATGCACCTGACTCAAGCGCAGTGGAGAATGATTTCCGTGTTGTGCAAGGTTCTCCAGCCCTTCGAACTTGCCAAACGTGAAGTCAGTTCAGACACAGCCAGCTTGAGTCAGGTCATTCCCCTCATCAGGCTTTTGCAGAAGCAGCTGGAGAAAGTGAAGGAGGAGCTAAGACGGAGCGATTCCGCTCGGCATGTGGGACTTGTGGATGAAGCCCTTCATTCGCTTTGCCAGGATTCCAGGGTGGTCAATCTGTTGAAATCAGACCACTACATTTTAGCCACCGTGCTTGATCCTAGGTTTAAAGCCTATGTGGTGTCTCTCTTTCCGGCCGACACAAGCCTGCAGAGGTGCAAAGACCTGCTGGTGAACACACTGTCAGCTGAAGCGGAACGTGACACGTCAACGGCTCCTTCTTCATTTTCTCCCGCAACTGGGGCTGCCAGGAAAAAACTTAGGTATCCTAAGCAACCCGCTGGCGGTGATGCAGGGCAGGCAGGACCAAGTTTGGACATCTGGTCCGGACTGAAGGACCTGGCAACAATTTCTGACATGTCTACTGTCACTGCATATGATACTGTCACCATTGACAGAATGGTGGAGGATTACATCGGTGACAGCATCCAAGTAGGCATGTCAGACAGTCCATACCTGTACTGGCAGGAAAAAGAGGCAATTTGGAGGCCCCTGTACAAACTGGCTCTATTTTACCTGAGTTGCCCCCCCTCCAGTGTGTACTCCGAAAGAGTGTTTAGTGCAGCCGGGAACCTTGTCAGCGAAAGGCGTAGAAGGTTGCTTCCACAGAATGTGGAGAAGATGATGTTCATCAAAATGAATTATCAGCTCTTCCAGGGAGACCAGCCTCCAGAAGGTACAGAGGGACCTGTGGTGGTGGATTCAAGTGGGGACGAGTTAATACTTTGTGATGATGAGGATGTACACACTGAAGAGGGTGAGGAATCGGTGGATGAGGAGGATGAGGATGACATCTTGCCTCCGTAGAGCCAGTTTGCGCAGGGACACATTAAATGCCAGCTTGTTTTGTGGGGGCCCAAACGAACCAATCATTTCAGCCACAGTTGTGTGGCAGACCCTGGCGCTGAAATGATTGATTTGTTAAAGTGTGCATGTCCTGTTTATACAACATAAGGGTGGGTGGGAGGGCCCAAGGACAATTCCATCTTGCACTTCTTTTTTTTCTTTGCATTATGTACAGTTTGGGGCCTAGTTTTTCTAACTGCCATCCTGTCTGCCACTGCAGTGTCACTCCTAGATGGGTCACGTGTTTGTGCCGCCCACTCGTGTCGCTTAGCATAGTCATCCAGCTACCTCGGTGCAACCTTTTGGACATAAAAACACTATTGTGAGGTGTGAGGTGTTCAGAATAGACTGGAAATGAGTGGAAATTAAGGTTATTGAGGTTAATAATAGCATAGGAGCAGAAAAACCTACAAATTCTGTGATTTTAGCTGTTTTTATGCTTTTTTTAAAAAAAATACAGATCCAAAACACAAAACCCAGAACCCAAAACACGGAAGGGTGGTTTTGGCAAAACCAATCCAGATCCAAAACACGAAGAAAGATCCAGATCCAAAACCAAAACACAAAACACGAAAAGTGGCCGGTGCACACCCCTACTTCAATCCTTTTTACATTTCATGCTTTTCATTTCAGAATTACCTACAATCCAGCGTTTTCTCAGGAGGGATAAGAAAATGTGGATGTCTGACAAGGTATTTCCTTATTATTATTAGCCAGTACTTCTCTCACTATACAGCACTTTATAGGGGATTCCAACTTCATATGTTTTAGTGTTTGCTGTATCTCTCATTATGGAAGTTCCCCATGTCGCTCCCAGTAATGTACTTCCCAACATATACCAATGACTTTCTCTTCTGACATAAGGATCATTGTGTGTAAGGTTATCACAGAGGCATGCTAAGAGATGAGGGGGCTCTCATAGTAAGACACCCCCCATACCAGTGCTGGCTGTGGTTGTGCCCATGTAGTGCCCCTCCCCATACTTGCTCCCGACTGTACGCCCATCTATCCAGCAATGTATCTGGCACAGTGACCAAGTCTTTGCTATCTGTTGTGGAGTCTCCATCTTTCCCAATACCTTGCCAGAAAGATATGATGACCTGTGCCCATTATAGAACCACCACCGATTTATCTGCATCGTACTCATACACTTACTTACCTACATTACTTCATTTGAAAGTCGTGAGCATTAATAAATGTGGATTGTGATAAAAATGCCCCATATTATGAATTGGTGGGGGCACTATTGTGTGGCATATTATAAATTGGTGAAGGTACTATTGTGTGACATATTATGAATTGGTGGAGGTACTATTGTGTGGCATATTATGAAATGGTGAGAGCACTATTGTGTGGCATATTATGAAATGGTGAGGGCACTATTGTGTGGCATATTATGAATTGGTGAGGGCACTATTGTGTGGCATATTATGAATTGGTGGGTGCACTATTGTGTGGCATATTATGAATTACTGAATTGAATTCAAAAGGGTTTAAATAATATTCAGTGATTCTATGTACATATTTAAATGCATATCAATAACTATATGTTTCAGATTTAGCAATGCTTCGTGCCCAAAATGTTGCCCTTCAAAATTATAATGTGCCCTCCTCGGTGGTCAGCACCCTGCCAAGCAAATCCTAGAGTGGGTTTTACTAGACCACATTTAGATCCTCCAAAACTACGCTCCCAAATCCCATATCTATGTTACCAATTTTATTCCCAACATTGGACAATAGTACTGCTGGTGTATGTATACACACATTTCTACATCTAATAATGTATCTGGTATTTCTATTCTAGTACTTACTGGCGATGGCCCTCATTTATTTCAAGAGGGCTGGTCTCACCATGGATGAATACACCATCGGCAACTTTTACTGCGCACTGTAAGTATTTTACCTCATTGATTCATCAGATGAGACCAGAATGCAAAATGCTCCAGAAGAACTGACTAAACAAGTCAGGGGTTATTTACTCATCTAAATATAATTTACTGTACTTCCAGACAATAAAGTTTCCTGAGTTCAAACTAAACATCCCAAATTATACCGTAGCTATCAGTGTAACATCAGGACACAGCAATGTACTGGCCAGTCTAATCTTTTATCACTGATTATCGTGGCAATATAAGTGTACTTATCACAGTGATTCAACAGTGATTTATTACCATGGAAAGTGAGCACCAATACCCAGCTGCCATGGAGACAAAAATCCAGAGCTGTAAAAGTTAGTTATCACTCTAGAGTTCTCCTCTTAGTATGTACGTGGCCAGGACATCAGTATACCTGACAGCATAATATAAAAATACAACATTATCCCCCAAAATACTATTTATTTCTGGGGGAGGAACGATATGCCCATTCTTTTAAAAAGATGATTCTTTCTGTTACTGCCATCCTGAGATGGCGCTACCAAAACAGGAATCGTTTGGGATAGTTGATAAATGATACAATAGCTGGAGAGGAAATTATCTATGGAAATCTCATTACTAAATTGTGTTCAGTAAAGAGAGGCCCTTTACACCATTATGCCCAGAGAAGGGCTGTACCCTTCCACACCACAGTCTATCCATAGCCTTGCACTTGGCATACAAGGAGCTGTGGAAAACATGGTAGGTCCTCTGTAATACTGGTAATTTAGACATGTTTGCAGATGTGATGCTTATTATTACTGTGTTCTTCTGTTTCTATAGCTTTCTGGCCAATCAAATGGAAGAAGATAAACTGTTCTATATAAGAATGTATGATGACATTTCTTGGGTGCATCCATTATGGTTCTTCCGGAAGAAAAAAGATGCATTTTGGGCCAGGATCCAGCACCGCACATACGTGGCTCCAGAACAGCTGGAAGAGGTGAGTAATGTAGTAGATTAAGTTCATGGATGAGAATGTCAAGGGCCACACTGGGAGTAATGTTACCTACACACTATACAATTATTGGGGCGATTTGTCAATAATCGGGTGATCGGCCTGATTTATGTTATAGTGTGTATGAATGATTGTTTTAGCGTTTTACAGATAAAATGGTTAGAAAACATCCAGAAACACATTCCTTCCATTATCCAATCTGTCGGTCAAGAACGAAAATCTGAGCCTCATTTTCCCGATATTATCACCATTGATAATTACGTCATGATGACTAAACCCCTATGTCCCTGACAAGTTGAATTATAATTTTATGTTTTTATGTTTTTTACTAGGTGATGAGAGGGGACGATCACTGGGCGTGGAGACGAGAGAGAAATGTCCACCTAGGAGGGGCCATAAGGCACTATCTGCCCCGGAACGCCATTCCTGCCCGCCAAATGGCAGCTGAGGTCCCCAGGAATACTGTTACAGGACCACCTCCTGTGAGAGCAGAGGGACGCCCAGCTGCCAGCGTCCGCCTTGCCGAGGTGCCACAGAGGAGGTGGAGTGGAGGTTGCCGCTGCGCATAAAGACCCACACTGGTGAGAAGAGGCGGATTTAGACATCATGGGGCCCTAAGCAAGACACCAATTTGGGGCCCCACTTCCTCAAACAATCCGTCTGACAAAGGATCCGGTGTGGATGGAAGAGAAGAAAGAAAACTCTCTTTTTGAGGGCACTCTAATATACAATGTGTGTATCAAAAATTCATAGTCTTAATAAATAACTTTTATTAAATATGCATTAAAAATGTGTTTGCAAGTACAGACCCACTAACACCCAAACAATCTTACTGCTAGAGAAGCAGCAGAGATGTGTAAACAAATGAAAGAAGCAAAAAAACAGACAACATAAGGACACAAACATAAGACTGATTGCAATATCACAGGTATTGTGAAGCCAAGTGAAATATTACAAAGAATCTCAAAAATCAGTGGTGGTATAATTATCACCCATTATGGTACAATGACCTGATAATATTATAGCAACACAATAGCTAGTCAAAAAAGTATATACAGCAAGCACAAATGACATCAAAAGGCTCTAACTAGTAGGTTATCATAGATATGAAATACCTTTAAAAAAGGTATTGAAGTATTTGTACAAATCACAGTATATATATATTATGAAAGTAATGTAAAGGGACCAGTCTCAAATACCAACATCACTTAGAATGTGTGCATATGTGTGGTGTGGTCTGAAATGCGTTAAGCCTGGCGTATTATTTATCTGACTCCGGGGGACAATTGCTGGTACCACTCATCATCACAGGTGGCAGGGACAGAGGGCCTGATTCAGAGCCGGACGCTATTTGCGGACAGTCGTTCTAAAATAGGGGCCGGATTTTTAAATTGAGCGCTCGCTCTTTGCGGTGTGTTGACACCTCTATGTCTGAGCGTGCGAACGAAACATGCGCTCGCTATTTTGTAAAGATGCCCCTTGGCCGCTCGCATCATACGTCATCTCTGCTATTTATTAGATTAATCGAGTACATCGAAAGGCGTCTGAACTGCTCGCTATTCATGTGGAAGCATTTTCCTACCGCAATCATGCGAGCAGTTCAGGCTAAAAGACAACCAAGTGATGTGGTCGATGACGCTGCTTTGTTAATTATATACACCCATTAAACACCCGTTTTGACCGTTTGGCACGCCTGCGTTCGGATCTCCACTCCCCGTTTTCAAGCACCTTCCCCTGTTACCACCCACAAACGCCTCATTCTGTCACTCAAATTAGCAGGCATTCGTTATTTTGCGAGCACACGATTTCTGACCGCACTGACTGGTTGGCGCATGCGCATTACAACCCATACGCATGCGCAGATGTGCGAACATTGCTCGGAGTGAACGAGCGGCCGCTTACAAGCGGCTCTGAATCAGGCCCAGAGTCCGGAACTGCACCCACACCACCATTCCCTATTAACAGCTGCGGGACTGTAAGATGGGGACTGACGTGCTCCTGTGTTACCACTATTCCCTATAATCAGCTGCAGGACTGTAAGATTGGGACTGACGTGCTCCTGTGTTACCCCCATTCCCTATTATCAGCTGCGGAACTGTAAGATGGGGACTGACGTGCTCCTGTGTTACCACCATTCTCTATTATTAGCTACAGGACTATAAGATGGTGACTGATGTGCTCCTGTGTTACCACCATTCCCTATTATCACCTGCGGTACTGTAAGATGGGGACTGACGTGCTCCTGGGTTACCACTATTCCCTATTATCAGTTGCGGGACTGTAAGATGGGGACTGACGTGCTCCTGTGTTACCACTATTCCCTATAATCAGCTGCAGGACTGTAAGATGGGGACTGACATGCTCCTGTGTTACCCCCATTCCCTATTATCAGCTGCGGGACTGTAAGATGGGGACTGACGTGCTCCTGTGTTACCACCATTCCCTATTATCAGCTGCAGGACTGTAAGAGGGTGATTGACATGCTCCTGTGTTAGCACCATTCCCTATTAGCTGCGGGACTGTAGGATGGGGACTGATGTGCTCCTGTGTTACCACCCTTCCCTATTATCAGCTGCGGGACTGTAAGATGGGGACTGATGTGCTCCTGTGTTACCACCATTCCCTATTATCAGCTGCGGGACTGTAAGATGGGGACTGACGTGCTCCTGTGTTACCACCATTCCCTATTATCAGTTGCGGGACTGTAAGATGGGGACTGACGTGCTCCTGTGTTACCACCATTCCCTATAATCAGCTGCGGGACTGTAAGATGGGGACTGACGTGCTCCTGTGTTACCCCCAATCCCTATTATCAGCTGCAGGACTGTAAGATGGGGACTGACGTGCTCCTGTGTTACCACCATTCCCTATTATCAGCTGCAGGACTGTAAGATGGGGACTGACGTGCTCCTGTTTTACCACCATTCCCTATTATCAGCTGCGGGACTGTAACATGGTGACTGACGTGCTTCTGTGTTACCACCATGCCCTATTATCAGCTGCGGGACTGTAAGATGGTGACTGACGTGCTCCTGTGTTACCACCATTCCCTATTATCAGCTGCGGGACTGTAAGATGGGGACTGACGTGCTCCTGTGTTACCACCATTCTCTATTATTAGCTACAGGACTATAAGATGGTGACTGATGTGCTCCTGTGTTACCACCATTCCCTATTATCATCTGCGGCACGGTAAGATGGGGACTGACGTACTCCTGTGTTACCACCATTCCCTATTATCAGTTGTGGGACTGTAAGATGGGGACTGACGTGCTCCTGTGTTACCACTATTCCCTATAATCAGCTGCAGGACTGTAAGATGGGGACTGACATGCTCCTGTGTTACCACCATTCCCTATTATCAGCAGCAGGACTGTAAGATGTGGACTGACGTGCTCCTGTGTTACCACCATTCCCTATTATCAGCTGCAGGACTGTAAGAGGGTGATTGTCATGGTCCTGTGTTAGCACCATTCCCTATTAGCTGCGGGACTGTAGGATGGGGACTGACGTGCTCCTGTGTTACCATTCCCTATCGTCAGCTGCTGGACTGTAAGATGGGGACTGATGTGCTCCTGTGTTACCACTATTCACTATAATTAGCTGCGGGACTGTAAGATGGGGACTGACGTGCTCCTGTGTTACCACCATTCCCTATTATCAGTTGCGGGACTGTAAGATGGGGACTGATGTGCTCCTGTGTTACCACCATTCCCTATAATCAGCTGCAGGACTGTAAGATGGGGACTGACGCGCTCCTGTGTTACCACCATTCCCTATTATCAGCTGCGGGACTGTAAGATGGGGACTGACGTGCTCCTGTGTTACCACCATTCCCTATTATCAGCTGCGGGACTGTAAGATGGGGTCTGACGTGCTCCTGTGTTACCACCAGAGCCGTAACTAGACTGTTTGGTGCCCTGTGCCACAAAGAGCATTGGCGTCCCCCTTATTTTTCAAAGGGACATAGTGCACTCAAAAAAGGGGAATGGCCTCATGGGGAAGGGCCAGGGAAGAGATAGTGGTGGCCAGGAGATGCTGGGGATGAAATAAGAGGAAGCTACAAGTGAGAATGATAATAAACAGACATTTGACAGGCCCAAACAGCGCCCCCCGACCTGTGGTGCCCTGTGCAATGGCACCGGCCGCACTATCCTAGCTACGGCCCAGGTTACCACCATTCCCTATTATCAGCTGCGGGACTGTAAGATGGGGACTGACATGCTGCTGTGTTACCACCATTCCCTATTATCAGCTGCGGGACTGTAAGATGGGGAATGACGTGCTCCTGTGTTACCACCTTTCCTTATTATCAGACGCGGGACTGTAAGATGGGGACTGACGTGCTCCTGTGTTACCACCATTACCTATTATCAGCTGCGGGACTGTAAGATGGGGACTGACGTGCTCCTGTGTTACCACCATTCCCTATTATCAGCTGCGGGACTGTAAGATGGGGACTGACGTGCTCCTGTTACCACCATTCCCTATTATCAGCTGCGGGACTGTAAGATGGGGACTGACGTGCTCCTGTGTTACCACCATTCCCTACTATCAGCTGCGGGACTGTAAGATGGTGACTGACGTGCTCCTGTGTTACCACCATTCCCTATTATCAGCTGCGGGACTGTAAGATGGGGACTGACATGCTCCTGTGTTACCACTAAGGAGTATTTTATACTGTACAAAATGTCTTCATAGTGTAAGTGCATTGTGTGATAAATGTGATTGTTATGTCTCTGCACTGTGGCTTGTTCCTGTCCTTGTGTCCTCCGATCATTGTCACTGGTCACATGTATGGGGGACGCATTTCTTGTTACAGAGAAGATACCAGAAGGACACCGTATATCTATGGGATGATCGCCCTATGGAACTCTCTGTTTCTTCCTGATAATAAAAGAAGAAAACTACTATACACAGGAATTAATGGGTCTTTGCAAAACTCATTTTGGTGACTGATTTTATTCTTATTTGTTCACTGGGCTCAGTCACCTAAGTGTGTGCAATAGTCACTAGGTAGTAATTATACATGTATAAATAGGGAGCGCTGGCTAATGGCAGATTTCTCTCCTTTGGTTATTGTGTCACTTGGGGTAGTGGATGAATTCTCCTTTTATGCAATATTTACCTGCATGCTCTATTTTTAACAGCGCTCTATTTATAGCACTTTATTATTATTATGATTATGTGCTATCAGTGTCGGACTGGGACATAAAGGGCCCACCAGGTACATGCAATGGAATGGGCCCACTAAAAGGGAGTGGCCAGCTATTACACAGGTGTGGTCATCAGCTGGAGGGGTGTGGCCAGATATCTTTAGGAAATGAAAGATGAAAAAAAAAATGTAGGCTAGTTTATTGCACAGATTTAACATTACAGAAAGAGTACAAGAATGGGGAGAAGGAAGTGGGGGTATGGGGTGTATTATGGCATGAATAGTAGAGCGCTGCCAGCATAGGGGTGTGAGCTAAATACCCCCTATACATCTACAGGCAGACTGTACTCAGTGTTATTACCAGGGCTGTATTACTGACACACAGAGGCTGCTGCCAGCATAGGGGTGTGAGCTAAATACCCCCCTATACATCTACAGGCAGACTGTACTCAGTGTTATTACCAGGGCTGTATTACTGACACACAGAGGCTGCTACCAGCATAGGGGTGTGAGCTAAATACCCCCCTATACATCTACAGGCAGACTGTACTCAGTGTTATTACCAGGGCCATATTACTGACACACAGAGGCTGCTGCCAGCATAGGGGTGTGAGCTAAATACCCCCCTATACATCTACAGGCAGACTGTACTCAGTGTTATTACCAGGGCCGTATTTGTGACACACAGAGGCTGATGCCAGCATAGGGGTGTGAGCTAAATACCCCCCTATACATCTACAGGCAGAGTGTACTCTGTTATTACCAGGGCCATATTACTGACACACAGAGGCTGCTGCCAGCATAGGGGTGTGAGCTAAATACCCCCCTATACATCTACAGGCAGACTGTATTCAGTGTTATTACCAGGGCTGTATTACTGACACAGAGGCTGCTGCCAGCATAGGGGTATGAGCTAAATACCCCCCTATACATCTACAGGCAGACTATACTCAGTGTTATTACCAGGGCTGTATTACTGACACACAGAGGTTGCTGCCAGCATAGGGGTGTGAGCTAAATACCCCCTATACATGTACACGCAGACTGTACTCAGTGTTATAAGATCTCCATTGGCTTATTGCTGATTAAATACCTTAACCAACCTTAATTAACTAAGCACTTAACTTATCTAATAAAGAAAGAGACGGACACCATAACAGCTTAGATAAAAGGTCACAGCTTTTATTTCTGAATTAATTAATTAATTAGTTCACCTAACCATGGTGGCCAGGATACGCTGCATACTCAGTTCCAGCTTTCAAACTGACAACGACTAAAACGTTCCCCCTAAAGACGCACTTACACCATGAAGGTCTCGCCTCCCTCCTGGGCCAGTCTACTCCACGCGCTTCCGTAAAAAAGCGCTCGGGTCCCCTCGTACGAGAAGGAAAGTCTTGTCATGTTACATTGAGGTCCAGCGCCCTCACAACGCTCTCTTGCATCACAATAAAGCCACTGAGATGCAGCTATCTCCCGCCATGCTGCACCTTCCCTGAATAAGGAAAAATTGAAACACAACAAAATACGAACAGCAAAGTTTTGGGCGGGAGGGTGGGATCCAGAAATCACCAAAGAGGCAGATCAAATGCCAATCACTCCTTTTATACTGATAGCCACAGGCACACCCACAATTCCAGGCATTGGTCAGCTAACAAACCACCTGACCCCTAACCATTTAATCTGCCTAGTAACAAGGCTGTCTAGACAGCCAATCAGCAAAAAACCCAGGATTCTTATTAAACCTTCTATCGGATGAGGTGTTGTCATGTGTGCAAACCACTTATCATACTAACATAAAATAAAGACACTGAGACGTGGATTTGGCAGATAACTTGATGGCGATTTATTGGAGAAATTAATATTATTTATTAATTCTTAAATTAATTAAGGATGTATGGTGGCAAAGAAAGGACGGCCAGAAATCAGCCAGATCTGCTATGCCCACACACAAACAACAAAAGACATAGCAGGCGTAGATCGCCCAGAGTGCATACACATAACCATGTAAACCATGTCAAACACAAAAGGTAACGCTCACCCTCTAACTTGACTACCCACCCGTTTAGGTGATGATACTGCCCCCCGTTAGGTTGGTACAGCCAACTACCAGTCAACGAAGGGAGCGCCCTTAACTCATAATTGCACCTGGACTGGTGAACTGCCGTTCTTTCCCGCCACAGCAAGGTTCAGCTTATAGAACCGCCGCACCGCCACCATACCAAGTACTACCCCAATAACGCCAACTCCTCAAAAAGATCCCCAATAAACAATGACACACCCTCCTCTGTTAAATGAACTCCATCAGGTCTATACATATAACTAAATCGAAATTGAATGTTATTATGGTAAATGAAACGGCCATAATTGGCCATCACAAATTTGGCAACTGCGAAATTAAGTTTCTTCCTAGCTTCGTCATTAGCAGGAAAACTCCTAACCCCACGCCAGACCTGTCGAGGTACAATGCAAGACCAAATTAATTTACACAAGGGCCAAGCCGATAGCACCCTCGCCAAATCGTTGACAATATCAACTCGTAATTCTACAGTGGACCTCTGCCCTAAGTCGTTGCCTCCTAAATAAGCCACCAAAATACGTGGCCTACCAAAAAGCCTTGCATACTCTAACAGTTTAGGACAAAAGGAATGCCATCTCATACCTCTGGAACCTATCCAACGGACCCTAGCTGAATATTCAAAAATTGGAGCTTGATCTGAACTCAAACCTAGCAGCCCAGAAAATATATGAGTGGCCTATAACCCAAATGTCCTGCGTGTCAAAGAGCAATCCTAAAGGTGGAGGAAAGCAGTAAATAAAAAATTAGTAATTGTCATAAAACAATAAAATTTTATGGTGTATTAGTGGGATCTGATAGAACATAAGTGAGTATCTGCCAAAAAGAAAAATTTTCTATTGGTCGCCGACTTTACTATTTGAAGTGGCTGAGACAAACAGAAGACACAAAGGGGAAGAATGGGTGGGGGGGAATTGGCCTAATTAAATGATTGAGAATAGCCGAATTGAATCCGTCAGTTCAGGTAAAAATTGTAAAATCCCTCAAGACTCCCATTGCCAGCAATGGCGAGTAGCTAATCCCGAGTAGGACGGACAGGGGTAACAGACAAGACAGGACAGTACATGAGACAAGACAAAAACCAGGCAAGCATAAAATATAAACGTAACCGGAACAGACTGTGAAATGACTTTAAACAAAGGGCCTTCATGCCTAGGTCGAATGTAACCTTTATAACTATCCGATTTCCAATGTCCTAGGGCCTTAATTTCTGATGCCGAGAAACCCGCAGCTGCCGCCGAAGTTGCGGCTCCGATCAGAAACGAGTGTGTACCAAAATCTTGAGGCGGGAGGCCTAAAACTGATACACACCTCTTCAAAAACCAACCAAACTGGTATTTGGTAAGCGGAGTCCTGTCCATATGCATGAGTCATGAACCAGGAACATCCGGCCGCAATAACTCATACCGCATAGCTAGTGCCACGGGGCAGATCTGTTCGTCCCTAGATGGACCCAACGAGATCCACCTACCCCTACCAGTCTGGTCGGTCTTCGACTGCCGAATCCTACAGAGAACAGACCTCTCACTGACCAGGATATCCGAGAGGAGCATGGCGGCATCAACCCATTTGGATGATGCCACCAGCTCCGATACCCTCAAGGTGCCGTGAAAAGCCTCCGAAAACACCACTTGAATCAGGACCGCCTCATACGCAGTAAGAGCCACTCCGAGAACCGCCCCTAATACTGCCGGAAGCAGATGAGCGTCCACAGGTCTCCTACGGTCAGCTACTGGCCGGGAGACCCGTGCCCAACCCTTTAAAGCCTTCACTATCAGAAAACTTTTAGTAAAGTCAGGTTGGCCCTTCAATTTACAATAAAATGCAATGCCCCCCAAAGAGCGCGCAACAGAAGCCCTGGATCTGCCAGCCAAACGGAGACTCCAAATAAAAGAAAGCATCGAACGATGCTGACTCTTACCTGCCTGTTTGCTGCTACGGGAATAATCTTCCCATTCATTCCATGCCTGCCGATATGCTCGCAACGTGGAGGGGGCTAAAGACTGTTCTGCTTAGCCCTCCATGCCGGCTCGATCACCTGCCAAACATAAGAGGGGCAAAGCACAACGTCAGCACCAGGGCCACAGATCGGGACCTAGCCCACTGGAAACGTGATAACGCATCGTCTATCTCATTCTCCACCCCAGGAACGTGTCTTGCCTTAAACATGATGTTACAGCACAAACATGTGAGCACAGCTGCGCTAGCAAGCGCAAAACCAGCAGGGAAGCCGCATGTTGCTGATTGTATCGCATGGACCATGCCCAGGTTGTCACACCTGATAATGATGCTGCGATTGCGTAACCATTCCCCCCAGATTTCCAAGGAAACCATTATGGGAAAGAGTTTGAGAAGGAGTAAGTCCTTAGTCAAACCCTTTCCCACCCATTCTTCCAGCCAACGGCCAACGCACCAGGAGCCATCAAGGTAACATCCGAACCCCGTGGTGCCTGCTGCGTCGGTGAACAGCTGCAGCTGCAAATTGTCAGCGGCTGGAGACATCCACAACCGAACGCCATTAAAATCCCGAAGAAACGAGACCCAGACAGAGAGGTCCTGCTTAATCTCTGAGGATAAACGTAGCAAATGTCTCGGTTAGTGACACCAGCCGTGGCCCTTTCCAATTTACATGAAAAAGCTCTGCCCATTGGAATTACTTTACAGGCCCAGGAGGGATTGCGCCTGCCGCAGGGTAATTCTACTGGAAGCCGTGCATTCCGCTATGGCATTACTTGACAGGCTTATCGAGAGGAATGCGACAAGAACCCACCGAGGTACAGATCTCGATACCCAGGAATGACAAGGGGAAGGGCCCTCCGTTTTGTCCACAGCAACGGGAACTCCAAATGAAAAAACAGCGCTCGTAAAGAAAACAAAAGATAACTGCATCTGCCTGAACCGGAAGGGCCGACACACAGAAAGTCATCGAGATAGTGGGCTATTCCATGACTACCGCAAAAATTAATAAATAAATTCCGCGCACCAGTGTAGGAAGGTGCTAAAATGCTCGAAAAACGCACAGGACACAGAACACCCCACAGGCAAGCATTTGTCTATGCAATATCCGTTGTCCAAGCTAAAAACCCATAAACTGGAATGACTCTGGGTGCAAAGGAAGTAGACGAAAAGCTGACTCAACATCTATCTTAGCCATCAGTGCGCCCGGACCATAACACCTAATGACATCCAAAGCATCGTCAAAAGACTGGTACACCACCGAGGAAACCTCAACTGGTATGGCATAATTTACTGACGAGCCTGGCGGATAAGACAGATGTTGCATGAGCCCTTATTTTCCTGGAATTTTCTTGGGAACCACTCCCACCGGGGAATTCACAAGATCCCTAATGGGGGTTCTGCAAAAGGCCCAGCAATGCGCCTGCGCTAACCTCGCCAGCCACTTTTTCCCTAAGAATGTGAGGCAATTCAAAGGCAGACTTCAAATTTCTAGGCGAATATGTGTCGACATCCCTGCAAATAGGTAAACGAAAACCAAAACTGAAGCCTTTTAACGAAAATTCTGCGTACTGCAGAACCGGGTACCAACTCAACCATTTTGCTATCGCTGTGACACGGACAGGGGATGGAACTTTACTAGCACTTGTGCCTTTTGCTGGCTGTGCAGGCTGCTGCTGGGCACCCCCCTTGAAACACTTGGCAACTGGGTGATTGCCACCACATCGCAAGCAGAGGTGACGAAAACGACATTTTAATGTGGAATTATTAAAGGCGAAGCATTTTCCCCAGACGCCTGCTGTTAGCCCTGACGAACTGAACTAGCTGCTTTGCACGCGTTGTACCCCTCATAGGCAGGACGCGAAGGCTGCGTGACCTCCAGCAATGTATATTTGTCGAAGTAGGAGCATAGCTGAGAATGGAGCTTCCCGGTGATAGCTGCTTGGGGCAGTGATTGCAATAATAAGCTGTGCACCCTGTAGAAATTCACTGTAGCACATGTATTCTGTCTATTTTGTAAGTTAAATGCTCAGAATACAGTATATAATACAATCTCCTCTATTGGCTGATAATAATGATTCAAAGGAGATAAAAGCTAGATCTTAGGTGCTATAGATAAATAAAGCAGTGTCAAAGCCATTACCCCTTACTGTCATATAACGCATCACTAAAGCATTCTATTCCCCCAATGATACCTCAATGCCCAGCATAATACTGACACTGTTTGCTGCAACTGTTTTCTACCATTAAGAGGGCATAATCAGCACTTAGACCATCTATAAAATACATCATACGAATGTACTGAATGATATAATTCTGGCATATACAGGACCAGCAAACACAGTAAGTAATTATATGTAGAAGTAGAGTCATCCTGTCTGAGCTGAATCTTTTTATTTCATGTGCCGGCTCCTTTACAGATCATATGAGCAAGTTGGGGAATCTGGGAGAGGGCAGAAAAAGAAACCATGCACTGTCCTGGACATAGATGCACAGATTGGTCCCCCTATGTACTGGATGGTGTATTATCCAGTATTAATAATTGATCCAATAGGTGATCCATATCAGTGCACCCCGTACAGTGCATGTTTTCCAGATCTAGTTGGTGCACAACAATATTCATTACTGGCTTTTTAACTTTTTCTACTGGCTGACACATTTAAAAGATCAACAGGGACTGTAGTGCTAGTTATTTCATTTGTGACACTGAGGGGATCCTAAAAAACATGCAACTTTAGTATTATATGCTATTTCTATTGTAGTCATCATGGTGTGGGCTGAGGGGGGGTTCAGGGAAGGCACTCATAAACCCCTCCTGCATTTGCCTATGGTGCTGGCCATTGCAGCCACAAAGATAATATTGACCAGGGGCATTAAGGACTAAAGGGAAGCACCCCTCCCCCGCACTGGCACACCTTCCACAAAGCTGCTGCAGCCTGAGGGGGGATAGAACTATCAATAGGGGAACCACACCTGCAGCTCCTAATAACATGGGGGCACTGTGGAGCCAGGGACCAGGGTCTGGGGAGGCTCATTACTAGGCAGGACATAGCTACACCCACCCCCAGCAGAACAAGAAATCAGAAAAGACAGTGATTGAGGACAGAAAGGAAAAGTAAAAGCAATGATATGAAGTAAATGAAAAGAGACTAAATACAATAAGGAAAAGGAGGAGAGAAGAGGAGAAGAAGGAGAAGCACTAAGAGAGTTTTATTAAGGAAAATGACAACTGACAAAATGCACTTCCCTGTCCTGGAGCAATCTGGAACCAAGAGGCTTTGGCCCTCACTTCTAGCCCCTTAAATAATGTCTCTATTGAAAACCCGCCCCTGCTAACGATAGGCTAACTCTAAACAGTAATTTGCATACATGCCGGCCCCCATCCTAGAGGTTTAACACACCTCTTTTCTTATGCAATCTTTCGGTTTCACTTCACTCATGTCTAGGCAACCTTCGTTTTCTATAAGATCTCCATTGGCTTATTGCTAATTAAATACCTTAACCAACCTTAATTAACTAAGCACTTAACTTATCTAATAAAGAAAGAGTCGGACACCATAACAGCTTGGATAAAAAGGTCACAGCTTTTATTTCTGAATTAATTAATTAATTAATTCACCTAACCATGGTGGCCAGGAGATGCTGCATACTCAGTTCCAGCTTTCAAACTGACTTAAACGGGGAACGACTAAAACGTTCCCCCTAAAGACGCACTTACGCCATGAAGGTCTCGCCTCCCTCCTGGGCCAGTCTACTCCGCGCGCTTCCGTAAAAAAGCGCTCGGGTCCCCTCGTACGAGAAGGACAGACTCGTCATGTTACATCAAGGTCCAGCGCCCTCACAACGCTCTCTTGCGTCACAATAAAGCCACTGAGATGCAGCGTTCTCCCTCCAAAGCCAGTCCCAATGGAGACTGGCCCACCAGCAAAGGAAAAAAACACTAATCCAAAAAGGCAAGCAACTTCTTAATAAACAACCCTAAACCCAAATTATTAAAATGAACCCCGTCTGGGCGAAAAAATCTAGGTAAATCCGAACCCCAAAAGCTATGCCTGACTACCAAACCACCAAATGACAGGACATGCTTATTCAAAGCTCTGTTGACCTTGCGTCTAGCCCTATCCAAAGCCTTGTGATCCCGCTCACCATGCCAAACCATCCGCGGCACTATGTCAGACCATACAATGCGCACATTCGGCCACAACAAGCGAACTGCATCAACCAAGTCTCTTAGCTGAAGGGACAACTCCAAACCTTTCAATTTGCACAGATCATTCCCACCAACATGCAGGACCAACCAATCAGGAACAGCCCATTTCGCTGCAGACTCCTCCAACAAATCTCGCACAGAAGCACAAAGCAAGCCACGCACACCTATCCAGCGAACATTCCTGCCACCCAACAATTCACTGGCACGTCTAGCCAAACCATGCCGTTCAGCCCAATAAATATAGGAATGGCCGACCAGCCAAACCTGCTCTTCTCCAAGGTCTTCCCCTGTAAGGAAAGAACACCCTAACCGTGAGCCACCGCACCAAAACCAAACTGCACACAACAAAATGAACACACAGCAACTAACCTAGCCAGGATGCAATGGGGAAACAAGTAACCCGAGTGAAGGAGAAAAACTAAAAAACCTTACCCGTGAACCAAGTTGGGCCAGATAATGGCTCCCGGGAAGAAAAACTAAAAAATTCCTTCACACCCCCACTTATCGAATGCTAACCATTCGTTAACTGGATGGTAAACAACATTTTCAGGTTGTTGCAGGAGCGCACCTACAGCTTATCGCAGCAAACATACGTCTTATATGCAGAGGACCTCCACCTCCCGATCTTTTGAATATCACTTGCGGATGCTCCTTCTACCGCTGCACTAGTGGCGGCACCAATCCTGAAGGAATGAGTCCCGTAACTAGCGCCATCTAAGCCTAATGCCACTAAGCTACGCCGAAGAGCAGCAGCGAATTGAAATTTAGAAAGAGGGGACAGATTTGAGTGCACCAGCCATTGGGAACCACCTGCAGGGCGACCAGCCATAAAGCGGCAAGCCGTACTGGGCAAACCGAAGAGTCATCCTGTTTATGCAAAGTAACCCACCTGCCCCGGCCTAACTGATCCATCTTGGAAAACCGCAGTTTACACAAAACGGATGACTCCTGGAACACGATGTCTCCCATCATGAACCCTGAGGACACCGAGGACTTGCTGGAAGCTACAATCTCACTGACCCTAAAAGCCCCAAAAAACGCGACTGCAAAAGCTACTCGGAATGACGAAGCCTCGAAAGAATCCGAAGCCACACTATCCATCACACCCAGCAAGCGACCAAGGAGATGGAGATCGATAGGCCTGCGGGAGTCGGCCCTGGCGGGAAACTCCTTGGCCCAACCTTTAAGGGCTTTAGAAAGGATGAACGATTTGGTGGGATCTGGTAAACCTTTTAATTTACTAAAGAAAGAAATCCCCACCAGAGCCGAAGTCATGGAAGCCTTGGAACGACCTTGCTGGTAATGCCCCCACACAAACTTAGACATCAACTCTGAGGGAGACTTACCCGGCTGAGGGCTTAGTGCACAAAAAGCCTGCCAGTCTTGCCACGACGCAGCTTAAGCCCTCCGAGTTGCTGGAGCCAGCGACCTCTGCGCCAGGCCCTCTATTCCGGCCTGATAATCTGCCATACAAAAGGAGGGCAAGGTAACCCAACTGCAGAAGCCGCCGGCGCCAGCAATCGGAAACGGGAGAATTGAAACCGGGACAATGCATCAGCGATCGCATTATGCACCCCAGGGACGTGGCACGCACAGAACCTAATGTTGGACTCTAAGCAATGCAAAACCAAATGCCTAAGGAGACGCAAAGCCGGGGGAGAGGAGGAACGCTGATTGTTGATGGCCTGAACTACGCCTAGATTGTCACACCAGAAAACTACATGTTGACTGGCCAAACGATCCTTCCATAGCTCGACTGCCACTATAATGGGGAAAAGCTCCAACAAAAGCAAATTACTAGTAAGACCCTCTAAACGCCAATCAGGAGGCCAGGACGCTGCGCACCACTCCCCGTTGAAAAAGGCCCCAAAACTGGAGGACCCAGCCGCATCGTTGAAAAGCTATAAAGTGGCATTCGACACTGGAGCAGCAGGCCAAATGCGTTCACCGTTAAACCGAACCAGAAAACTAGACCAGGTTCGAAGATCTTCCTTAATCTCGGAAGACAAACGAACGTAGTGATGCGACTGGCTCACCCCGGCCGTGGATCTCTCCAACTTTCTGCAAAAAACCCTATCCATGGGAATTATGCGACAAGCAAAATTCAATGACCCCAGCAAAGATTGGACCTTGTGCAATTTTATGCTATCTGTTCCTAAGCAAAACGCAATCTGCACGAGCAACCAGCCATCGTGTCAATCTCTATACCCAGGTAAGAAAGACAAGATGAGGGGCCCTCTGACTTGTCGTGCGCAACAGGAACCCCCAAAACTCTAAACAAAGCTGTGGCAGAAAATAGGAGATCCGTACAAACCTCGCTCCCTCCTGTACCTATAAAGAGAAAATCGTCAAGGTAATGCGCAACACCAACATGACCAGTGCCCGCTACTGTGCACCAATGTAAAAACGAACTGAACTTCTCAAAATAGGCACAGGAGACCGCACAGCCCATGGGCAGACATTTATCCACAAAGAAATTACCCCCAAGTCTAAAACCCATATACTGCATTGCGTCTGGATGTAATGGTAACAAGCGAAATGTGGACTCAACATCTAACTTTGCCAGCAAAGCGCCCACACCAAAACTACGGACTAAACCCAAGGCATCGTCAAAGGACTGATAAACCACACTGCAAGCCGAATCGGGTATAGCATCATTAACCGAATTACCATGGGGGTAGGATAAATGTTGAATAAGCCGAAACTTCCTGGGCGCCTTCTTAGGGACCACCCCTAAAGGCGAGATGCAAAGATTCGGCAAGGGAGGAGAAGGAAAAGGACCCTCCATCCTGCCCAGCAAAACCTCAGAATCCACCTTAGCTCGCAACACTTGAGAGAATTCCGGGGCAGAACGTAAATTGCGGGGCGCATTAATGTGCAGAGGGACAGAAATGGGTAAACCGAAGCCAAATTTAAAACCATCCCAAAGAAAGGCAGCAGCCTCTCTATCAGGATAACGAGCTAACCACTTAGTAAGTTCCGGCAAACAAATGGGTGACATAGCTTTAACTAACTGTCTTGGAGTTATCGGCCCTATCATGCCCCCCGGCTCCGGAGCCACGACGGCAATCCTTGGCCGGATGCTCCCCGTTGCGAATGCGACAGGAGTGACGAAAACGACAAGAGGTGCCACGAGAACACCTCGAGTCATTGAAGGCGAAACACTTCCCTCTCGTCACCCCCGACGCACCAGTCCTAATAGAAGCAACCTTGCGGGGGGGTGCTGCGTCCGAGGGAGGCCGACGCTGCTGCGGAACCTCGAGCCAAACCTCGACATCTTTCACACCAAAAGGGACTATGCGACTACCCTCATGCTTACGCCTGAACTGGCAATCATAATCCTTCCACGATGTACCCCGTGACCGAGCGAAAATATCATGCACCAAGTAAATGTACCTGATAACATTCTGATGTTGCTCCGGTCGCGTTTCTAAATAACACGCTGCAAAAATAAGCATGCCTTTTAGCCAGGAATTGTAACCGCAGTAACTATCCTCACCAATCCCTCCTGGCTTTTTAGCCTGAGTTAGACCCTTCTTCATCTCGTCCGTGAGGGTGAAGAAATCAACAAACTTACCCCTACGGATTCGCTCTCTAACACTTTTGCGCAACCCCCGGAGAACCGCAGTATTTGCGCAATGAAAAGAATCCGCTCCAGGCGGTGGCTCAACATGGACGGAGGCCACACCAGTCTTATTCTTGCCCTGAGTCTTCTTAGCCAAACGCCGTGCCACTAATCTAGCAATCTTGCCCCGGGGAACCAGACGAATGAGAGGATGATGCAGAAAAAGAAGAAGACGAGGATGTGTCATACTCACCAGCACCTGGATGCGGCACCGAACTTCCCGAAACTTCACGTGGAGGGTCCACCGAAACTGCATCAAAGTCCACCTCTACACGCACAGGAACAGGAACCGCGACCACCCCCACGATATCCTGAATGATCGACGTCGCCGACAGATCTGAAACTGGAACAGCAGCGTGAGGAACCGAAACAGTAACTGGTGGAACAGAGAGCGGGGGGGGGAGGGGTGGTGGGGGTGAAAGGGGGGACAACGGAAGAAGTGGGGGGCTGGGAGGAAACAGGGGGGGGAACGGGGGGGTATGAAAAGGGGGGACAGCGGTGGATGAAGAAGGTATAGAAGGAGCAGAAAAAGAGGGGGCAGTACGAGCAAAGGTGGAAATGGGGGGCATGGGCACCAGAGGTGGGTGAGGAAAAGTGTTGGAAACAGGGTGTTGAATGACTGGAGCAGGGGGAGGGAAGGATTGCCAGGGAGAAGGGGCTGTAAAAGGGGGGGTTGCCAATTAGGATAACCAGGGGGAAAAGAAGGAGAAACATACGGGGAATAAATGGAAAAATGGGGGGCAGAGGAAACAGAAGAAATGACGGGCGGAGCAGGGCCAGCGCTCCAAGAAGGATGAGCCCAGGAAGAAAAGGAAACAGGGGGGGGAGATGTGAGCCAACTAAGGAATTTGGCGGATATGAACCTGCCAACCAGGGAATCGGCTGAGAGAGAGGGGTACAGAAAATAGAGGGGGGGCAATAACATTAGGCAGGGCATGCTGCCTGCTGTCCTGTGTGGAGGCAAAGGTGGCAGGAGGCTGAAAATATGGGCTGGATCCCACCATTGAAGTGGGATCCAAAATGGCCGCTGAATTTAAAATGGCCGCCGGACCCGCCGTACAAACGGGACCAGGGGGCCATGGGGATGGTGTAATGGATGAAATCCCCCGCCCACTGTAACCAGCGGGGGAAGCAAGCGCAAAAGGGGTGGGGCTTGATGGAGCAGCGTACGCGGCATGGAATGGAGGCAAGATCCCAGCGGGGGAGGCAGGCGCCGGAGGAGCGGGAACAAGCGGAGCCACAGCCGCAGCATGGAAGGGTGAGAGACCAGCCGCCGGAGGCGCGGGGACATAAGGAGCCGCAGCCGCTGCAAGATATGGGGGGCAGCTCACAGCGGGAGAGGCGGGCGCCGGAGGAGGGAGGACCGAAGGAGCCGCAGCCGCGGCCCGATCCAGAAGAGGTAACCCAGCGGGGGGGCCAGCTCAGAATGAGCTGGGGACGCTGGAGCTGTAGGCGCAACCAGCGGGAGGGGGGGTTGCTGGCAGGGGAAGCGGGCGCGCTACTGCCTGCTGAACTGAGACCGACAGGGGAACCAGGAGGGCAGGCAAGGATCCGCTGGGAGGGAGTAACGGGAAGGCCAGATGGGGGGAGTGTGGACACACAGAAGAGCTGGCAGGGGCAGCCCTGAGTGGGTGGGAGAACTCAGCCAGCCGGCTGGGAAGGGGGGCAGACCTCTTGGGATGGGGCATGATGAGCAGGGTTGGTATAAAGGAAGTAAAATGGAATGGATAATACTAATGGCAAGGGATAGAACCAAGAAACACAGGGAGTGACACTTAGCTGTACTCCAGAAATCACCAAAGAGGCAGATCAAATGCCAATCACTCCTTTTATACTGATAGCCACAGGCACACCCACAATTCCAGGCTTTGGTCAGCTAACAAACCACCTGACCCCTAACCATTTAATCTGCCTAGTAACAAGGCTGTCAAGACAGCCAATCAGCAAAAACCCCAGGATTGTTATTTCACTCATGTCAAGGCAACCTTCATTTTCTATTACCAGGGCCGTATTACTGACACACAGAGGCTGCTGCCAACATAGGGGTGTGAGCTAAATACCCCCCTATACATCTACAGGCAGACTGTACTCACTGTTATTACCAGGGCCGTATTACTGACACACAAGGGCTGCTGCCAGCATAGGGGTATGAGCTAAATACCCCCTTATACATCTACAGGCAGACTGTATTCAGACCCTAAAACATTTCCCAGTAAGAACCCGGTACATGGGGGGTCATGACCGCAGATAAAGGGGCATGGTAATCGGTAAAGGGGCATGTCCATGGGGGCTGGAGGCATCGGACGCTGGCTAGTTTAGAACATGCAGTAATATACTGCATGTTCTGTATACCGGTGCTGGCGGTCAGGGCAGAGAAGCACGGAGGTCGGCTATCACTCAGCAGCGCTGCTTAACAAATCTGTTGAGTGTACCAACCCGGTACAAAACGGTACAGCCCCATTTGCCGGTACAGACCATTAGAAAACGGTACTATACTGGCTAAAACGGTATAGTTGGAGGGTATGTGTATTCAGTGTTATTACCAGGGCCGTATTACTGACACACAGAGGCTGCTGCCAGCATAGGGGTGTGAGCTAAATACCTCCTATACATCTACAGGCAGACTGTATTCAGTGTTATTACCTGGGCCATATTACTGACACACAGAGGCTGCTGCCAGCATAGGGGTGTGAGCTAAATACCCCCTTATACATCTACAGGCAGACTGTATTCAGACCCTCCAACATTTCCTAGTAAGAACCCGGTACATGGGGGGGCATGACCGCAGATAAAGGGGCATGGTAATCGGTAAAGGGGCATGTCCATGGGGGCTGGAGACATCGGACGCTGGCTAGTTTAGAACATGCAGTAATATACTGCATGTTCTGTATACCGGTGCTGGCGGTCAGGGCAGAGAAGCACGGAGGTCGGCTGTCACTCAGCAGCGCTGCTTAACAAATCTGTTGAGTGTACCAACCCGGTACAAAACGGTACAGCCCCATTTGCCGGTACAGACCATTAGAAAACGGTACTGTACTGGCTAAAACGGTATAGTTGGAGGGTATGTGTATTCAGTGTTATTACCAGGGCCGTATTACTGACACACAGAGGCTGCTGCCAGCATAGGGGTGTGAGCTAAATACCTCCTATACATCTACAGGCAGACTGTATTCAGTGTTATTACCTGGGCCATATTACTGACACACAGAGGCTGCTGCCAGCATAGCGGTGTGAGCTAAATACCCCCCTATACATCTACAGGCAGACTGTACTCAGTGTTATTACTAGGGCCATATTATTGACACACAGAGGCTGCTGCCAGCATAGGGGTGTGAGCTAAATACCCCCCTATACATCTACAGGCAGACTCTACTCAGTGTTATTACCAGGGCCGTATTACTGACACACAGAGGACGCTGCCAGCATAGGGATGTGAGCTAAATACCCCCCTATACATCTACAGGCAGACTGTACTTACACACATTACACACATCCGTAATGTTTAGCAAGACTGTGAAACCATCGGTAACAGCGAGTACCATCGCAGCCTCACGCACACTTGCTCTGACCTTACTCAGGAATTGCTAACTTCCACGCACGCTATGAGGCCTCAGGCTGTGTAGGGCATTGCAGTGGCTAAATTATGCATGCCCCTGTAACGGTGTTCAAACGTGCTGACACACCTGCGTTTCACCGACCACCCCCCTGTCACCACCCCAAATGGTACTTCTTGTCAGTCACTCTGTGATGGGTCTGCGTAGTCACACCCGATGGCAGTGGCTAGTTTGCGCGATGCATCTGCATGCGCACAATGCAACAATTGGCCGGTTGCGTGCGAATTAGCAACTGCGATCCTTGCTGCATCAGGCCCTGTGTTGTATGCAGATTCACAGCATCCAGTTTGTGTCTTGGTTCTTGTGATATTCAAATAAATCCTTATTTAATATCAAGATTGAGTATACCAGGTATACAGGGAATCAGTATGTAATACCGCCGGCCGTACCCTAACTCTCCCTTCCCCTAGCCTAACCCTAACCCTCCTGGGGGGGTGCCTGACCCTAGGTCCTCCATGGGAGCCCCTAACCTACCTCTCCCCCCCGCAGCTGTCCGCGCCTGGCACCCGACTTATCTTTGATCGGTATGCCAGGCATCGGGCTCCTGAGGTAGGTCTAATAACAGGCGTCGGGATTTCAACACCTGTCATTAGTACCTTGCCGGGATTTGACAGTCGGGAAGCCGGTGATCGGCATTGTGACCGTTGGCTTCCTGGCTGCATCCCGTATATAGTGACTAGTTACATTCATCTACTAATTCCAACATTGAGTTTTACGTGTTTGTGTCAGAGTATTTCTGGCCTCAGCTTATGCAGGCTGGCCAGCTTGTGAGCCCAGGAAACTGTGTCCGTGGACGCAGCCCCTTAACTTGCCGCTCCTGAAAAACGAGGCAGACACGCCCATTTCCGGGAACGCCATCCGTCCCCGACCCTTAAATGTCAGTCACGCACAGGCATAGAAGGGGCTGTGGAGCTGATTCAGACCCGCTCGCTAGGATGCATTCACTCGTAGCTGGCTGATAGTCGCTTTCTGCGCATGCACAAATCACTGCGAGAGATTGGGAAGCGTTCGCTCGCTGCGCATAGACTGCCCAGCAGAGTGAGTGATAGGAGAAGCCATTTGTGGGTGGTGACGGGGGCTGGCCGCTAGAAATTGGGGAGTGGAGGTGCAAACGCAGATGTGCCTGAGCATCCCAACGCCGTTTAAGAGGCGTGCATAATTAACCGGCAGCTACATTGTACACATCACCTGGTTGTATATCACACTGAAGTGATCGCAGTACTTGCGGCAGGGTATGGTCAACCTCAAGCGCTGCGATTGCATCCGATGGTGCTCAATGAGCCAATGGTTTCATGCACTTCCTGGAGATGACGTGCGCTAGTGGGCGTCTTATAACAGGCTGGTGGGCATCTTATAACAGGCTGGTGGGTGTCTGCATTCTCAAAGTGATCGCACGCTAAGACATAGTGGGCGTGCTTATGCCTTGCCGTGTGATCGCCTGCCTTGCTGGATGTGTGCTGGATTTGCATACGCTGGGTGTGAAAGAACACATCTAGTGAGCGGGTGTGAATCGGGCACTGTGTGCGATCACGCAGGACCTGTCCTGTATATTCGTAGCATGGGTCCTGCACGTGCAGATTCCCGATAATTGGAAATTGGCATTGCACGTAATCTCCTTGACAGCTATTGTTGAAAGCAAAATGCCAGGTGCCACGGTCCCTCAATCTGCATATAGTCATTTCCTTTACACGTATTTGCTCTCAGTAGGGAGACCGTATAGCTTCTTGTGACTCCCTCTGCTGTAAACCTGATTATACGGGATCTGCCATGGTTACGTCTATATTTGCCCTAGATTGGCACAGCTCTCCACTTCTATGCTGGGAATCACGGTGTCACAAACAGTGCCTGCACCCTTGTGCCAAACTAAGCAGCCATTAGCTATTGATACCTGCTCTTTGGCTGCTCAGTGCAGGGGCAGAACTATGGGAGACAATGGAGGTGCCTGCCGCCGGGCGCCAGCACTGAAGGGGCACCTTCTTCATTGCCCACAATATATTCTACCCACTTAGGGCTGTAAATATGTACCCGGAGTGTACCGTCACGGCCACCCAATACATGGCACCTCTTCCTGGCACCTGAGAAGCTACCACAACCATATACTAGTGGAGGGCTCCATGTCAGACCATCAGCTGCCGCTTCTGTCTATCTATAGCCTGTCCCTGCTCATTGGTGTCGCTGCCCCTCAGCAGCTTCTTATGCCAGTGTGACACATATTGCGCCAACCCCCCTCACCCACAACTACATGTCCCACGTTCCCTTGGTGGCAGCCCTAGCCACAAACCTGTGCAGCAGTCCCAGCACCCCCCTCTCACCCACAACTCGCTGGTGGCAGCTCTAGCCGCAGACTTGTGCAGAGGGCCAGAGCATAATTGCGGCTGCAGATCTTCCAGGACCTGAATGTTAAGAAGGATGCACAAGATAGAGCTGCAAGTAAGATGGCATGGGAGGCGGGTGCCTGGGGCACCAGTGACTGAATATGGGGGCAGATCTTTGATGAAGTAATCTTCCCGGCATGTGAAGTAGGCGGCAGTAGATTGGGAATTTTGTGATTTGTAGCCCCACCACAGTGGCAGTCTTACAGTATCTTGACTCAAACTCAGACCTCATACTCCCATATCAGGTGGTTTCCCCCTCCATCAGTGGTATCAGGTGGCTTTCCCCTCCATCAGTGGTATCAGGTGGCTTTCCCCTCCATCAGTGGTATCAGGTGGCTTTCCCCTCCATCAGTGGTATCAGGTGGCTTTCCCCTCCATCAGTGGTACCAGGTGGCTTTCCCCCTCCATCAGTGGTACCAGGTGGTTTCCCCTCCATCAGTGGTACCAGGTGGTTTCCCCTCCATCAGTGGTATCAGGTGGTTTTCCCCTCCATCAGTGGTATCAGGTGTTTTCCCCTCCATCAGTGGTATCAGGTGGTTTCCCCTCCATCAGTGGTATCAGGTGGCTTTCCCCTCCATCAGTGGTACCAGGTGGCTCTCGCCTCTATCAGGAGGACTATGAGCCTCATACTAATTGCACTATACAGGTCACTATCTTATCTGTGACTAATGTATACAGATGTGTCCAGCTGGTTTGTTGTTCGTATCGCAGCGTATTGCGCCATGCATGGCGTGAGACACCCTCACACGATCGGGAATGTGCAATAGTGTCTCCATTCAATCCTATGGATGTGCAAGTGCATCTCCATATAACTTAATGGAGACGCGATCCCGGACGCGCAATAGCGTACTGTGGCACGTGGCTGTATATACTATATGATAGATAGATAGATAAATAGATAGATAGATATGAGATAGATAGATAGATAGATATGAGATAGATAGATATGAGATAGCTAGATATGAGATAGATAGATAGATAGATAGATAGATATGAGATAGATAGATAGAGAGATAGATAGATAGATAGATAGATAGATAGATATGAGATAGATAGATAGATAGATGGATAGATAGATATGAGATAGATAGATAGATAGATAGATAGATATGAGATAGATAGATAGGAGATAGATAAATAGATAGATATGAGATAGATAGATAGATAGATAGATAGATAGATAGATAGATAGATAGATAGATATGAGATAGATAGATAGATAGATAGATAGATAGATAGCTGTAACGGAATATGTGATAAATACAATCCGTGTATACAGACACCAGCTACTGGCACAGGGGCCCGAGGGTAACACAACCACACTGCAGCCATTATAGATAGAGTACACCCATGGCTGACATGGAACAATACTTTGTAGCATGGGACCGGATACTGATGTAGACACAGGACACATGGCTACTAGGTCTGTGGTCAACCCGGCGATGTGTAATAGGCTAATGCTGCAGGAAACGTTTGACGGTAATAGACACCTCCTGTCAGCATCTGCGATCTGAGTGCTGTATCCGAAGACTCAACCGCAAATCACCATGGCAACAATTAATCGCAGCTTCAGGCCAGCTGAGAAAGCCAAAGGCTTCTCACTATGGCGTCTTACCTGCATTGCTGAGGCCAGGAAATCTGCGTCTTTCCACACTGAGACTGGCCGAGCCAATCCCAGGAAATGGGGGAGACATGACTCCGTTTCCGAACACAGGCCGGGACAGCCCACTCCCCGGTTGGGCACTAGGGGGAGGGTTATGATTCGTAGGTAAGAATTAGGATTTGGGATAGTGGGAAAAATACTCACCGGATCTCTGCTGTTGACAAGTCACCGAAATAAAACATCTCCACATGTGACCCGGATAGAGTCGCTGCGGCTAGGAGTAGATAAGACACTACTAGGCCACCAGGGACAGTTATCATGTCGACGTATTATCCGTGTAGGCATGATGAATGTTGACAGCTGTCGGCAACTCATACCACACCCAGGCGCTATAATCCTGACCTTAGCTGTTGTATTATGTGGATTTAATGAATTGTGTAAATAGTACATTCTAGATAAGGACTGAATATAACATAGTAATAAACCTCATAGTCAGTCACACCTGTGCACGATTCAGTTAGCGAGTGACTCAGGGCCTGATTCAGACCCGCTCACAAGCGCATAGCACTCGCAAGTGAGTCGATGGTGGGCCAGTGCGCACGCTGTGCGAGCCCCGGAGCGAGTGACAACTTCACTCGCTCCGGGGCTCACAACAAAATGGGGCGGCTCGCCCCATTTTGTAGGCGGGTAGGGGGGTGGCTGCACAAATGGAGGTGTTCCCGAAGGAACGCCTGCCAACTGTGGGCGGCCCTACTGACATCACAGGTGCGAACCAGCCGCTGTGACCGGGAAGCGATCGCAGTGAGCACACAGTCTCAGCATGAAGTGATTGGCAAGAAGTGGCCATTTGGTGATTGTGATGGGGGGTGGCCAGTGAAATGCAGGTGTGCCAGTACGTTTGAACGCCGTTACAGGGGCGTGCAGAAAATTAGCCAATGTGACCGCAATGCTATCATGCGCACTGTGGTGTATACACATGCGCAGTATACCCCTTAGACCGATATGCGTACGCGGTTACATTTGCGATCCATGCTGGATCAGGCCCAATAGTCTGTAGCTGATATAAGTAACCACAAATTCAAGTATGTGCAATTAGATTATTCATAAATGCATGAGGACTATGGGGCCTATTCATCACACAATAAATGGCCGGTAACCATGAGGAAACACTATTATTCCGCATATTTAGGTTACCGGGCCAGGTACCAGAGTTTGCTTGTAGGAAAAAGCGCCATCTTCATATGGGAAGGAGATCCCAATGGATCCCTCTGCCACCTCCTTGCTGCCTCCCCTGTGGCACCATTGTCATACGCAGCGAGTTTTGTCACTCGTTGTGAATGATAAAACTCATTGATAAATAAGGCCCTTTATCTGTCCATAATATAGCAGACAATGTAATCACAGAGATCCGGGTCACTATCACTAATACACTTCTGTGGAACATCTTATCATTGTGCCTATTGCCTAATTTGTAGATAGTATTCGCTTATACCACCTTCCCCCTAGATGCCAATTGGGACATCACTGGGAATGCATTGGACCCACTGCTCTACTCTTTAGCATTGCCTGGGCCTCTCACCTCTGGGCCCCATAGCAGCCAAACCATTTGCTGATAAGTCAAGCTAATTGCAGGTTTTCTCAGTAGACCTAAAAAACAGGACAACTGATATGCATATGACAAAGTCTTCCACCACAATTACTGCCTCATGTACTTGTTAATGTTACTATTAGTTCCTTTATGAAATGCAGCATTTTAGACTCAGTGGCCCTTTAAGTCATGTTGTATCCATGACAACAGCACTAAAACATTAGTCATCAAAGGTTGTCATTGTGACATCACTTGAGATTTTTCAACCTGGCTAAGAGCTCTGGAGTCTTATGACATAACAGCCAGACCACTGATGAGCATAAGACTTTAGTTGCATTTCTTTATTGATTTCATTAGTTAGTTAGTTATACATATATTTATTTTATTATATTATACTTAGCATTAGATATAGGCAGTAGGATAAGTTGTTTTTAGATTTTATATTTTTTTTATATTTATATATATTTCATTTATTTATTATATTATACTTAGTATTAGATATAGGCAGTAGGATAAGTTGTATTTATATTTTCTATTTTTTTCTATTTATATATATTTCATTTATTTATTTTATTATATTATACTTAGAATTAGATATAGGCAGTAGGATAAGTTTATTTATATTTATAGTTTATTATATTTTTCATTTTTCTATTTATATATATTTCATTTATTTTATTATTTTCTACTTAGAATTAGTTAGTATTTTATTATATTTTCTATATTTTTTTACTTTTTAGATAGATTTTAGTTTTATTTAGTTTATTTAGGACTTATACTCTTCAGTCTTTGCTGGTTGTGAGTGACAAGCAGAGTTATGGACAGTGGGTAAGTACCATAAGCGAGTCAGTACAATAGTAAGCTATAGGGTGAGTAATAATAGGGGGTCACGCTGGTAAGGGGATATAAATAATGTATAGGTGACTGTGCACATAGTAGAGTCAGATATTATGCGGACATACAATACCACTGATTTCTGCAGGCCAGTATAGAGGGTACAGATTTGTAACTAAGGGTCTGCTTACTAAGCCTTGGGTGGAGATAAAGTGTATGAAGGTAAAGTACCAGCCAACCAGCTCCTAACTGTCATTTTTCAAACACAGTCTGTGGCATGGCAGTTAGGAGCTGATTGCTGGCACTTTATCCCCGTCCACTTTATCTCCATCCAAGGCTTAGTAAATATACCCCTAACTTTGTTATAGTTTTAGATCTAATATTCTCTTTGAAAAAATAAATATAACTAAATGTACTTAGTCATAGAGCCAATATGACTCTCACAATGATTCCACATGCAAATCATCATTATCTGGGACAAAGTATATAACTAAGATTAAAGCACATTTACAGAGGAATGACCTGATCTGTGGGTGGCTGCAGAGTTTCCACCTGCAAAACCATTTGTATTACTATTAGCACTTAGGAGAGGCCACTAATTGGGGATTGCTGTTATACTCTCATTAGGATGACATTATAACCTTACATTATGAGGGTATTCAATATGAAACGTTAACTTCACTGTCGAAGTTAACGTTTCATATCGGAGTTTTTACCTGCGTTAAAGTATCGGGCGCGCGCCTGCTTATCCCCGTATTCAATATAAAATTAACGAAAACGGGAACCTCCGAAGTTGGATTTCCGTAAAGTTACAAATTTTTCCTTAAAAAATTGTAAGACCCCCCCTAAAGTAGTAAAAACATGGGGGATCACTATGGGTACCCCCGTTTTAGCCGTTAAATGAAAGTCGGGGATTTAAATAGCCGCAGCAGGTGTTTTTTTCCCGACATTGAAGAAGTGTTGCAGAAGAGCACTTAGGTTATTTTTTTCGTTTTTTTAAGTGGTCCCATCAAATTTGGGGTACATGAAAATGGGTACTAGCATATTTTTAAGTCCCTAAAGTCAGTTTTTTTAAATTCTGCATTTGTGCACCTGCCGCTATAAATCTATTCTACAATACACCTGCCCCATACATGCAGAATAGCCCTGAACCTATTTCCCTATTGTTAAACAATTTTTTCCCAATTTTTTTTCTTTTCACCCCAATTTTTTATTTCATTTTTTGGGATGTCCCTAATTTTTTTTTTTTTTTACACAGTTCTTTTTTAAATGTCATTCCCAGGGGTGCAGGCTATTTTTTTTAAGCCTGCACCCCTAAACCCCAATTCTGCCTGCACTTTTTTTCGACACCTATTCAATGGTGAAAAGTTATCACCGTTTTTTATCACAGACTTTTCAAAACTGCGATAAGTCTTTGAAATTGAATACGGTGTAAAAGTAAAACCTGCGATAATGATGTCATACCTCCGATATTAACGCAAAAACAATGTTTGCGCTCCCATATTGAATACCCCTCTATAACTGTTATCACTATGAGCATATTAGCCAGAACTACAATCCTGCAAAAGTAGCTGCACCCCCATTTTATGATGGCATTTCCCAAAAGCGGTATGTTACCCTCCTGTGCTGGGCGCACACAAAATACAGCAAACAATGAATTGCAGAGGGGCATGTAAGGATGCTAAATAGTATCCATTATCTTTAATTTGAAAATACTGTAATTGATCATTAATATCATATATAATAGAGAAAACTTTCTAATCACAGGACGCCAGCCGAGTTACATCCTGCTAAGAGGAGGAGAGTAGACAGCAGCCGAGATTCCCTGTCTACTTTCCTCGGACAGAAGGAGAGAGAGGCTTTCTGTGAATTGCTGGGTAAGGCTTATTCTCTTATTATTTATTATCACTTACACATAATATCTCAGGGTGCACTTCACTATTGATGCTTAATAATCAGTATTTACTGAAAAACTCTACTTAGAATACCTAATAGTTTGTAGAATCCTCTCTTCCCATTTTCTGGTGATGGATGAATTTTACCAACTGTTGGTTCTTCCAAGTGGAGTTTATCAGTGACTACTGGGCCTGATACAGGGAAGGACAGATGTGCAGAGCGGGACACAAGCGGCTGTGCTCATCCCTCCATCTCTGATACATGTGTCATTCAGCAAACCCCTATAAAGCATGGTGGCAGAGTAAGCTCCTCCCAGCACAATGGGTGCAAAGCATTCAGCAATCCCCTATAAAGCATGGTGGCAGAGTAAGCCCATCCCAGCACAATGGGTACAAAGCATTCAGCAAACCCCTATAAAGCATGGTGGCAGAGTAAGCCCATCCCAGCACAATGGGTACAAAGCATTCAGCAAACCCCTATAAAGCATGGTGGCAGAGTAAGCTCCTCCCAGCACAATGGGTACAAAGCATTCAGCAAACCCCTATAAAGCATGGTGGCAGAGTAAGCCCATCCCAGCACAATGGGTACAAAACATTCAGCAAACCCCTATAAAGCATGGTGGCAGAGTAAGCCCATCCCAGCACAATGGGTACAAAACATTCAGCAAACCCCTATAAAGCATGGTGGCAGAGTAAGCTCATCCCAGTACAGGAAGATTTAAACTTTAATAAGAGAAGATTCAGTTGCAAACTTTTGTTTATATGCTACATTACTTTATGTTTTACATTTATAGCATAATGAATACTATTATATGGGTAGCTATGCAGAGGCGTCACCTATCTTGGTGACACCTAGTGCGGTCGGTCTGAGTCCTTCTGCGCACCATAGGGTGAGTGGCTTTGCAGAAAGGGGCGTGATCTCACCCACGAAGTCACACCCCTTATGTGTGCCGATCTTGGGGGTCTTACTGCATCCTGTTCTAGGCACACAGTGGGCTTCCGCAGCGCTCCTGCAGTTACTGGGGCAGCCCACAGTCTCTCCCTGCCTCTCTCCACGTCCTGGCGTCATGGTGACACCATCCGACTGGGTGACACCAAAATAGCAGAGCAGCTCTGCTATTTTGGTATCACCCCCTTCGGATGGTGTCACCCAGTGCAGCCCGCACCCCCCTTGTGACGCCAGTGTAGCTATGTAGAAAGGCAGTTACCTATCAACCAATGAAATCCTGTCATTTTCTCCACTATATCTTCAATCCTTTTTACATTTCATGCTTTTCATTTCAGAATTACCTACAATCCAGCGTTTTCTCAGGAGGGATAAGAAAATGTGGATGTCTGACAAGGTATTTCCTTATTATTATTAGCCAGTACTTCTCTCACTATACAGCACTTTATAGGGGATTCCAACTTCATATGTTTTAGTGTTTGCTGTATCTCTCATTATGGAAGTTCCCCATGTCGCTCCCAGTAATGTACTTCCCAACATATACCAATGACTTTCTCTTCTGACATAAGGATCATTGTGTGTAAGGTTATCACAGAGGCATGCTAAGAGATGAGGGGGCTCTCATAGTAAGACACCCCCCATACCAGTGCTGGCTGTGGTTGTGCCCATGTAGTGCCCCTCCCCATACTTGCTCCCGACTGTACGCCCATCTATCCAGCAATGTATCTGGCACAGTGACCAAGTCTTTGCTATCTGTTGTGGAGTCTCCATCTTTCCCAATACCTTGCCAGAAAGATATGATGACCTGTGCCCATTATAGAACCACCACCGATTTATCTGCATCGTACTCATACACTTACTTACCTACATTACTTCATTTGAAAGTCGTGAGCATTAATAAATGTGGATTGTGATAAAAATGCCCCATATTATGAATTGGTGGGGGCACTATTGTGTGGCATATTATAAATTGGTGAAGGTACTATTGTGTGACATATTATGAATTGGTGGAGGTACTATTGTGTGGCATATTATGAAATGGTGAGGGCACTATTGTGTGGCATATTATGAATTGGTGAGGGCACTATTGTGTGGCATATTATGAATTGGTGGGTGCACTATTGTGTGGCATATTATGAATTACTGAATTGAATTCAAAAGGGTTTAAATAATATTCAGTGATTCTATGTACATATTTAAATGCATATCAATAACTATATGTTTCAGATTTAGCAATGCTTCGTGCCCAAAATGTTGCCCTTCAAAATTATAATGTGCCCTCCTCGGTGGTCAGCACCCTGCCAAGCAAATCCTAGAGTGGGTTTTACTAGACCACATTTAGATCCTCCAAAACTACGCTCCCAAATCCCATATCTATGTTACCAATTTTATTCCCAACATTGGACAATAGTACTGCTGGTGTATGTATACACACATTTCTACATCTAATAATGTATCTGGTATTTCTATTCTAGTACTTACTGGCGATGGCCCTCATTTATTTCAAGAGGGCTGGTCTCACCGTGGATGAATACACCATCGGCAACTTTTACTGCGCACTGTAAGTATTTTACCTCATTGATTCATCAGATGAGACCAGAATGCAAAATGCTCCAGAAGAACTGACTAAACAAGTCAGGGGTTATTTACTCATCTAAATATAATTTACTGTACTTCCAGACAATAAAGTTTCCTGAGTTCAAACTAAACATCCCAAATTATACCGTAGCTATCAGTGTAACATCAGGACACAGCAATGTACTGGCCAGTCTAATCTTTTATCAATGATTATCGTGGCAATATAAGTGTACTTATCACAGTGATTCAACAGTGATTTATTACCATGGAAAGTGAGCACCAATACCCAGCTGCCATGGAGACAAAAATCCAGAGCTGTAAAAGTTAGTTATCACTCTAGAGTTCTCCTCTTAGTATGTACATGGCCAGGACATCAGTATACCTGACAGCATAATATAAAAATACAACATTATCCCCCAAAATACTATTTATTTCTGGGGGAGGAACGATATGCCCATTCTTTTAAAAAGATGATTCTTTCTGTTACTGCCATCCTGAGATGGCGCTACCAAAACAGGAATCGTTTGGGATAGTTGATAAATGATACAATAGCTGGAGAGGAAATTATCTATGGAAATCTCATTACTAAATTGTGTTCAGTAAAGAGAGGCCCTTTACACCATTATGCCCAGAGAAGGGCTGTACCCTTCCATACCACAGTCTATCCATAGCCTTGCACTTGGCATACAAGGAGCTGTGGAAAACATGGTAGGTCCTCTGTAATACTGGTAATTTAGACATGTTTGCAGATGTGATGCTTATTATTACTGTGTTCTTCTGTTTCTATAGCTTTCTGGCCAATCAAATGGAAGAAGATAAACTGTTCTATATAAGAATGTATGATGACATTTCTTGGGTGCATCCATTATGGTTCTTCCGGAAGAAAAAAGATGCATTTTGGGCCAGGATCCAGCACCGCACATACGTGGCTCCAGAACAGCTGGAAGAGGTGAGTAATGTAGTAGATTAAGTTCATGGATGAGAATGTCAAGGGCCACACTGGGAGTAATGTTACCTACACACTATACAATTATTGGGGCGATTTGTCAATAATCGGGTGATCGGCCTGATTTATGTTATAGTGTGTATGAATGATTGTTTTAGCGTTTTACAGATAAAATGGTTAGAAAACATCCAGAAACACATTCCTTCCATTATCCAATCTGTCGGTCAAGAACGAAAATCTGAGCCTCATTTTCCCGATATTATCACCATTGATAATTACGTCATGATGACTAAACCCCTATGTCCCTGACAAGTTGAATTATAATTTTATGTTTTTATGTTTTTTACTAGGTGATGAGAGGGGACGATCACTGGGCGTGGAGACGAGAGAGAAATGTCCACCTAGGAGGGGCCATAAGGCACTATCTGCCCCGGAACGCCATTCCTGCCCGCCAAATGGCAGCTGAGGTCCCCAGGAATACTGTTACAGGACCACCTCCTGTGAGAGCAGAGGGACGCCCAGCTGCCAGCGTCCGCCTTGCCGAGGTGCCACAGAGGAGGTGGAGTGGAGGTTGCCGCTGCGCATAAAGACCCACACTGGTGAGAAGAGGCGGATTTAGACATCATGGGGCCCTAAGCAAGACACCAATTTGGGGCCCCACTTCCTCAAACAATCCGTCTGACAAAGGATCCGGTGTGGATGGAAGAGAAGAAAGAAAACTCTCTTTTTGAGGGCACTCTAATATACAATGTGTGTATCAAAAATTCATAGTCTTAATAAATAACTTTTATTAAATATGCATTAAAAATGTGTTTGCAAGTACAGACCCACTAACACCCAAACAATCTTACTGCTAGAGAAGCAGCAGAGATGTGTAAACAAATGAAAGAAGCAAAAAAACAGACAACATAAGGACACAAACATAAGACTGATTGCAATATCACAGGTATTGTGAAGCCAAGTGAAATATTACAAAGAATCTCAAAAATCAGTGGTGGTATAATTATCACCCATTATGGTACAATGACCTGATAATATTATAGCAACACAATAGCTAGTCAAAAAAGTATATACAGCAAGCACAAATGACATCAAAAGGCTCTAACTAGTAGGTTATCATAGATATGAAATACCTTTAAAAAAGGTATTGAAGTATTTGTACAAATCACAGTATATATATATTATGAAAGTAATGTAAAGGGACCAGTCTCAAATACCAACATCACTTAGAATGTGTGCATATGTGTGGTGTGGTCTGAAATGCGTTAAGCCTGGCGTATTATTTATCTGACTCCGGGGGACAATTGCTGGTACCACTCATCATCACAGGTGGCAGGGACAGAGGGCCTGATTCAGAGCCGGACGCTATTTGCGGACAGTCGTTCTAAAATAGGGGCCGGATTTTTAAATTGAGCGCTCGCTCTTTGCGGTGTGTTGACACCTCTATGTCTGAGCGTGCGAATGAAACATGCGCTCGCTATTTTGTAAAGATGCCCCTTGGCCGCTCGCATCATACGTCATCTCTGCTATTTATTAGATTAATCGAGTACATCGAAAGGCGTCTGAACTGCTCGCTATTCATGTGGAAGCATTTTCCTACCGCAATCATGCGAGCAGTTCAGGCTAAAAGACAACCAAGTGATGTGGTCGATGACGCTGCTTTGTTAATTATATACACCCATTAAACACCCGTTTTGACCGTTTGGCACGCCTGCGTTCGGATCTCCACTCCCCGTTTTCAAGCACCTTCCCCTGTTACCACCCACAAACGCCTCATTCTGTCACTCAAATTAGCAGGCATTCGTTATTTTGCGAGCACACGATTTCTGACCGCACTGACTGGTTGGCGCATGCGCATTACAACCCATACGCATGCGCAGATGTGCGAACATTGCTCGGAGTGAACGAGCGGCCGCTTACAAGCGGCTCTGAATCAGGCCCAGAGTCCGGAACTGCACCCACACCACCATTCCCTATTAACAGCTGCGGGACTGTAAGATGGGGACTGACGTGCTCCTGTGTTACCACTATTCCCTATAATCAGCTGCAGGACTGTAAGATGGGGACTGACGTGCTCCTGTGTTACCCCCATTCCCTATTATCAGCTGCGGAACTGTAAGATGGGGACTGACGTGCTCCTGTGTTACCACCATTCTCTATTATTAGCTACAGGACTATAAGATGGTGACTGATGTGCTCCTGTGTTACCACCATTCCCTATTATCACCTGCGGTACTGTAAGATGGGGACTGACGTGCTCCTGGGTTACCACTATTCCCTATTATCAGTTGCGGGACTGTAAGATGGGGACTGACGTGCTCCTGTGTTACCACTATTCCCTATAATCAGCTGCAGGACTGTAAGATGGGGACTGACATGCTCCTGTGTTACCCCCATTCCCTATTATCAGCTGCGGGACTGTAAGATGGGGACTGACGTGCTCCTGTGTTACCACCATTCCCTATTATCAGCTGCAGGACTGTAAGAGGGTGATTGACATGCTCCTGTGTTAGCACCATTCCCTATTAGCTGCAGGACTGTAGGATGGGGACTGATGTGCTCCTGTGTTACCACCCTTCCCTATTATCAGCTGCGGGACTGTAAGATGGGGGCTGATGTGCTCCTGTGTTACCACCATTCCCTATTATCAGCTGCGGGACTGTAAGATGGGGACTGACGTGCTCCTGTGTTACCACCATTCCCTATTATCAGTTGCGGGACTGTAAGATGGGGACTGACGTGCTCCTGTGTTACCACCATTCCCTATAATCAGCTGCGGGACTGTAAGATGGGGACTGACGTGCTCCTGTGTTACCCCCAATCCCTATTATCAGCTGCAGGACTGTAAGATGGGGACTGACGTGCTCCTGTGTTACCACCATTCCCTATTATCAGCTGCAGGACTGTAAGATGGGGACTGACGTGCTCCTGTTTTACCACCATTCCCTATTATCAGCTGCGGGACTGTAACATGGTGACTGACGTGCTTCTGTGTTACCACCATGCCCTATTATCAGCTGCGGGACTGTAAGATGGTGACTGACGTGCTCCTGTTACCACCATTCCCTATTATCAGCTGCGGGACTGTAAGATGGGGACTGACGTGCTCCTGTGTTACCACCATTCTCTATTATTAGCTACAGGACTATAAGATGGTGACTGATGTGCTCCTGTGTTACCACCATTCCCTATTATCATCTGCGGCACGGTAAGATGGGGACTGACGTACTCCTGTGTTACCACCATTCCCTATTATCAGTTGTGGGACTGTAAGATGGGGACTGACGTGCTCCTGTGTTACCACTATTCCCTATAATCAGCTGCAGGACTGTAAGATGGGGACTGACATGCTCCTGTGTTACCACCATTCCCTATTATCAGCAGCAGGACTGTAAGATGTGGACTGACGTGCTCCTGTGTTACCACCATTCCCTATTATCAGCTGCAGGACTGTAAGAGGGTGATTGTCATGGTCCTGTGTTAGCACCATTCCCTATTAGCTGCGGGACTGTAGGATGGGGACTGACGTGCTCCTGTGTTACCATTCCCTATCGTCAGCTGCTGGACTGTAAGATGGGGACTGATGTGCTCCTGTGTTACCACTATTCACTATAATTAGCTGCGGGACTGTAAGATGGGGACTGACGTGCTCCTGTGTTACCACCATTCCCTATTATCAGTTGCGGGACTGTAAGATGGGGACTGATGTGCTCCTGTGTTACCACCATTCCCTATAATCAGCTGCAGGACTGTAAGATGGGGACTGACACGCTCCTGTGTTACCACCATTCCCTATTATCAGCTGCGGGACTGTAAGATGGGGACTGACGTGCTCCTGTGTTACCACCATTCCCTATTATCAGCTGCGGGACTGTAAGATGGGGTCTGACGTGCTCCTGTGTTACCACCAGAGCCGTAACTAGACTGTTTGGTGCCCTGTGCCACAAAGAGCATTGGCGTCCCCCTTATTTTTCAAAGGGACATAGTGCACTCAAAAAAGGGGAATGGCCTCATGGGGAAGGGCCAGGGAAGAGATAGTGGTGGCCAGGAGATGCTGGGGATGAAATAAGAGGAAGCTACAAGTGAGAATGATAATAAACAGACATTTGACAGGCCCAAACAGCGCCCCCCGACCTGTGGTGCCCTGTGCAATGGCACCGGCTGCACTATCCTAGCTACGGCCCAGGTTACCACCATTCCCTATTATCAGCTGCGGGACTGTAAGATGGGGACTGACATGCTGCTGTGTTACCACCATTCCCTATTATCAGCTGCGGGACTGTAAGATGGGGAATGACGTGCTCCTGTGTTACCACCTTTCCTTATTATCAGACACGGGACTGTAAGATGGGGACTGACGTGCTCCTGTGTTACCACCATTACCTATTATCAGCTGCGGGACTGTAAGATGGGGACTGACGTGCTCCTGTGTTACCACCATTCCCTATTATCAGCTGCGGGACTGTAAGATGGGGACTGACGTGCTCCTGTTACCACCATTCCCTATTATCAGCTGCGGGACTGTAAGATGGGGACTGACGTGCTCCTGTGTTACCACCATTCCCTACTATCAGCTGCGGGACTGTAAGATGGTGACTGACGTGCTCCTGTGTTACCACCATTCCCTATTATCAGCTGCGGGACTGTAAGATGGGGACTGACATGCTCCTGTGTTACCACTAAGGAGTATTTTATACTGTACAAAATGTCTTCATAGTGTAAGTGCATTGTGTGATAAATGTGATTGTTATGTCTCTGCACTGTGGCTTGTTCCTGTCCTTGTGTCCTCCGATCATTGTCACTGGTCACATGTATGGGGGACGCATTTCTTGTTACAGAGAAGATACCAGAAGGACACCGTATATCTATGGGATGATCGCCCTATGGAACTCTCTGTTTCTTCCTGATAATAAAAGAAGAAAACTACTATACACAGGAATTAATGGGTCTTTGCAAAACTCATTTTGGTGACTGATTTTATTCTTATTTGTTCACTGGGCTCAGTCACCTAAGTGTGTGCAATAGTCACTAGGTAGTAATTATACATGTATAAATAGGGAGCGCTGGCTAATGGCAGATTTCTCTCCTTTGGTTATTGTGTCACTTGGGGTAGTGGATGAATTCTCCTTTTATGCAATATTTACCTGCATGCTCTATTTTTAACAGCGCTCTATTTATAGCACTTTATTATTATTATGATTATGTGCTATCAGTGTCGGACTGGGACATAAAGGGCCCACCAGGTACATGCAATGGAATGGGCCCACTAAAAGGGAGTGGCCAGCTATTACACAGGTGTGGTCATCAGCTGGAGGGGTGTGGCCAGATATCTTTAGGAAATGAAAGATGAAAAAAAAAATGTAGGCTAGTTTATTGCACAGATTTAACATTACAGAAAGAGTACAAGAATGGGGAGAAGGAAGTGGGGGTATGGGGTGTATTATGGCATGAATAGTAGAGCGCTGCCAGCATAGGGGTGTGAGCTAAATACCCCCTATACATCTACAGGCAGACTGTACTCAGTGTTATTACCAGGGCTGTATTACTGACACACAGAGGCTGCTGCCAGCATAGGGGTGTGAGCTAAATACCCCCCTATACATCTACAGGCAGACTGTACTCAGTGTTATTACCAGGGCTGTATTACTGACACACAGAGGCTGCTACCAGCATAGGGGTGTGAGCTAAATACCCCCCTATACATCTACAGGCAGACTGTACTCAGTGTTATTACCAGGGCCATATTACTGACACACAGAGGCTGCTGCCAGCATAGGGGTGTGAGCTAAATACCCCCCTATACATCTACAGGCAGACTGTACTCAGTGTTATTACCAGGGCCGTATTTGTGACACACAGAGGCTGATGCCAGCATAGGGGTGTGAGCTAAATACCCCCCTATACATCTACAGGCAGAGTGTACTCTGTTATTACCAGGGCCATATTACTGACACACAGAGGCTGCTGCCAGCATAGGGGTGTGAGCTAAATACCCCCCTATACATCTACAGGCAGACTGTATTCAGTGTTATTACCAGGGCTGTATTACTGACACAGAGGCTGCTGCCAGCATAGGGGTATGAGCTAAATACCCCCCTATACATCTACAGGCAGACTATACTCAGTGTTATTACCAGGGCTGTATTACTGACACACAGAGGTTGCTGCCAGCATAGGGGTGTGAGCTAAATACCCCCTATACATGTACACGCAGACTGTACTCAGTGTTATAAGATCTCCATTGGCTTATTGCTGATTAAATACCTTAACCAACCTTAATTAACTAAGCACTTAACTTATCTAATAAAGAAAGAGACGGACACCATAACAGCTTAGATAAAAGGTCACAGCTTTTATTTCTGAATTAATTAATTAATTAGTTCACCTAACCATGGTGGCCAGGATACGCTGCATACTCAGTTCCAGCTTTCAAACTGACAACGACTAAAACGTTCCCCCTAAAGACGCACTTACACCATGAAGGTCTCGCCTCCCTCCTGGGCCAGTCTACTCCACGCGCTTCCGTAAAAAAGCGCTCGGGTCCCCTCGTACGAGAAGGAAAGTCTTGTCATGTTACATTGAGGTCCAGCGCCCTCACAACGCTCTCTTGCATCACAATAAAGCCACTGAGATGCAGCTATCTCCCGCCATGCTGCACCTTCCCTGAATAAGGAAAAATTGAAACACAACAAAATACGAACAGCAAAGTTTTGGGCGGGAGGGTGGGATCCAGAAATCACCAAAGAGGCAGATCAAATGCCAATCACTCCTTTTATACTGATAGCCACAGGCACACCCACAATTCCAGGCATTGGTCAGCTAACAAACCACCTGACCCCTAACCATTTAATCTGCCTAGTAACAAGGCTGTCTAGACAGCCAATCAGCAAAAAACCCAGGATTCTTATTAAACCTTCTATCGGATGAGGTGTTGTCATGTGTGCAAACCACTTATCATACTAACATAAAATAAAGACACTGAGACGTGGATTTGGCAGATAACTTGATGGCGATTTATTGGAGAAATTAATATTATTTATTAATTCTTAAATTAATTAAGGATGTATGGTGGCAAAGAAAGGACGGCCAGAAATCAGCCAGATCTGCTATGCCCACACACAAACAACAAAAGACATAGCAGGCGTAGATCGCCCAGAGTGCATACACATAACCATGTAAACCATGTCAAACACAAAAGGTAACGCTCACCCTCTAACTTGACTACCCACCCGTTTAGGTGATGATACTGCCCCCCGTTAGGTTGGTACAGCCAACTACCAGTCAACGAAGGGAGCGCCCTTAACTCATAATTGCACCTGGACTGGTGAACTGCCGTTCTTTCCCGCCACAGCAAGGTTCAGCTTATAGAACCGCCGCACCGCCACCATACCAAGTACTACCCCAATAACGCCAACTCCTCAAAAAGATCCCCAATAAACAATGACACACCCTCCTCTGTTAAATGAACTCCATCAGGTCTATACATATAACTAAATCGAAATTGAATGTTATTATGGTAAATGAAACGGCCATAATTGGCCATCACAAATTTGGCAACTGCGAAATTAAGTTTCTTCCTAGCTTCGTCATTAGCAGGAAAACTCCTAACCCCACGCCAGACCTGTCGAGGTACAATGCAAGACCAAATTAATTTACACAAGGGCCAAGCCGATAGCACCCTCGCCAAATCGTTGACAATATCAACTCGTAATTCTACAGTGGACCTCTGCCCTAAGTCGTTGCCTCCTAAATAAGCCACCAAAATACGTGGCCTACCAAAAAGCCTTGCATACTCTAACAGTTTAGGACAAAAGGAATGCCATCTCATACCTCTGGAACCTATCCAACGGACCCTAGCTGAATATTCAAAAATTGGAGCTTGATCTGAACTCAAACCTAGCAGCCCAGAAAATATATGAGTGGCCTATAACCCAAATGTCCTGCGTGTCAAAGAGCAATCCTAAAGGTGGAGGAAAGCAGTAAATAAAAAATTAGTAATTGTCATAAAACAATAAAATTTTATGGTGTATTAGTGGGATCTGATAGAACATAAGTGAGTATCTGCCAAAAAGAAAAATTTTCTATTGGTCGCCGACTTTACTATTTGAAGTGGCTGAGACAAACAGAAGACACAAAGGGGAAGAATGGGTGGGGGGGAATTGGCCTAATTAAATGATTGAGAATAGCCGAATTGAATCCGTCAGTTCAGGTAAAAATTGTAAAATCCCTCAAGACTCCCATTGCCAGCAATGGCGAGTAGCTAATCCCGAGTAGGACGGACAGGGGTAACAGACAAGACAGGACAGTACATGAGACAAGACAAAAACCAGGCAAGCATAAAATATAAACGTAACCGGAACAGACTGTGAAATGACTTTAAACAAAGGGCCTTCATGCCTAGGTCGAATGTAACCTTTATAACTATCCGATTTCCAATGTCCTAGGGCCTTAATTTCTGATGCCGAGAAACCCGCAGCTGCCGCCGAAGTTGCGGCTCCGATCAGAAACGAGTGTGTACCAAAATCTTGAGGCGGGAGGCCTAAAACTGATACACACCTCTTCAAAAACCAACCAAACTGGTATTTGGTAAGCGGAGTCCTGTCCATATGCATGAGTCATGAACCAGGAACATCCGGCCGCAATAACTCATACCGCATAGCTAGTGCCACGGGGCAGATCTGTTCGTCCCTAGATGGACCCAACGAGATCCACCTACCCCTACCAGTCTGGTCGGTCTTCGACTGCCGAATCCTACAGAGAACAGACCTCTCACTGACCAGGATATCCGAGAGGAGCATGGCGGCATCAACCCATTTGGATGATGCCACCAGCTCCGATACCCTCAAGGTGCCGTGAAAAGCCTCCGAAAACACCACTTGAATCAGGACCGCCTCATACGCAGTAAGAGCCACTCCGAGAACCGCCCCTAATACTGCCGGAAGCAGATGAGCGTCCACAGGTCTCCTACGGTCAGCTACTGGCCGGGAGACCCGTGCCCAACCCTTTAAAGCCTTCACTATCAGAAAACTTTTAGTAAAGTCAGGTTGGCCCTTCAATTTACAATAAAATGCAATGCCCCCCAAAGAGCGCGCAACAGAAGCCCTGGATCTGCCAGCCAAACGGAGACTCCAAATAAAAGAAAGCATCGAACGATGCTGACTCTTACCTGCCTGTTTGCTGCTACGGGAATAATCTTCCCATTCATTCCATGCCTGCCGATATGCTCGCAACGTGGAGGGGGCTAAAGACTGTTCTGCTTAGCCCTCCATGCCGGCTCGATCACCTGCCAAACATAAGAGGGGCAAAGCACAACGTCAGCACCAGGGCCACAGATCGGGACCTAGCCCACTGGAAACGTGATAACGCATCGTCTATCTCATTCTCCACCCCAGGAACGTGTCTTGCCTTAAACATGATGTTACAGCACAAACATGTGAGCACAGCTGCGCTAGCAAGCGCAAAACCAGCAGGGAAGCCGCATGTTGCTGATTGTATCGCATGGACCATGCCCAGGTTGTCACACCTGATAATGATGCTGCGATTGCGTAACCATTCCCCCCAGATTTCCAAGGAAACCATTATGGGAAAGAGTTTGAGAAGGAGTAAGTCCTTAGTCAAACCCTTTCCCACCCATTCTTCCAGCCAACGGCCAACGCACCAGGAGCCATCAAGGTAACATCCGAACCCCGTGGTGCCTGCTGCGTCGGTGAACAGCTGCAGCTGCAAATTGTCAGCGGCTGGAGACATCCACAACCGAACGCCATTAAAATCCCGAAGAAACGAGACCCAGACAGAGAGGTCCTGCTTAATCTCTGAGGATAAACGTAGCAAATGTCTCGGTTAGTGACACCAGCCGTGGCCCTTTCCAATTTACATGAAAAAGCTCTGCCCATTGGAATTACTTTACAGGCCCAGGAGGGATTGCGCCTGCCGCAGGGTAATTCTACTGGAAGCCGTGCATTCCGCTATGGCATTACTTGACAGGCTTATCGAGAGGAATGCGACAAGAACCCACCGAGGTACAGATCTCGATACCCAGGAATGACAAGGGGAAGGGCCCTCCGTTTTGTCCACAGCAACGGGAACTCCAAATGAAAAAACAGCGCTCGTAAAGAAAACAAAAGATAACTGCATCTGCCTGAACCGGAAGGGCCGACACACAGAAAGTCATCGAGATAGTGGGCTATTCCATGACTACCGCAAAAATTAATAAATAAATTCCGCGCACCAGTGTAGGAAGGTGCTAAAATGCTCGAAAAACGCACAGGACACAGAACACCCCACAGGCAAGCATTTGTCTATGCAATATCCGTTGTCCAAGCTAAAAACCCATAAACTGGAATGACTCTGGGTGCAAAGGAAGTAGACGAAAAGCTGACTCAACATCTATCTTAGCCATCAGTGCGCCCGGACCATAACACCTAATGACATCCAAAGCATCGTCAAAAGACTGGTACACCACCGAGGAAACCTCAACTGGTATGGCATAATTTACTGACGAGCCTGGCGGATAAGACAGATGTTGCATGAGCCCTTATTTTCCTGGAATTTTCTTGGGAACCACTCCCACCGGGGAATTCACAAGATCCCTAATGGGGGTTCTGCAAAAGGCCCAGCAATGCGCCTGCGCTAACCTCGCCAGCCACTTTTTCCCTAAGAATGTGAGGCAATTCAAAGGCAGACTTCAAATTTCTAGGCGAATATGTGTCGACATCCCTGCAAATAGGTAAACGAAAACCAAAACTGAAGCCTTTTAACGAAAATTCTGCGTACTGCAGAACCGGGTACCAACTCAACCATTTTGCTATCGCTGTGACACGGACAGGGGATGGAACTTTACTAGCACTTGTGCCTTTTGCTGGCTGTGCAGGCTGCTGCTGGGCACCCCCCTTGAAACACTTGGCAACTGGGTGATTGCCACCACATCGCAAGCAGAGGTGACGAAAACGACATTTTAATGTGGAATTATTAAAGGCGAAGCATTTTCCCCAGACGCCTGCTGTTAGCCCTGACGAACTGAACTAGCTGCTTTGCACGCGTTGTACCCCTCATAGGCAGGACGCGAAGGCTGCGTGACCTCCAGCAATGTATATTTGTCGAAGTAGGAGCATAGCTGAGAATGGAGCTTCCCGGTGATAGCTGCTTGGGGCAGTGATTGCAATAATAAGCTGTGCACCCTGTAGAAATTCACTGTAGCACATGTATTCTGTCTATTTTGTAAGTTAAATGCTCAGAATACAGTATATAATACAATCTCCTCTATTGGCTGATAATAATGATTCAAAGGAGATAAAAGCTAGATCTTAGGTGCTATAGATAAATAAAGCAGTGTCAAAGCCATTACCCCTTACTGTCATATAACGCATCACTAAAGCATTCTATTCCCCCAATGATACCTCAATGCCCAGCATAATACTGACACTGTTTGCTGCAACTGTTTTCTACCATTAAGAGGGCATAATCAGCACTTAGACCATCTATAAAATACATCATACGAATGTACTGAATGATATAATTCTGGCATATACAGGACCAGCAAACACAGTAAGTAATTATATGTAGAAGTAGAGTCATCCTGTCTGAGCTGAATCTTTTTATTTCATGTGCCGGCTCCTTTACAGATCATATGAGCAAGTTGGGGAATCTGGGAGAGGGCAGAAAAAGAAACCATGCACTGTCCTGGACATAGATGCACAGATTGGTCCCCCTATGTACTGGATGGTGTATTATCCAGTATTAATAATTGATCCAATAGGTGATCCATATCAGTGCACCCCGTACAGTGCATGTTTTCCAGATCTAGTTGGTGCACAACAATATTCATTACTGGCTTTTTAACTTTTTCTACTGGCTGACACATTTAAAAGATCAACAGGGACTGTAGTGCTAGTTATTTCATTTGTGACACTGAGGGGATCCTAAAAAACATGCAACTTTAGTATTATATGCTATTTCTATTGTAGTCATCATGGTGTGGGCTGAGGGGGGGTTCAGGGAAGGCACTCATAAACCCCTCCTGCATTTGCCTATGGTGCTGGCCATTGCAGCCACAAAGATAATATTGACCAGGGGCATTAAGGACTAAAGGGAAGCACCCCTCCCCCGCACTGGCACACCTTCCACAAAGCTGCTGCAGCCTGAGGGGGGATAGAACTATCAATAGGGGAACCACACCTGCAGCTCCTAATAACATGGGGGCACTGTGGAGCCAGGGACCAGGGTCTGGGGAGGCTCATTACTAGGCAGGACATAGCTACACCCACCCCCAGCAGAACAAGAAATCAGAAAAGACAGTGATTGAGGACAGAAAGGAAAAGTAAAAGCAATGATATGAAGTAAATGAAAAGAGACTAAATACAATAAGGAAAAGGAGGAGAGAAGAGGAGAAGAAGGAGAAGCACTAAGAGAGTTTTATTAAGGAAAATGACAACTGACAAAATGCACTTCCCTGTCCTGGAGCAATCTGGAACCAAGAGGCTTTGGCCCTCACTTCTAGCCCCTTAAATAATGTCTCTATTGAAAACCCGCCCCTGCTAACGATAGGCTAACTCTAAACAGTAATTTGCATACATGCCGGCCCCCATCCTAGAGGTTTAACACACCTCTTTTCTTATGCAATCTTTCGGTTTCACTTCACTCATGTCTAGGCAACCTTCGTTTTCTATAAGATCTCCATTGGCTTATTGCTAATTAAATACCTTAACCAACCTTAATTAACTAAGCACTTAACTTATCTAATAAAGAAAGAGTCGGACACCATAACAGCTTGGATAAAAAGGTCACAGCTTTTATTTCTGAATTAATTAATTAATTAATTCACCTAACCATGGTGGCCAGGAGATGCTGCATACTCAGTTCCAGCTTTCAAACTGACTTAAACGGGGAACGACTAAAACGTTCCCCCTAAAGACGCACTTACGCCATGAAGGTCTCGCCTCCCTCCTGGGCCAGTCTACTCCGCGCGCTTCCGTAAAAAAGCGCTCGGGTCCCCTCGTACGAGAAGGACAGACTCGTCATGTTACATCAAGGTCCAGCGCCCTCACAACGCTCTCTTGCGTCACAATAAAGCCACTGAGATGCAGCGTTCTCCCTCCAAAGCCAGTCCCAATGGAGACTGGCCCACCAGCAAAGGAAAAAAACACTAATCCAAAAAGGCAAGCAACTTCTTAATAAACAACCCTAAACCCAAATTATTAAAATGAACCCCGTCTGGGCGAAAAAATCTAGGTAAATCCGAACCCCAAAAGCTATGCCTGACTACCAAACCACCAAATGACAGGACATGCTTATTCAAAGCTCTGTTGACCTTGCGTCTAGCCCTATCCAAAGCCTTGTGATCCCGCTCACCATGCCAAACCATCCGCAGCACTATGTCAGACCATACAATGCGCACATTCGGCCACAACAAGCGAACTGCATCAACCAAGTCTCTTAGCTGAAGGGACAACTCCAAACCTTTCAATTTGCACAGATCATTCCCACCAACATGCAGGACCAACCAATCAGGAACAGCCCATTTCGCTGCAGACTCCTCCAACAAATCTCGCACAGAAGCACAAAGCAAGCCACGCACACCTATCCAGCGAACATTCCTGCCACCCAACAATTCACTGGCACGTCTAGCCAAACCATGCCGTTCAGCCCAATAAATATAGGAATGGCCGACCAGCCAAACCTGCTCTTCTCCAAGGTCTTCCCCTGTAAGGAAAGAACACCCTAACCGTGAGCCACCGCACCAAAACCAAACTGCACACAACAAAATGAACACACAGCAACTAACCTAGCCAGGATGCAATGGGGAAACAAGTAACCCGAGTGAAGGAGAAAAACTAAAAAACCTTACCCGTGAACCAAGTTGGGCCAGATAATGGCTCCCGGGAAGAAAAACTAAAAAATTCCTTCACACCCCCACTTATCGAATGCTAACCATTCGTTAACTGGATGGTAAACAACATTTTCAGGTTGTTGCAGGAGCGCACCTACAGCTTATCGCAGCAAACATACGTCTTATATGCAGAGGACCTCCACCTCCCGATCTTTTGAATATCACTTGCGGATGCTCCTTCTACCGCTGCACTAGTGGCGGCACCAATCCTGAAGGAATGAGTCCCGTAACTAGCGCCATCTAAGCCTAATGCCACTAAGCTACGCCGAAGAGCAGCAGCGAATTGAAATTTAGAAAGAGGGGACAGATTTGAGTGCACCAGCCATTGGGAACCACCTGCAGGGCGACCAGCCATAAAGCGGCAAGCCGTACTGGGCAAACCGAAGAGTCATCCTGTTTATGCAAAGTAACCCACCTGCCCCGGCCTAACTGATCCATCTTGGAAAACCGCAGTTTACACAAAACGGATGACTCCTGGAACACGATGTCTCCCATCATGAACCCTGAGGACACCGAGGACTTGCTGGAAGCTACAATCTCACTGACCCTAAAAGCCCCAAAAAACGCGACTGCAAAAGCTACTCGGAATGACGAAGCCTCGAAAGAATCCGAAGCCACACTATCCATCACACCCAGCAAGCGACCAAGGAGATGGAGATCGATAGGCCTGCGGGAGTCGGCCCTGGCGGGAAACTCCTTGGCCCAACCTTTAAGGGCTTTAGAAAGGATGAACGATTTGGTGGGATCTGGTAAACCTTTTAATTTACTAAAGAAAGAAATCCCCACCAGAGCCGAAGTCATGGAAGCCTTGGAACGACCTTGCTGGTAATGCCCCCACACAAACTTAGACATCAACTCTGAGGGAGACTTACCCGGCTGAGGGCTTAGTGCACAAAAAGCCTGCCAGTCTTGCCACGACGCAGCTTAAGCCCTCCGAGTTGCTGGAGCCAGCGACCTCTGCGCCAGGCCCTCTATTCCGGCCTGATAATCTGCCATACAAAAGGAGGGCAAGGTAACCCAACTGCAGAAGCCGCCGGCGCCAGCAATCGGAAACGGGAGAATTGAAACCGGGACAATGCATCAGCGATCGCATTATGCACCCCAGGGACGTGGCACGCACAGAACCTAATGTTGGACTCTAAGCAATGCAAAACCAAATGCCTAAGGAGACGCAAAGCCGGGGGAGAGGAGGAACGCTGATTGTTGATGGCCTGAACTACGCCTAGATTGTCACACCAGAAAACTACATGTTGACTGGCCAAACGATCCTTCCATAGCTCGACTGCCACTATAATGGGGAAAAGCTCCAACAAAAGCAAATTACTAGTAAGACCCTCTAAACGCCAATCAGGAGGCCAGGACGCTGCGCACCACTCCCCATTGAAAAAGGCCCCAAAACTGGAGGACCCAGCCGCATCGTTGAAAAGCTATAAAGTGGCATTCGACACTGGAGCAGCAGGCCAAATGCGTTCACCGTTAAACCGAACCAGAAAACTAGACCAGGTTCGAAGATCTTCCTTAATCTCGGAAGACAAACGAACGTAGTGATGCGACTGGCTCACCCCGGCCGTGGATCTCTCCAACTTTCTGCAAAAAACCCTATCCATGGGAATTATGCGACAAGCAAAATTCAATGACCCCAGCAAAGATTGGACCTTGTGCAATTTTATGCTATCTGTTCCTAAGCAAAACGCAATCTGCACGAGCAACCAGCCATCGTGTCAATCTCTATACCCAGGTAAGAAAGACAAGATGAGGGGCCCTCTGACTTGTCGTGCGCAACAGGAACCCCCAAAACTCTAAACAAAGCTGTGGCAGAAAATAGGAGATCCGTACAAACCTCGCTCCCTCCTGTACCTATAAAGAGAAAATCGTCAAGGTAATGCGCAACACCAACATGACCAGTGCCCGCTACTGTGCACCAATGTAAAAACGAACTGAACTTCTCAAAATAGGCACAGGAGACCGCACAGCCCATGGGCAGACATTTATCCACAAAGAAATTACCCCCAAGTCTAAAACCCATATACTGCATTGCGTCTGGATGTAATGGTAACAAGCGAAATGTGGACTCAACATCTAACTTTGCCAGCAAAGCGCCCACACCAAAACTACGGACTAAACCCAAGGCATCGTCAAAGGACTGATAAACCACACTGCAAGCCGAATCGGGTATAGCATCATTAACCGAATTACCATGGGGGTAGGATAAATGTTGAATAAGCCGAAACTTCCTGGGCGCCTTCTTAGGGACCACCCCTAAAGGCGAGATGCAAAGATTCGGCAAGGGAGGAGAAGGAAAAGGACCCTCCATCCTGCCCAGCAAAACCTCAGAATCCACCTTAGCTCGCAACACTTGAGAGAATTCCGGGGCAGAACGTAAATTGCGGGGCGCATTAATGTGCAGAGGGACAGAAATGGGTAAACCGAAGCCAAATTTAAAACCATCCCAAAGAAAGGCAGCAGCCTCTCTATCAGGATAACGAGCTAACCACTTAGTAAGTTCCGGCAAACAAATGGGTGACATAGCTTTAACTAACTGTCTTGGAGTTATCGGCCCTATCATGCCCCCCGGCTCCGGAGCCACGACGGCAATCCTTGGCCGGATGCTCCCCGTTGCGAATGCGACAGGAGTGACGAAAACGACAAGAGGTGCCACGAGAACACCTCGAGTCATTGAAGGCGAAACACTTCCCTCTCGTCACCCCCGACGCACCAGTCCTAATAGAAGCAACCTTGCGGGGGGGTGCTGCGTCCGAGGGAGGCCGACGCTGCTGCGGAACCTCGAGCCAAACCTCGACATCTTTCACACCAAAAGGGACTATGCGACTACCCTCATGCTTACGCCTGAACTGGCAATCATAATCCTTCCACGATGTACCCCGTGACCGAGCGAAAATATCATGCACCAAGTAAATGTACCTGATAACATTCTGATGTTGCTCCGGTCGCGTTTCTAAATAACACGCTGCAAAAATAAGCATGCCTTTTAGCCAGGAATTGTAACCGCAGTAACTATCCTCACCAATCCCTCCTGGCTTTTTAGCCTGAGTTAGACCCTTCTTCATCTCGTCCGTGAGGGTGAAGAAATCAACAAACTTACCCCTACGGATTCGCTCTCTAACACTTTTGCGCAACCCCCGGAGAACCGCAGTATTTGCGCAATGAAAAGAATCCGCTCCAGGCGGTGGCTCAACATGGACGGAGGCCACACCAGTCTTATTCTTGCCCTGAGTCTTCTTAGCCAAACGCCGTGCCACTAATCTAGCAATCTTGCCCCGGGGAACCAGACGAATGAGAGGATGATGCAGAAAAAGAAGAAGACGAGGATGTGTCATACTCACCAGCACCTGGATGCGGCACCGAACTTCCCGAAACTTCACGTGGAGGGTCCACCGAAACTGCATCAAAGTCCACCTCTACACGCACAGGAACAGGAACCGCGACCACCCCCACGATATCCTGAATGATCGACGTCGCCGACAGATCTGAAACTGGAACAGCAGCGTGAGGAACCGAAACAGTAACTGGTGGAACAGAGAGCGGGGGGGGGAGGGGTGGTGGGGGTGAAAGGGGGGACAACGGAAGAAGTGGGGGGCTGGGAGGAAACAGGGGGGGGAACGGGGGGGTATGAAAAGGGGGGACAGCGGTGGATGAAGAAGGTATAGAAGGAGCAGAAAAAGAGGGGGCAGTACGAGCAAAGGTGGAAATGGGGGGCATGGGCACCAGAGGTGGGTGAGGAAAAGTGTTGGAAACAGGGTGTTGAATGACTGGAGCAGGGGGAGGGAAGGATTGCCAGGGAGAAGGGGCTGTAAAAGGGGGGGTTGCCAATTAGGATAACCAGGGGGAAAAGAAGGAGAAACATACGGGGAATAAATGGAAAAATGGGGGGCAGAGGAAACAGAAGAAATGACGGGCGGAGCAGGGCCAGCGCTCCAAGAAGGATGAGCCCAGGAAGAAAAGGAAACAGGGGGGGGAGATGTGAGCCAACTAAGGAATTTGGCGGATATGAACCTGCCAACCAGGGAATCGGCTGAGAGAGAGGGGTACAGAAAATAGAGGGGGGGCAATAACATTAGGCAGGGCATGCTGCCTGCTGTCCTGTGTGGAGGCAAAGGTGGCAGGAGGCTGAAAATATGGGCTGGATCCCACCATTGAAGTGGGATCCAAAATGGCCGCTGAATTTAAAATGGCCGCCGGACCCGCCGTACAAACGGGACCAGGGGGCCATGGGGATGGTGTAATGGATGAAATCCCCCGCCCACTGTAACCAGCGGGGGAAGCAAGCGCAAAAGGGGTGGGGCTTGATGGAGCAGCGTACGCGGCATGGAATGGAGGCAAGATCCCAGCGGGGGAGGCAGGCGCCGGAGGAGCGGGAACAAGCGGAGCCACAGCCGCAGCATGGAAGGGTGAGAGACCAGCCGCCGGAGGCGCGGGGACATAAGGAGCCGCAGCCGCTGCAAGATATGGGGGGCAGCTCACAGCGGGAGAGGCGGGCGCCGGAGGAGGGAGGACCGAAGGAGCCGCAGCCGCGGCCCGATCCAGAAGAGGTAACCCAGCGGGGGGGCCAGCTCAGAATGAGCTGGGGACGCTGGAGCTGTAGGCGCAACCAGCGGGAGGGGGGGTTGCTGGCAGGGGAAGCGGGCGCGCTACTGCCTGCTGAACTGAGACCGACAGGGGAACCAGGAGGGCAGGCAAGGATCCGCTGGGAGGGAGTAACGGGAAGGCCAGATGGGGGGAGTGTGGACACACAGAAGAGCTGGCAGGGGCAGCCCTGAGTGGGTGGGAGAACTCAGCCAGCCGGCTGGGAAGGGGGGCAGACCTCTTGGGATGGGGCATGATGAGCAGGGTTGGTATAAAGGAAGTAAAATGGAATGGATAATACTAATGGCAAGGGATAGAACCAAGAAACACAGGGAGTGACACTTAGCTGTACTCCAGAAATCACCAAAGAGGCAGATCAAATGCCAATCACTCCTTTTATACTGATAGCCACAGGCACACCCACAATTCCAGGCTTTGGTCAGCTAACAAACCACCTGACCCCTAACCATTTAATCTGCCTAGTAACAAGGCTGTCAAGACAGCCAATCAGCAAAAACCCCAGGATTGTTATTTCACTCATGTCAAGGCAACCTTCATTTTCTATTACCAGGGCCGTATTACTGACACACAGAGGCTGCTGCCAGCATAGGGGTGTGAGCTAAATACCTCCTATACATCTACAGGCAGACTGTATTCAGTGTTATTACCTGGGCCATATTACTGACACACAGAGGCTGCTGCCAGCATAGGGGTGTGAGCTAAATACCCCCTTATACATCTACAGGCAGACTGTATTCAGACCCTCCAACATTTCCTAGTAAGAACCCGGTACATGGGGGGGCATGACCGCAGATAAAGGGGCATGGTAATCGGTAAAGGGGCATGTCCATGGGGGCTGGAGACATCGGACGCTGGCTAGTTTAGAACATGCAGTAATATACTGCATGTTCTGTATACCGGTGCTGGCGGTCAGGGCAGAGAAGCACGGAGGTCGGCTGTCACTCAGCAGCGCTGCTTAACAAATCTGTTGAGTGTACCAACCCGGTACAAAACGGTACAGCCCCATTTGCCGGTACAGACCATTAGAAAACGGTACTGTACTGGCTAAAACGGTATAGTTGGAGGGTATGTGTATTCAGTGTTATTACCAGGGCCGTATTACTGACACACAGAGGCTGCTGCCAGCATAGGGGTGTGAGCTAAATACCTCCTATACATCTACAGGCAGACTGTATTCAGTGTTATTACCTGGGCCATATTACTGACACACAGAGGCTGCTGCCAGCATAGCGGTGTGAGCTAAATACCCCCCTATACATCTACAGGCAGACTGTACTCAGTGTTATTACTAGGGCCATATTATTGACACACAGAGGCTGCTGCCAGCATAGGGGTGTGAGCTAAATACCCCCCTATACATCTACAGGCAGACTCTACTCAGTGTTATTACCAGGGCCGTATTACTGACACACAGAGGACGCTGCCAGCATAGGGATGTGAGCTAAATACCCCCCTATACATCTACAGGCAGACTGTACTTACACACATTACACACATCCGTAATGTTTAGCAAGACTGTGAAACCATCGGTAACAGCGAGTACCATCGCAGCCTCACGCACACTTGCTCTGACCTTACTCAGGAATTGCTAACTTCCACGCACGCTATGAGGCCTCAGGCTGTGTAGGGCATTGCAGTGGCTAAATTATGCATGCCCCTGTAACGGTGTTCAAACGTGCTGACACACCTGCGTTTCACCGACCACCCCCCTGTCACCACCCCAAATGGTACTTCTTGTCAGTCACTCTGTGATGGGTCTGCGTAGTCACACCCGATGGCAGTGGCTAGTTTGCGCGATGCATCTGCATGCGCACAATGCAACAATTGGCCGGTTGCGTGCGAATTAGCAACTGCGATCCTTGCTGCATCAGGCCCTGTGTTGTATGCAGATTCACAGCATCCAGTTTGTGTCTTGGTTCTTGTGATATTCAAATAAATCCTTATTTAATATCAAGATTGAGTATACCAGGTATACAGGGAATCAGTATGTAATACCGCCGGCCGTACCCTAACTCTCCCTTCCCCTAGCCTAACCCTAACCCTCCTGGGGGGGTGCCTGACCCTAGGTCCTCCATGGGAGCCCCTAACCTACCTCTCCCCCCCGCAGCTGTCCGCGCCTGGCACCCGACTTATCTTTGATCGGTATGCCAGGCATCGGGCTCCTGAGGTAGGTCTAATAACAGGCGTCGGGATTTCAACACCTGTCATTAGTACCTTGCCGGGATTTGACAGTCGGGAAGCCGGTGATCGGCATTGTGACCGTTGGCTTCCTGGCTGCATCCCGTATATAGTGACTAGTTACATTCATCTACTAATTCCAACATTGAGTTTTACGTGTTTGTGTCAGAGTATTTCTGGCCTCAGCTTATGCAGGCTGGCCAGCTTGTGAGCCCAGGAAACTGTGTCCGTGGACGCAGCCCCTTAACTTGCCGCTCCTGAAAAACGAGGCAGACACGCCCATTTCCGGGAACGCCATCCGTCCCCGACCCTTAAATGTCAGTCACGCACAGGCATAGAAGGGGCTGTGGAGCTGATTCAGACCCGCTCGCTAGGATGCATTCACTCGTAGCTGGCTGATAGTCGCTTTCTGCGCATGCACAAATCACTGCGAGAGATTGGGAAGCGTTCACTCGCTGCGCATAGACTGCCCAGCAGAGTGAGTGATAGGAGAAGCCATTTGTGGGTGGTGACGGGGGCTGGCCGCTAGAAATTGGGGAGTGGAGGTGCAAACGCAGATGTGCCTGAGCATCCCAACGCCGTTTAAGAGGCGTGCATAATTAACCGGCAGCTACATTGTACACATCACCTGGTTGTATATCACACTGAAGTGATCGCAGTACTTGCGGCAGGGTATGGTCAACCTCAAGCGCTGCGATTGCATCCGATGGTGCTCAATGAGCCAATGGTTTCATGCACTTCCTGGAGATGACGTGCGCTAGTGGGCGTCTTATAACAGGCTGGTGGGCATCTTATAACAGGCTGGTGGGTGTCTGCATTCTCAAAGTGATCGCACGCTAAGACATAGTGGGCGTGCTTATGCCTTGCCGTGTGATCGCCTGCCTTGCTGGATGTGTGCTGGATTTGCATACGCTGGGTGTGAAAGAACACATCTAGTGAGCGGGTGTGAATCGGGCACTGTGTGCGATCACGCAGGACCTGTCCTGTATATTCGTAGCATGGGTCCTGCACGTGCAGATTCCCGATAATTGGAAATTGGCATTGCACGTAATCTCCTTGACAGCTATTGTTGAAAGCAAAATGCCAGGTGCCACGGTCCCTCAATCTGCATATAGTCATTTCCTTTACACGTATTTGCTCTCAGTAGGGAGACCGTATAGCTTCTTGTGACTCCCTCTGCTGTAAACCTGATTATACGGGATCTGCCATGGTTACGTCTATATTTGCCCTAGATTGGCACAGCTCTCCACTTCTATGCTGGGAATCACGGTGTCACAAACAGTGCCTGCACCCTTGTGCCAAACTAAGCAGCCATTAGCTATTGATACCTGCTCTTTGGCTGCTCAGTGCAGGGGCAGAACTATGGGAGACAATGGAGGTGCCTGCCGCCGGGCGCCAGCACTGAAGGGGCACCTTCTTCATTGCCCACAATATATTCTACCCACTTAGGGCTGTAAATATGTACCCGGAGTGTACCGTCACGGCCACCCAATACATGGCACCTCTTCCTGGCACCTGAGAAGCTACCACAACCATATACTAGTGGAGGGCTCCATGTCAGACCATCAGCTGCCGCTTCTGTCTATCTATAGCCTGTCCCTGCTCATTGGTGTCGCTGCCCCTCAGCAGCTTCTTATGCCAGTGTGACACATATTGCGCCAACCCCCCTCACCCACAACTACATGTCCCACGTTCCCTTGGTGGCAGCCCTAGCCACAAACCTGTGCAGCAGTCCCAGCACCCCCCTCTCACCCACAACTCGCTGGTGGCAGCTCTAGCCGCAGACTTGTGCAGAGGGCCAGAGCATAATTGCGGCTGCAGATCTTCCAGGACCTGAATGTTAAGAAGGATGCACAAGATAGAGCTGCAAGTAAGATGGCATGGGAGGCGGGTGCCTGGGGCACCAGTGACTGAATATGGGGGCAGATCTTTGATGAAGTAATCTTCCCGGCATGTGAAGTAGGCGGCAGTAGATTGGGAATTTTGTGATTTGTAGCCCCACCACAGTGGCAGTCTTACAGTATCTTGACTCAAACTCAGACCTCATACTCCCATATCAGGTGGTTTCCCCCTCCATCAGTGGTATCAGGTGGCTTTCCCCTCCATCAGTGGTATCAGGTGGCTTTCCCCTCCATCAGTGGTATCAGGTGGCTTTCCCCTCCATCAGTGGTATCAGGTGGCTTTCCCCTCCATCAGTGGTACCAGGTGGCTTTCCCCCTCCATCAGTGGTACCAGGTGGTTTCCCCTCCATCAGTGGTACCAGGTGGTTTCCCCTCCATCAGTGGTATCAGGTGGTTTTCCCCTCCATCAGTGGTATCAGGTGTTTTCCCCTCCATCAGTGGTATCAGGTGGTTTCCCCTCCATCAGTGGTATCAGGTGGCTTTCCCCTCCATCAGTGGTACCAGGTGGCTCTCGCCTCTATCAGGAGGACTATGAGCCTCATACTAATTGCACTATACAGGTCACTATCTTATCTGTGACTAATGTATACAGATGTGTCCAGCTGGTTTGTTGTTCGTATCGCAGCGTATTGCGCCATGCATGGCGTGAGACACCCTCACACGATCGGGAATGTGCAATAGTGTCTCCATTCAATCCTATGGATGTGCAAGTGCATCTCCATATAACTTAATGGAGACGCGATCCCGGACGCGCAATAGCGTACTGTGGCACGTGGCTGTATATACTATATGATAGATAGATAGATAAATAGATAGATAGATATGAGATAGATAGATAGATAGATATGAGATAGATAGATATGAGATAGCTAGATATGAGATAGATAGATAGATAGATAGATAGATAGATAGATAGATAGATATGAGATAGATAGATAGAGAGATAGATAGATAGATAGATAGATATGAGATAGATAGATAGATAGATGGATAGATAGATATGAGATAGATAGATAGATAGATAGATATGAGATAGATAGATAGGAGATAGATAAATAGATAGATATGAGATAGATAGATAGATAGATAGATAGATAGATAGATAGATAGATAGATAGATAGATATGAGATAGATAGATAGATAGATAGATAGCTGTAACGGAATATGTGATAAATACAATCCGTGTATACAGACACCAGCTACTGGCACAGGGGCCCGAGGGTAACACAACCACACTGCAGCCATTATAGATAGAGTACACCCATGGCTGACATGGAACAATACTTTGTAGCATGGGACCGGATACTGATGTAGACACAGGACACATGGCTACTAGGTCTGTGGTCAACCCGGCGATGTGTAATAGGCTAATGCTGCAGGAAACGTTTGACGGTAATAGACACCTCCTGTCAGCATCTGCGATCTGAGTGCTGTATCCGAAGACTCAACCGCAAATCACCATGGCAACAATTAATCGCAGCTTCAGGCCAGCTGAGAAAGCCAAAGGCTTCTCACTATGGCGTCTTACCTGCATTGCTGAGGCCAGGAAATCTGCGTCTTTCCACACTGAGACTGGCCGAGCCAATCCCAGGAAATGGGGGAGACATGACTCCGTTTCCGAACACAGGCCGGGACAGCCCACTCCCCGGTTGGGCACTAGGGGGAGGGTTATGATTCGTAGGTAAGAATTAGGATTTGGGATAGTGGGAAAAATACTCACCGGATCTCTGCTGTTGACAAGTCACCGAAATAAAACATCTCCACATGTGACCCGGATAGAGTCGCTGCGGCTAGGAGTAGATAAGACACTACTAGGCCACCAGGGACAGTTATCATGTCGACGTATTATCCGTGTAGGCATGATGAATGTTGACAGCTGTCGGCAACTCATACCACACCCAGGCGCTATAATCCTGACCTTAGCTGTTGTATTATGTGGATTTAATGAATTGTGTAAATAGTACATTCTAGATAAGGACTGAATATAACATAGTAATAAACCTCATAGTCAGTCACACCTGTGCACGATTCAGTTAGCGAGTGACTCAGGGCCTGATTCAGACCCGCTCACAAGCGCATAGCACTCGCAAGTGAGTCGATGGTGGGCCAGTGCGCACGCTGTGCGAGCCCCGGAGCGAGTGACAACTTCACTCGCTCCGGGGCTCACAACAAAATGGGGCGGCTCGCCCCGTTTTGTAGGCGGGTAGGGGGGTGGCTGCACAAATGGAGGTGTTCCCGAAGGAACGCCTGCCAACTGTGGGCGGCCCTACTGACATCACAGGTGCGAACCAGCCGCTGTGACCGGGAAGCGATCGCAGTGAGCACACAGTCTCAGCATGAAGTGATTGGCAAGAAGTGGCCATTTGGTGATTGTGATGGGGGGTGGCCAGTGAAATGCAGGTGTGCCAGTACGTTTGAACGCCGTTACAGGGGCGTGCAGAAAATTAGCCAATGTGACCGCAATGCTATCATGCGCACTGTGGTGTATACACATGCGCAGTATACCCCTTAGACCGATATGCGTACGCGGTTACATTTGCGATCCATGCTGGATCAGGCCCAATAGTCTGTAGCTGATATAAGTAACCACAAATTCAAGTATGTGCAATTAGATTATTCATAAATGCATGAGGACTATGGGGCCTATTCATCACACAATAAATGGCCGGTAACCATGAGGAAACACTATTATTCCGCATATTTAGGTTACCGGGCCAGGTACCAGAGTTTGCTTGTAGGAAAAAGCGCCATCTTCATATGGGAAGGAGATCCCAATGGATCCCTCTGCCACCTCCTTGCTGCCTCCCCTGTGGCACCATTGTCATACGCAGCGAGTTTTGTCACTCGTTGTGAATGATAAAACTCATTGATAAATAAGGCCCTTTATCTGTCCATAATATAGCAGACAATGTAATCACAGAGATCCGGGTCACTATCACTAATACACTTCTGTGGAACATCTTATCATTGTGCCTATTGCCTAATTTGTAGATAGTATTCGCTTATACCACCTTCCCCCTAGATGCCAATTGGGACATCACTGGGAATGCATTGGACCCACTGCTCTACTCTTTAGCATTGCCTGGGCCTCTCACCTCTGGGCCCCATAGCAGCCAAACCATTTGCTGATAAGTCAAGCTAATTGCAGGTTTTCTCAGTAGACCTAAAAAACAGGACAACTGATATGCATATGACAAAGTCTTCCACCACAATTACTGCCTCATGTACTTGTTAATGTTACTATTAGTTCCTTTATGAAATGCAGCATTTTAGACTCAGTGGCCCTTTAAGTCATGTTGTATCCATGACAACAGCACTAAAACATTAGTCATCAAAGGTTGTCATTGTGACATCACTTGAGATTTTTCAACCTGGCTAAGAGCTCTGGAGTCTTATGACATAACAGCCAGACCACTGATGAGCATAAGACTTTAGTTGCATTTCTTTATTGATTTCATTAGTTAGTTAGTTATACATATATTTATTTTATTATATTATACTTAGCATTAGATATAGGCAGTAGGATAAGTTGTTTTTAGATTTTATATTTTTTTTATATTTATATATATTTCATTTATTTATTATATTATACTTAGTATTAGATATAGGCAGTAGGATAAGTTGTATTTATATTTTCTATTTTTTTCTATTTATATATATTTCATTTATTTATTTTATTATATTATACTTAGAATTAGATATAGGCAGTAGGATAAGTTTATTTATATTTATAGTTTATTATATTTTTCATTTTTCTATTTATATATATTTCATTTATTTTATTATTTTCTACTTAGAATTAGTTAGTATTTTATTATATTTTCTATATTTTTTTACTTTTTAGATAGATTTTAGTTTTATTTAGTTTATTTAGGACTTATACTCTTCAGTCTTTGCTGGTTGTGAGTGACAAGCAGAGTTATGGACAGTGGGTAAGTACCATAAGCGAGTCAGTACAATAGTAAGCTATAGGGTGAGTAATAATAGGGGGTCACGCTGGTAAGGGGATATAAATAATGTATAGGTGACTGTGCACATAGTAGAGTCAGATATTATGCGGACATACAATACCACTGATTTCTGCAGGCCAGTATAGAGGGTACAGATTTGTAACTAAGGGTCTGCTTACTAAGCCTTGGGTGGAGATAAAGTGTATGAAGGTAAAGTACCAGCCAACCAGCTCCTAACTGTCATTTTTCAAACACAGTCTGTGGCATGGCAGTTAGGAGCTGATTGCTGGCACTTTATCCCCGTCCACTTTATCTCCATCCAAGGCTTAGTAAATATACCCCTAACTTTGTTATAGTTTTAGATCTAATATTCTCTTTGAAAAAATAAATATAACTAAATGTACTTAGTCATAGAGCCAATATGACTCTCACAATGATTCCACATGCAAATCATCATTATCTGGGACAAAGTATATAACTAAGATTAAAGCACATTTACAGAGGAATGACCTGATCTGTGGGTGGCTGCAGAGTTTCCACCTGCAAAACCATTTGTATTACTATTAGCACTTAGGAGAGGCCACTAATTGGGGATTGCTGTTATACTCTCATTAGGATGACATTATAACCTTACATTATGAGGGTATTCAATATGAAACGTTAACTTCACTGTCGAAGTTAACGTTTCATATCGGAGTTTTTACCTGCGTTAAAGTATCGGGCGCGCGCCTGCTTATCCCCGTATTCAATATAAAATTAACGAAAACGGGAACCTCCGAAGTTGGATTTCCGTAAAGTTACAAATTTTTCCTTAAAAAATTGTAAGACCCCCCCTAAAGTAGTAAAAACATGGGGGATCACTATGGGTACCCCCGTTTTAGCCGTTAAATGAAAGTCGGGGATTTAAATAGCCGCAGCAGGTGTTTTTTTCCCGACATTGAAGAAGTGTTGCAGAAGAGCACTTAGGTTATTTTTTTCGTTTTTTTAAGTGGTCCCATCAAATTTGGGGTACATGAAAATGGGTACTAGCATATTTTTAAGTCCCTAAAGTCAGTTTTTTTAAATTCTGCATTTGTGCACCTGCCGCTATAAATCTATTCTACAATACACCTGCCCCATACATGCAGAATAGCCCTGAACCTATTTCCCTATTGTTAAACAATTTTTTCCCAATTTTTTTTCTTTTCACCCCAATTTTTTATTTCATTTTTTGGGATGTCCCTAATTTTTTTTTTTTTTTACACAGTTCTTTTTTAAATGTCATTCCCAGGGGTGCAGGCTATTTTTTTTAAGCCTGCACCCCTAAACCCCAATTCTGCCTGCACTTTTTTTCGACACCTATTCAATGGTGAAAAGTTATCACCGTTTTTTATCACAGACTTTTCAAAACTGCGATAAGTCTTTGAAATTGAATACGGTGTAAAAGTAAAACCTGCGATAATGATGTCATACCTCCGATATTAACGCAAAAACAATGTTTGCGCTCCCATATTGAATACCCCTCTATAACTGTTATCACTATGAGCATATTAGCCAGAACTACAATCCTGCAAAAGTAGCTGCACCCCCATTTTATGATGGCATTTCCCAAAAGCGGTATGTTACCCTCCTGTGCTGGGCGCACACAAAATACAGCAAACAATGAATTGCAGAGGGGCATGTAAGGATGCTAAATAGTATCCATTATCTTTAATTTGAAAATACTGTAATTGATCATTAATATCATATATAATAGAGAAAACTTTCTAATCACAGGACGCCAGCCGAGTTACATCCTGCTAAGAGGAGGAGAGTAGACAGCAGCCGAGATTCCCTGTCTACTTTCCTCGGACAGAAGGAGAGAGAGGCTTTCTGTGAATTGCTGGGTAAGGCTTATTCTCTTATTATTTATTATCACTTACACATAATATCTCAGGGTGCACTTCACTATTGATGCTTAATAATCAGTATTTACTGAAAAACTCTACTTAGAATACCTAATAGTTTGTAGAATCCTCTCTTCCCATTTTCTGGTGATGGATGAATTTTACCAACTGTTGGTTCTTCCAAGTGGAGTTTATCAGTGACTACTGGGCCTGATACAGGGAAGGACAGATGTGCAGAGCGGGACACAAGCGGCTGTGCTCATCCCTCCATCTCTGATACATGTGTCATTCAGCAAACCCCTATAAAGCATGGTGGCAGAGTAAGCTCCTCCCAGCACAATGGGTGCAAAGCATTCAGCAATCCCCTATAAAGCATGGTGGCAGAGTAAGCCCATCCCAGCACAATGGGTACAAAGCATTCAGCAAACCCCTATAAAGCATGGTGGCAGAGTAAGCCCATCCCAGCACAATGGGTACAAAGCATTCAGCAAACCCCTATAAAGCATGGTGGCAGAGTAAGCTCCTCCCAGCACAATGGGTACAAAGCATTCAGCAAACCCCTATAAAGCATGGTGGCAGAGTAAGCCCATCCCAGCACAATGGGTACAAAACATTCAGCAAACCCCTATAAAGCATGGTGGCAGAGTAAGCCCATCCCAGCACAATGGGTACAAAACATTCAGCAAACCCCTATAAAGCATGGTGGCAGAGTAAGCTCATCCCAGTACAGGAAGATTTAAACTTTAATAAGAGAAGATTCAGTTGCAAACTTTTGTTTATATGCTACATTACTTTATGTTTTACATTTATAGCATAATGAATACTATTATATGGGTAGCTATGCAGAGGCGTCACCTATCTTGGTGACACCTAGTGCGGTCGGTCTGAGTCCTTCTGCGCACCATAGGGTGAGTGGCTTTGCAGAAAGGGGCGTGATCTCACCCACGAAGTCACACCCCTTATGTGTGCCGATCTTGGGGGTCTTACTGCATCCTGTTCTAGGCACACAGTGGGCTTCCGCAGCGCTCCTGCAGTTACTGGGGCAGCCCACAGTCTCTCCCTGCCTCTCTCCACGTCCTGGCGTCATGGTGACACCATCCGACTGGGTGACACCAAAATAGCAGAGCAGCTCTGCTATTTTGGTATCACCCCCTTCGGATGGTGTCACCCAGTGCAGCCCGCACCCCCCTTGTGACGCCAGTGTAGCTATGTAGAAAGGCAGTTACCTATCAACCAATGAAATCCTGTCATTTTCTCCACTATATCTTCAATCCTTTTTACATTTCATGCTTTTCATTTCAGAATTACCTACAATCCAGCGTTTTCTCAGGAGGGATAAGAAAATGTGGATGTCTGACAAGGTATTTCCTTATTATTATTAGCCAGTACTTCTCTCACTATACAGCACTTTATAGGGGATTCCAACTTCATATGTTTTAGTGTTTGCTGTATCTCTCATTATGGAAGTTCCCCATGTCGCTCCCAGTAATGTACTTCCCAACATATACCAATGACTTTCTCTTCTGACATAAGGATCATTGTGTGTAAGGTTATCACAGAGGCATGCTAAGAGATGAGGGGGCTCTCATAGTAAGACACCCCCCATACCAGTGCTGGCTGTGGTTGTGCCCATGTAGTGCCCCTCCCCATACTTGCTCCCGACTGTACGCCCATCTATCCAGCAATGTATCTGGCACAGTGACCAAGTCTTTGCTATCTGTTGTGGAGTCTCCATCTTTCCCAATACCTTGCCAGAAAGATATGATGACCTGTGCCCATTATAGAACCACCACCGATTTATCTGCATCGTACTCATACACTTACTTACCTACATTACTTCATTTGAAAGTCGTGAGCATTAATAAATGTGGATTGTGATAAAAATGCCCCATATTATGAATTGGTGGGGGCACTATTGTGTGGCATATTATAAATTGGTGAAGGTACTATTGTGTGACATATTATGAATTGGTGGAGGTACTATTGTGTGGCATATTATGAAATGGTGAGGGCACTATTGTGTGGCATATTATGAATTGGTGAGGGCACTATTGTGTGGCATATTATGAATTGGTGGGTGCACTATTGTGTGGCATATTATGAATTACTGAATTGAATTCAAAAGGGTTTAAATAATATTCAGTGATTCTATGTACATATTTAAATGCATATCAATAACTATATGTTTCAGATTTAGCAATGCTTCGTGCCCAAAATGTTGCCCTTCAAAATTATAATGTGCCCTCCTCGGTGGTCAGCACCCTGCCAAGCAAATCCTAGAGTGGGTTTTACTAGACCACATTTAGATCCTCCAAAACTACGCTCCCAAATCCCATATCTATGTTACCAATTTTATTCCCAACATTGGACAATAGTACTGCTGGTGTATGTATACACACATTTCTACATCTAATAATGTATCTGGTATTTCTATTCTAGTACTTACTGGCGATGGCCCTCATTTATTTCAAGAGGGCTGGTCTCACCGTGGATGAATACACCATCGGCAACTTTTACTGCGCACTGTAAGTATTTTACCTCATTGATTCATCAGATGAGACCAGAATGCAAAATGCTCCAGAAGAACTGACTAAACAAGTCAGGGGTTATTTACTCATCTAAATATAATTTACTGTACTTCCAGACAATAAAGTTTCCTGAGTTCAAACTAAACATCCCAAATTATACCGTAGCTATCAGTGTAACATCAGGACACAGCAATGTACTGGCCAGTCTAATCTTTTATCAATGATTATCGTGGCAATATAAGTGTACTTATCACAGTGATTCAACAGTGATTTATTACCATGGAAAGTGAGCACCAATACCCAGCTGCCATGGAGACAAAAATCCAGAGCTGTAAAAGTTAGTTATCACTCTAGAGTTCTCCTCTTAGTATGTACATGGCCAGGACATCAGTATACCTGACAGCATAATATAAAAATACAACATTATCCCCCAAAATACTATTTATTTCTGGGGGAGGAACGATATGCCCATTCTTTTAAAAAGATGATTCTTTCTGTTACTGCCATCCTGAGATGGCGCTACCAAAACAGGAATCGTTTGGGATAGTTGATAAATGATACAATAGCTGGAGAGGAAATTATCTATGGAAATCTCATTACTAAATTGTGTTCAGTAAAGAGAGGCCCTTTACACCATTATGCCCAGAGAAGGGCTGTACCCTTCCATACCACAGTCTATCCATAGCCTTGCACTTGGCATACAAGGAGCTGTGGAAAACATGGTAGGTCCTCTGTAATACTGGTAATTTAGACATGTTTGCAGATGTGATGCTTATTATTACTGTGTTCTTCTGTTTCTATAGCTTTCTGGCCAATCAAATGGAAGAAGATAAACTGTTCTATATAAGAATGTATGATGACATTTCTTGGGTGCATCCATTATGGTTCTTCCGGAAGAAAAAAGATGCATTTTGGGCCAGGATCCAGCACCGCACATACGTGGCTCCAGAACAGCTGGAAGAGGTGAGTAATGTAGTAGATTAAGTTCATGGATGAGAATGTCAAGGGCCACACTGGGAGTAATGTTACCTACACACTATACAATTATTGGGGCGATTTGTCAATAATCGGGTGATCGGCCTGATTTATGTTATAGTGTGTATGAATGATTGTTTTAGCGTTTTACAGATAAAATGGTTAGAAAACATCCAGAAACACATTCCTTCCATTATCCAATCTGTCGGTCAAGAACGAAAATCTGAGCCTCATTTTCCCGATATTATCACCATTGATAATTACGTCATGATGACTAAACCCCTATGTCCCTGACAAGTTGAATTATAATTTTATGTTTTTATGTTTTTTACTAGGTGATGAGAGGGGACGATCACTGGGCGTGGAGACGAGAGAGAAATGTCCACCTAGGAGGGGCCATAAGGCACTATCTGCCCCGGAACGCCATTCCTGCCCGCCAAATGGCAGCTGAGGTCCCCAAGAATACTGTTACAGGACCACCTCCTGTGAGAGCAGAGGGACGCCCAGCTGCCAGCGTCCGCCTTGCCGAGGTGCCACAGAGGAGGTGGAGTGGAGGTTGCCGCTGCGCATAAAGACCCACACTGGTGAGAAGAGGCGGATTTAGACATCATGGGGCCCTAAGCAAGACACCAATTTGGGGCCCCACTTCCTCAAACAATCCGTCTGACAAAGGATCCGGTGTGGATGGAAGAGAAGAAAGAAAACTCTCTTTTTGAGGGCACTCTAATATACAATGTGTGTATCAAAAATTCATAGTCTTAATAAATAACTTTTATTAAATATGCATTAAAAATGTGTTTGCAAGTACAGACCCACTAACACCCAAACAATCTTACTGCTAGAGAAGCAGCAGAGATGTGTAAACAAATGAAAGAAGCAAAAAAACAGACAACATAAGGACACAAACATAAGACTGATTGCAATATCACAGGTATTGTGAAGCCAAGTGAAATATTACAAAGAATCTCAAAAATCAGTGGTGGTATAATTATCACCCATTATGGTACAATGACCTGATAATATTATAGCAACACAATAGCTAGTCAAAAAAGTATATACAGCAAGCACAAATGACATCAAAAGGCTCTAACTAGTAGGTTATCATAGATATGAAATACCTTTAAAAAAGGTATTGAAGTATTTGTACAAATCACAGTATATATATATTATGAAAGTAATGTAAAGGGACCAGTCTCAAATACCAACATCACTTAGAATGTGTGCATATGTGTGGTGTGGTCTGAAATGCGTTAAGCCTGGCGTATTATTTATCTGACTCCGGGGGACAATTGCTGGTACCACTCATCATCACAGGTGGCAGGGACAGAGGGCCTGATTCAGAGCCGGACGCTATTTGCGGACAGTCGTTCTAAAATAGGGGCCGGATTTTTAAATTGAGCGCTCGCTCTTTGCGGTGTGTTGACACCTCTATGTCTGAGCGTGCGAACGAAACATGCGCTCGCTATTTTGTAAAGATGCCCCTTGGCCGCTCGCATCATACGTCATCTCTGCTATTTATTAGATTAATCGAGTACATCGAAAGGCGTCTGAACTGCTCGCTATTCATGTGGAAGCATTTTCCTACCGCAATCATGCGAGCAGTTCAGGCTAAAAGACAACCAAGTGATGTGGTCGATGACGCTGCTTTGTTAATTATATACACCCATTAAACACCCGTTTTGACCGTTTGGCACGCCTGCGTTCGGATCTCCACTCCCCGTTTTCAAGCACCTTCCCCTGTTACCACCCACAAACGCCTCATTCTGTCACTCAAATTAGCAGGCATTCGTTATTTTGCGAGCACACGATTTCTGACCGCACTGACTGGTTGGCGCATGCGCATTACAACCCATACGCATGCGCAGATGTGCGAACATTGCTCGGAGTGAACGAGCGGCCGCTTACAAGCGGCTCTGAATCAGGCCCAGAGTCCGGAACTGCACCCACACCACCATTCCCTATTAACAGCTGCGGGACTGTAAGATGGGGACTGACGTGCTCCTGTGTTACCACTATTCCCTATAATCAGCTGCAGGACTGTAAGATGGGGACTGACGTGCTCCTGTGTTACCCCCATTCCCTATTATCAGCTGCGGAACTGTAAGATGGGGACTGACGTGCTCCTGTGTTACCACCATTCTCTATTATTAGCTACAGGACTATAAGATGGTGACTGATGTGCTCCTGTGTTACCACCATTCCCTATTATCACCTGCGGTACTGTAAGATGGGGACTGACGTGCTCCTGGGTTACCACTATTCCCTATTATCAGTTGCGGGACTGTAAGATGGGGACTGACGTGCTCCTGTGTTACCACTATTCCCTATAATCAGCTGCAGGACTGTAAGATGGGGACTGACATGCTCCTGTGTTACCCCCATTCCCTATTATCAGCTGCGGGACTGTAAGATGGGGACTGACGTGCTCCTGTGTTACCACCATTCCCTATTATCAGCTGCAGGACTGTAAGAGGGTGATTGACATGCTCCTGTGTTAGCACCATTCCCTATTAGCTGCAGGACTGTAGGATGGGGACTGATGTGCTCCTGTGTTACCACCCTTCCCTATTATCAGCTGCGGGACTGTAAGATGGGGACTGATGTGCTCCTGTGTTACCACCATTCCCTATTATCAGCTGCGGGACTGTAAGATGGGGACTGACGTGCTCCTGTGTTACCACCATTCCCTATTATCAGTTGCGGGACTGTAAGATGGGGACTGACGTGCTCCTGTGTTACCACCATTCCCTATAATCAGCTGCGGGACTGTAAGATGGGGACTGACGTGCTCCTGTGTTACCCCCAATCCCTATTATCAGCTGCAGGACTGTAAGATGGGGACTGACGTGCTCCTGTGTTACCACCATTCCCTATTATCAGCTGCAGGACTGTAAGATGGGGACTGACGTGCTCCTGTTTTACCACCATTCCCTATTATCAGCTGCGGGACTGTAACATGGTGACTGACGTGCTTCTGTGTTACCACCATGCCCTATTATCAGCTGCGGGACTGTAAGATGGTGACTGACGTGCTCCTGTTACCACCATTCCCTATTATCAGCTGCGGGACTGTAAGATGGGGACTGACGTGCTCCTGTGTTACCACCATTCTCTATTATTAGCTACAGGACTATAAGATGGTGACTGATGTGCTCCTGTGTTACCACCATTCCCTATTATCATCTGCGGCACGGTAAGATGGGGACTGACGTACTCCTGTGTTACCACCATTCCCTATTATCAGTTGTGGGACTGTAAGATGGGGACTGACGTGCTCCTGTGTTACCACTATTCCCTATAATCAGCTGCAGGACTGTAAGATGGGGACTGACATGCTCCTGTGTTACCACCATTCCCTATTATCAGCAGCAGGACTGTAAGATGTGGACTGACGTGCTCCTGTGTTACCACCATTCCCTATTATCAGCTGCAGGACTGTAAGAGGGTGATTGTCATGGTCCTGTGTTAGCACCATTCCCTATTAGCTGCGGGACTGTAGGATGGGGACTGACGTGCTCCTGTGTTACCATTCCCTATCGTCAGCTGCTGGACTGTAAGATGGGGACTGATGTGCTCCTGTGTTACCACTATTCACTATAATTAGCTGCGGGACTGTAAGATGGGGACTGACGTGCTCCTGTGTTACCACCATTCCCTATTATCAGTTGCGGGACTGTAAGATGGGGACTGATGTGCTCCTGTGTTACCACCATTCCCTATAATCAGCTGCAGGACTGTAAGATGGGGACTGACGCGCTCCTGTGTTACCACCATTCCCTATTATCAGCTGCGGGACTGTAAGATGGGGACTGACGTGCTCCTGTGTTACCACCATTCCCTATTATCAGCTGCGGGACTGTAAGATGGGGTCTGACGTGCTCCTGTGTTACCACCAGAGCCGTAACTAGACTGTTTGGTGCCCTGTGCCACAAAGAGCATTGGCGTCCCCCTTATTTTTCAAAGGGACATAGTGCACTCAAAAAAGGGGAATGGCCTCATGGGGAAGGGCCAGGGAAGAGATAGTGGTGGCCAGGAGATGCTGGGGATGAAATAAGAGGAAGCTACAAGTGAGAATGATAATAAACAGACATTTGACAGGCCCAAACAGCGCCCCCCGACCTGTGGTGCCCTGTGCAATGGCACCGGCTGCACTATCCTAGCTACGGCCCAGGTTACCACCATTCCCTATTATCAGCTGCGGGACTGTAAGATGGGGACTGACATGCTGCTGTGTTACCACCATTCCCTATTATCAGCTGCGGGACTGTAAGATGGGGAATGACGTGCTCCTGTGTTACCACCTTTCCTTATTATCAGACACGGGACTGTAAGATGGGGACTGACGTGCTCCTGTGTTACCACCATTACCTATTATCAGCTGCGGGACTGTAAGATGGGGACTGACGTGCTCCTGTGTTACCACCATTCCCTATTATCAGCTGCGGGACTGTAAGATGGGGACTGACGTGCTCCTGTTACCACCATTCCCTATTATCAGCTGCGGGACTGTAAGATGGGGACTGACGTGCTCCTGTGTTACCACCATTCCCTACTATCAGCTGCGGGACTGTAAGATGGTGACTGACGTGCTCCTGTGTTACCACCATTCCCTATTATCAGCTGCGGGACTGTAAGATGGGGACTGACATGCTCCTGTGTTACCACTAAGGAGTATTTTATACTGTACAAAATGTCTTCATAGTGTAAGTGCATTGTGTGATAAATGTGATTGTTATGTCTCTGCACTGTGGCTTGTTCCTGTCCTTGTGTCCTCCGATCATTGTCACTGGTCACATGTATGGGGGACGCATTTCTTGTTACAGAGAAGATACCAGAAGGACACCGTATATCTATGGGATGATCGCCCTATGGAACTCTCTGTTTCTTCCTGATAATAAAAGAAGAAAACTACTATACACAGGAATTAATGGGTCTTTGCAAAACTCATTTTGGTGACTGATTTTATTCTTATTTGTTCACTGGGCTCAGTCACCTAAGTGTGTGCAATAGTCACTAGGTAGTAATTATACATGTATAAATAGGGAGCGCTGGCTAATGGCAGATTTCTCTCCTTTGGTTATTGTGTCACTTGGGGTAGTGGATGAATTCTCCTTTTATGCAATATTTACCTGCATGCTCTATTTTTAACAGCGCTCTATTTATAGCACTTTATTATTATTATGATTATGTGCTATCAGTGTCGGACTGGGACATAAAGGGCCCACCAGGTACATGCAATGGAATGGGCCCACTAAAAGGGAGTGGCCAGCTATTACACAGGTGTGGTCATCAGCTGGAGGGGTGTGGCCAGATATCTTTAGGAAATGAAAGATGAAAAAAAAAATGTAGGCTAGTTTATTGCACAGATTTAACATTACAGAAATAGTACAAGAATGGGGAGAAGGAAGTGGGGGTATGGGGTGTATTATGGCATGAATAGTAGAGCGCTGCCAGCATAGGGGTGTGAGCTAAATACCCCCTATACATCTACAGGCAGACTGTACTCAGTGTTATTACCAGGGCCATATTACTGACACACAGAGGCTGCTGCCAGCATAGGGGTGTGAGCTAAATACCCCCCTATACATCTACAGGCAGACTGTACTCAGTGTTATTACCAGGGCCGTATTTGTGACACACAGAGGCTGCTGCCAGCATAGGGGTATGAGCTAAATACCCCCCTATACATCTACAGGCAGACTATACTCAGTGTTATTACCAGGGCTGTATTACTGACACACAGAGGTTGCTGCCAGCATAGGGGTGTGAGCTAAATACCCCCTATACATGTACACGCAGACTGTACTCAGTGTTATAAGATCTCCATTGGCTTATTGCTGATTAAATACCTTAACCAACCTTAATTAACTAAGCACTTAACTTATCTAATAAAGAAAGAGACGGACACCATAACAGCTTAGATAAAAGGTCACAGCTTTTATTTCTGAATTAATTAATTAATTAGTTCACCTAACCATGGTGGCCAGGATACGCTGCATACTCAGTTCCAGCTTTCAAACTGACAACGACTAAAACGTTCCCCCTAAAGACGCACTTACACCATGAAGGTCTCGCCTCCCTCCTGGGCCAGTCTACTCCACGCGCTTCCGTAAAAAAGCGCTCGGGTCCCCTCGTACGAGAAGGAAAGTCTTGTCATGTTACATTGAGGTCCAGCGCCCTCACAACGCTCTCTTGCATCACAATAAAGCCACTGAGATGCAGCTATCTCCCGCCATGCTGCACCTTCCCTGAATAAGGAAAAATTGAAACACAACAAAATACGAACAGCAAAGTTTTGGGCGGGAGGGTGGGCTCCAGAAATCACCAAAGAGGCAGATCAAATGCCAATCACTCCTTTTATACTGATAGCCACAGGCACACCCACAATTCCAGGCATTGGTCAGCTAACAAACCACCTGACCCCTAACCATTTAATCTGCCTAGTAACAAGGCTGTCTAGACAGCCAATCAGCAAAAAACCCAGGATTCTTATTAAACCTTCTATCGGATGAGGTGTTGTCATGTGTGCAAACCACTTATCATACTAACATAAAATAAAGACACTGAGACGTGGATTTGGCAGATAACTTGATGGCGATTTATTGGAGAAATTAATATTATTTATTAATTCTTAAATTAATTAAGGATGTATGGTGGCAAAGAAAGGACGGCCAGAAATCAGCCAGATCTGCTATGCCCACACACAAACAACAAAAGACATAGCAGGCGTAGATCGCCCAGAGTGCATACACATAACCATGTAAACCATGTCAAACACAAAAGGTAACGCTCACCCTCCAACTTGACTACCCACCCGTTTAGGTGATGATACTGCCCCCCGTTAGGTTGGTACAGCCAACTACCAGTCAACGAAGGGAGCGCCCTTAACTCATAATTGCACCTGGACTGGTGAACTGCCGTTCTTTCCCGCCACAGCAAGGTTCAGCTTATAGAACCGCCGCACCGCCACCATACCAAGTACTACCCCAATAACGCCAACTCCTCAAAAAGATCCCCAATAAACAATGACACACCCTCCTCTGTTAAATGAACTCCATCAGGTCTATACATATAACTAAATCGAAATTGAATGTTATTATGGTAAATGAAACGGCCATAATTGGCCATCACAAATTTGGCAACTGCGAAATTAAGTTTCTTCCTAGCTTCGTCATTAGCAGGAAAACTCCTAACCCCACGCCAGACCTGTCGAGGTACAATGTAAGACCAAATTAATTTACACAAGGGCCAGGCCGATAGCACCCTCGCCAAATCGTTGACAATATCAACTCGTAATTCTACAGTGGACCTCTGCCCTAAGTCGTTGCCTCCTAAATAAGCCACCAAAATACGTGGCCTACCAAAAAGCCTTGCATACTCTAACAGTTTAGGACAAAAGGAATGCCATCTCATACCTCTGGAACCTATCCAACGGACCCTAGCTGAATATTCAAAAATTGGAGCTTGATCTGAACTCAAACCTAGCAGCCCAGAAAATATATGAGTGGCCTATAACCCAAATGTCCTGCGTGTCAAAGAGCAATCCTAAAGGTGGAGGAAAGCAGTAAATAAAAAATTAGTAATTGTCATAAAACAATAAAATTTTATGGTGTATTAGTGGGATCTGATAGAACATAAGTGAGTATCTGCCAAAAAGAAAAATTTTCTATTGGTCGCCGACTTTACTATTTGAAGTGGCTGAGACAAACAGAAGACACAAAGGGGAAGAATGGGTGGGGGGGAATTGGCCTAATTAAATGATTGAGAATAGCCGAATTGAATCCGTCAGTTCAGGTAAAAATTGTAAAATCCCTCAAGACTCCCATTGCCAGCAATGGCGAGTAGCTAATCCCGAGTAGGACGGACAGGGGTAACAGACAAGACAGGACAGTACATGAGACAAGACAAAAACCAGGCAAGCATAAAATATAAACGTAACCGGAACAGACTGTGAAATGACTTTAAACAAAGGGCCTTCATGCCTAGGTCGAATGTAACCTTTATAACTATCCGATTTCCAATGTCCTAGGGCCTTAATTTCTGATGCCGAGAAACCCGCAGCTGCCGCCGAAGTTGCGGCTCCGATCAGAAACGAGTGTGTACCAAAATCTTGAGGCGGGAGGCCTAAAACTGATACACACCTCTTCAAAAACCAACCAAACTGGTATTTGGTAAGCGGAGTCCTGTCCATATGCATGAGTCATGAACCAGGAACATCCGGCCGCAATAACTCATACCGCATAGCTAGTGCCACGGGGCAGATCTGTTCGTCCCTAGATGGACCCAACGAGATCCACCTACCCCTACCAGTCTGGTCGGTCTTCGACTGCCGAATCCTACAGAGAACAGACCTCTCACTGACCAGGATATCCGAGAGGAGCATGGCGGCATCAACCCATTTGGATGATGCCACCAGCTCCGATACCCTCAAGGTGCCGTGAAAAGCCTCCGAAAACACCACTTGAATCAGGACCGCCTCATACGCAGTAAGAGCCACTCCGAGAACCGCCCCTAATACTGCCGGAAGCAGATGAGCGTCCACAGGTCTCCTACGGTCAGCTACTGGCCGGGAGACCCGTGCCCAACCCTTTAAAGCCTTCACTATCAGAAAACTTTTAGTAAAGTCAGGTTGGCCCTTCAATTTACAATAAAATGCAATGCCCCCCAAAGAGCGCGCAACAGAAGCCCTGGATCTGCCAGCCAAACGGAGACTCCAAATAAAAGAAAGCATCGAACGATGCTGACTCTTACCTGCCTGTTTGCTGCTACGGGAATAATCTTCCCATTCATTCCATGCCTGCCGATATGCTCGCAACGTGGAGGGGGCTAAAGACTGTTCTGCTTAGCCCTCCATGCCGGCTCGATCACCTGCCAAACATAAGAGGGGCAAAGCACAACGTCAGCACCAGGGCCACAGATCGGGACCTAGCCCACTGGAAACGTGATAACGCATCGTCTATCTCATTCTCCACCCCAGGAACGTGTCTTGCCTTAAACATGATGTTACAGCGCAAACATGTGAGCACAGCTGCGCTAGCAAGCGCAAAACCAGCAGGGAAGCCGCATGTTGCTGATTGTATCGCATGGACCATGCCCAGGTTGTCACACCTGATAATGATGCTGCGATTGCGTAACCATTCCCCCCAGATTTCCAAGGAAACCATTATGGGAAAGAGTTTGAGAAGGAGTAAGTCCTTAGTCAAACCCTTTCCCACCCATTCTTCCAGCCAACGGCCAACACACCAGGAGCCATCAAGGTAACATCCGAACCCCGTGGTGCCTGCTGCGTCGGTGAACAGCTGCAGCTGCAAATTGTCAGCGGCTGGAGACATCCACAACCGAACGCCATTAAAATCCCGAAGAAACGAGACCCAGACAGAGAGGTCCTGCTTAATCTCTGAGGATAAACGTAGCAAATGTCTCGGTTAGTGACACCAGCCGTGGCCCTTTCCAATTTACATGAAAAAGCTCTGCCCATTGGAATTACTTTACAGGCCCAGGAGGGATTGCGCCTGCCGCAGGGTAATTCTACTGGAAGCCGTGCATTCCGCTATGGCATTACTTGACAGGCTTATCGAGAGGAATGCGACAAGAACCCACCGAGGTACAGATCTCGATACCCAGGAATGACAAGGGGAAGGGCCCTCCGTTTTGTCCACAGCAACGGGAACTCCAAATGAAAAAACAGCGCTCGTAAAGAAAACAAAAGATAACTGCATCTGCCTGAACCGGAAGGGCCGACACACAGAAAGTCATCGAGATAGTGGGCTATTCCATGACTACCGCAAAAATTAATAAATAAATTCCGCGCACCAGTGTAGGAAGGTGCTAAAATGCTCAAAAAACGCACAGGACACAGAACACCCCACAGGCAAGCATTTGTCTATGCAATATCCGTTGTCCAAGCTAAAAACCCATAAACTGGAATGACTCTGGGTGCAAAGGAAGTAGACGAAAAGCTGACTCAACATCTATCTTAGCCATCAGTGCGCCCGGACCATAACACCTAATGACATCCAAAGCATCGTCAAAAGACTGGTACACCACCGAGGAAACCTCAACTGGTATGGCATAATTTACTGACGAGCCTGGCGGATAAGACAGATGTTGCATGAGCCCTTATTTTCCTGGAATTTTCTTGGGAACCACTCCCACCGGGGAATTCACAAGATCCCTAATGGGGGTTCTGCAAAAGGCCCAGCAATGCGCCTGCGCTAACCTCGCCAGCCACTTTTTCCCTAAGAATGTAAGGCAATTCAAAGGCAGACTTCAAATTTCTAGGCGAATATGTGTCGACATCCCTGCAAATAGGTAAACGAAAACCAAAACTGAAGCCTTTTAACGAAAATTCTGCGTACTGCAGAACCGGGTACCAACTCAACCATTTTGCTATCGCTGTGACACGGACAGGGGATGGAACTTTACTAGCACTTGTGCCTTTTGCTGGCTGTGCAGGCTGCTGCTGGGCACCCCCCTTGAAACACTTGGCAACTGGGTGATTGCCACCACATCGCAAGCAGAGGTGACGAAAACGACATTTTAATGTGGAATTATTAAAGGCGAAGCATTTTCCCCAGACGCCTGCTGTTAGCCCTGACGAACTGAACTAGCTGCTTTGCACGCGTTGTACCCCTCATAGGCAGGACGCGAAGGCTGCGTGACCTCCAGCAATGTATATTTGTCGAAGTAGGAGCATAGCTGAGAATGGAGCTTCCCGGTGATAGCTGCTTGGGGCAGTGATTGCAATAATAAGCTGTGCACCCTGTAGAAATTCACTGTAGCACATGTATTCTGTCTATTTTGTAAGTTAAATGCTCAGAATACAGTATATAATACAATCTCCTCTATTGGCTGATAATAATGATTCAAAGGAGATAAAAGCTAGATCTTAGGTGCTATAGATAAATAAAGCAGTGTCAAAGCCATTACCCCTTACTGTCATATAACGCATCACTAAAGCATTCTATTCCCCCAATGATACCTCAATGCCCAGCATAATACTGACACTGTTTGCTGCAACTGTTTTCTACCATTAAGAGGGCATAATCAGCACTTAGACCATCTATAAAATACATCATACGAATGTACTGAATGATATAATTCTGGCATATACAGGACCAGCAAACACAGTAAGTAATTATATGTAGAAGTAGAGTCATCCTGTCTGAGCTGAATCTTTTTATTTCATGTGCCGGCTCCTTTACAGATCATATGAGCAAGTTGGGGAATCTGGGGGAGGGCAGAAAAAGAAACCATGCACTGTCCTGGACATAGATGCACAGATTGGTCCCCCTATGTACTGGATGGTGTATTATCCAGTATTAATAATTGATCCAATAGGTGATCCATATCAGTGCACCCCGTACAGTGCATGTTTTCCAGATCTAGTTGGTGCACAACAATATTCATTACTGGCTTTTTAACTTTTTCTACTGGCTGACACATTTAAAAGATCAACAGGGACTGTAGTGCTAGTTATTTCATTTGTGACACTGAGGGGATCCTAAAAAACATGCAACTTTAGTATTATATGCTATTTCTATTGTAGTCATCATGGTGTGGGCTGAGGGGGGGTTCAGGGAAGGCACTCATAAACCCCTCCTGCATTTGCCTATGGTGCTGGCCATTGCAGCCACAAAGATAATATTGACCAGGGGCATTAAGGACTAAAGGGAAGCACCCCTCCCCCGCACTGGCACACCTTCCACAAAGCTGCTGCAGCCTGAGGGGGGATAGAACTATCAATAGGGGAACCACACCTGCAGCTCCTAATAACATGGGGGCACTGTGGAGCCAGGGACCAGGGTCTGGGGAGGCTCATTACTAGGCAGGACATAGCTACACCCACCCCCAGCAGAACAAGAAATCAGAAAAGACAGTGATTGAGGACAGAAAGGAAAAGTAAAAGCAATGATATGAAGTAAATGAAAAGAGACTAAATACAATAAGGAAAAGGAGGAGAGAAGAGGAGAAGAAGGAGAAGCACTAAGAGAGTTTTATTAAGGAAAATGACAACTGACAAAATGCACTTCCCTGTCCTGGAGCAATCTGGAACCAAGAGGCTTTGGCCCTCACTTCTAGCCCCTTAAATAATGTCTCTATTGAAAACCCGCCCCTGCTAACGATAGGCTAACTCTAAACAGTAATTTGCATACATGCCGGCCCCCATCCTAGAGGTTTAACACACCTCTTTTCTTATGCAATCTTTCGGTTTCACTTCACTCATGTCTAGGCAACCTTCGTTTTCTATAAGATCTCCATTGGCTTATTGCTAATTAAATACCTTAACCAACCTTAATTAACTAAGCACTTAACTTATCTAATAAAGAAAGAGTCGGACACCATAACAGCTTGGATAAAAAGGTCACAGCTTTTATTTCTGAATTAATTAATTAATTAATTCACCTAACCATGGTGGCCAGGAGATGCTGCATACTCAGTTCCAGCTTTCAAACTGACTTAAACGGGGAACGACTAAAACGTTCCCCCTAAAGACGCACTTACGCCATGAAGGTCTCGCCTCCCTCCTGGGCCAGTCTACTCCGCGCGCTTCCGTAAAAAAGCGCTCGGGTCCCCTCGTACGAGAAGGACAGACTCGTCATGTTACATCAAGGTCCAGCGCCCTCACAACGCTCTCTTGCGTCACAATAAAGCCACTGAGATGCAGCGTTCTCCCTCCAAAGCCAGTCCCAATGGAGACTGGCCCACCAGCAAAGGAAAAAAACACTAATCCAAAAAGGCAAGCAACTTCTTAATAAACAACCCTAAACCCAAATTATTAAAATGAACCCCGTCTGGGCGAAAAAATCTAGGTAAATCCGAACCCCAAAAGCTATGCCTGACTACCAAACCACCAAATGACAGGACATGCTTATTCAAAGCTCTGTTGACCTTGCGTCTAGCCCTATCCAAAGCCTTGTGATCCCGCTCACCATGCCAAACCATCCGCGGCACTATGTCAGACCATACAATGCGCACATTCGGCCACAACAAGCGAACTGCATCAACCAAGTCTCTTAGCTGAAGGGACAACTCCAAACCTTTCAATTTGCACAGATCATTCCCACCAACATGCAGGACCAACCAATCAGGAACAGCCCATTTCGCTGCAGACTCCTCCAACAAATCTCGCACAGAAGCACAAAGCAAGCCACGCACACCTATCCAGCGAACATTCCTGCCACCCAACAATTCACTGGCACGTCTAGCCAAACCATGCCGTTCAGCCCAATAAATATAGGAATGGCCGACCAGCCAAACCTGCTCTTCTCCAAGGTCTTCCCCTGTAAGGAAAGAACACCCTAACCGTGAGCCACCGCACCAAAACCAAACTGCACACAACAAAATGAACACACAGCAACTAACCTAGCCAGGATGCAATGGGGAAACAAGTAACCCGAGTGAAGGAGAAAAACTAAAAAACCTTACCCGTGAACCAAGTTGGGCCAGATAATGGCTCCCGGGAAGAAAAACTAAAAAATTCCTTCACACCCCCACTTATCGAATGCTAACCATTCGTTAACTGGATGGTAAACAACATTTTCAGGTTGTTGCAGGAGCGCACCTACAGCTTATCGCAGCAAACATACGTCTTATATGCAGAGGACCTCCACCTCCCGATCTTTTGAATATCACTTGCGGATGCTCCTTCTACCGCTGCACTAGTGGCGGCACCAATCCTGAAGGAATGAGTCCCGTAACTAGCGCCATCTAAGCCTAATGCCACTAAGCTACGCCGAAGAGCAGCAGCGAATTGAAATTTAGAAAGAGGGGACAGATTTGAGTGCACCAGCCATTGGGAACCACCTGCAGGGCGACCAGCCATAAAGCGGCAAGCCGTACTGGGCAAACCGAAGAGTCATCCTGTTTATGCAAAGTAACCCACCTGCCCCGGCCTAACTGATCCATCTTGGAAAACCGCAGTTTACACAAAACGGATGACTCCTGGAACACGATGTCTCCCATCATGAACCCTGAGGACACCGAGGACTTGCTGGAAGCTACAATCTCACTGACCCTAAAAGCCCCAAAAAACGCGACTGCAAAAGCTACTCGGAATGACGAAGCCTCGAAAGAATCCGAAGCCACACTATCCATCACACCCAGCAAGCGACCAAGGAGATGGAGATCGATAGGCCTGCGGGAGTCGGCCCTGGCGGGAAACTCCTTGGCCCAACCTTTAAGGGCTTTAGAAAGGATGAACGATTTGGTGGGATCTGGTAAACCTTTTAATTTACTAAAGAAAGAAATCCCCACCAGAGCCGAAGTCATGGAAGCCTTGGAACGACCTTGCTGGTAATGCCCCCACACAAACTTAGACATCAACTCTGAGGGAGACTTACCCGGCTGAGGGCTTAGTGCACAAAAAGCCTGCCAGTCTTGCCACGACGCAGCTTAAGCCCTCCGAGTTGCTGGAGCCAGCGACCTCTGCGCCAGGCCCTCTATTCCGGCCTGATAATCTGCCATACAAAAGGAGGGCAAGGTAACCCAACTGCAGAAGCCGCCGGCGCCAGCAATCGGAAACGGGAGAATTGAAACCGGGACAATGCATCAGCGATCGCATTATGCACCCCAGGGACGTGGCACGCACAGAACCTAATGTTGGACTCTAAGCAATGCAAAACCAAATGCCTAAGGAGACGCAAAGCCGGGGGAGAGGAGGAACGCTGATTGTTGATGGCCTGAACTACGCCTAGATTGTCACACCAGAAAACTACATGTTGACTGGCCAAACGATCCTTCCATAGCTCGACTGCCACTATAATGGGGAAAAGCTCCAACAAAAGCAAATTACTAGTAAGACCCTCTAAACGCCAATCAGGAGGCCAGGACGCTGCGCACCACTCCCCGTTGAAAAAGGCCCCAAAACTGGAGGACCCAGCCGCATCGTTGAAAAGCTATAAAGTGGCATTCGACACTGGAGCAGCAGGCCAAATGCGTTCACCGTTAAACCGAACCAGAAAACTAGACCAGGTTCGAAGATCTTCCTTAATCTCGGAAGACAAACGAACGTAGTGATGCGACTGGCTCACCCCGGCCGTGGATCTCTCCAACTTTCTGCAAAAAACCCTATCCATGGGAATTATGCGACAAGCAAAATTCAATGACCCCAGCAAAGATTGGACCATGTGCAATTTTATGCTATCTGTTCCTAAGCAAAACGCAATCTGCACGAGCAACCAGCCATCGTGTCAATCTCTATACCCAGGTAAGAAAGACAAGATGAGGGGCCCTCTGACTTGTCGTGCGCAACAGGAACCCCCAAAACTCTAAACAAAGCTGTGGCAGAAAATAGGAGATCCGTACAAACCTCGCTCCCTCCTGTACCTATAAAGAGAAAATCGTCAAGGTAATGCACAACACCAACATGACCAGTGCCCGCTACTGTGCACCAATGTAAAAACGAACTGAACTTCTCAAAATAGGCACAGGAGACCGCACAGCCCATGGGCAGACATTTATCCACAAAGAAATTACCCCCAAGTCTAAAACCCATATACTGCATTGCGTCTGGATGTAATGGTAACAAGCGAAATGTGGACTCAACATCTAACTTTGCCAGCAAAGCGCCCACACCAAAACTACGGACTAAACCCAAGGCATCGTCAAGGGACTGATAAACCACACTGCAAGCCGAATCGGGTATAGCATCATTAACCGAATTACCATGGGGGTAGGATAAATGTTGAATAAGCCGAAACTTCCTGGGCGCCTTCTTAGGGACCACCCCTAAAGGCGAGATGCAAAGATTCGGCAAGGGAGGAGAAGGAAAAGGACCCTCCATCCTGCCCAGCAAAACCTCAGAATCCACCTTAGCTCGCAACACTTGAGAGAATTCCGGGGCAGAACGTAAATTGCGGGGCGCATTAATGTGCAGAGGGACAGAAATGGGTAAACCGAAGCCAAATTTAAAACCATCCCAAAGAAAGGCAGCAGCCTCTCTATCAGGATAACGAGCTAACCACTTAGTAAGTTCCGGCAAACAAATGGGTGACAAAGCTTTAACTAACTGTCTTGGAGTTATCGGCCCTATCATGCCCCCCGGCTCCGGAGCCACGACGGCAATCCTTGGCCAGATGCTCCCCGTTGCGAATGCGACAGGAGTGACGAAAACGACAAGAGGTGCCACGAGAACACCTCGAGTCATTGAAGGCGAAACACTTCCCTCTCGTCACCCCCGACGCACCAGTCCTAATAGAAGCAACCTTGCGGGGGGGTGCTGCATCCGAGGGAGGCCGACGCTGCTGCGGAACCTCGAGCCAAACCTCGACATCTTTCACACCAAAAGGGACTATGCGACTACCCTCATGCTTACGCCTGAACTGGCAATCATAATCCTTCCACGATGTACCCCGTGACCGAGGGAAAATATCATGCACCAAGTAAATGTACCTGATAACATTCTGATGTTGCTCCGGTCGCGTTTCTAAATAACACGCTGCAAAAATAAGCATGCCTTTTAGCCAGGAATTGTAACCGCAGTAACTATCCTCACCAATCCCTCCTGGCTTTTTAGCCTGAGTTAGACCCTTCTTCATCTCGTCCGTGAGGGTGAAGAAATCAACAAACTTACCCCTACGGATTCGCTCTCTAACACTTTTGCGCAACCCCCGGAGAACCGCAGTATTTGCGCAATGAAAAGAATCCGCTCCAGGCGGTGGCTCAACATGGACGGAGGCCACACCAGTCTTATTCTTGCCCTGAGTCTTCTTAGCCAAACGCCGTGCCACTAATCTAGCAATCTTGCCCCGGGGAACCAGACGAATGAGAGGATGATGCAGAAAAAGAAGAAGACGAGGATGTGTCATACTCACCAGCACCTGGATGCAGCACCGAACTTCCCGAAACTTCACGTGGAGGGTCCACCGAAACTGCATCAAAGTCCACCTCTACACGCACAGGAACAGGAACCGCGACCACCCCCACGATATCCTGAATGATCGACGTCGCCGACAGATCTGAAACTGGAACAGCAGCGTGAGGAACCGAAACAGTAACTGGTGGAACAGAGAGCGGGGGGGAGGGGTGGTGTGGGTGAAAGGGGGGACAACGGAAGAAGTGGGGGGCTGGGAGGAAACAGGGGGGGAACGGGGGGGTATGAAAAGGGGGGGTATGAAAAAGGACAGTGGTGGATGAAGAAGGTATAGAAGGAGCAGAAAAAGAGGGGGCAGTACGAGCAAAGGTGGAAATGGGGGGCATGGGCACCAGAGGTGGGTGAGGAAAAGTGTTGGAAACAGGGTGTTGAATGACTGGAGCAGGGGGAGGGAAGGATTGCCAGGGAGAAGGGGCTGTAAAAGGGGGGGTTGCCAATTAGGATAACCAGGGGGAAAAGAAGGAGAAACATACGGGGGATAAATGGAAAAATGGGGGGCAGAGGAAACAGAAGAAATGACGGGCGGAGCAGGGCCAGCGCTCCAAGAAGGATGAGCCTAGGAAGAAAAGGAAACAGGGGGGGGAGATGTGAGCCAACTAAGGAATTTGGCGGATATGAACCAGCCAACCAGGGAATCGGCTGAGAGAGAGGGGTACAGAAAATAGAGGGGGGGCAATAACATTAGGCAGGGCATGCTGCCTGCTGTCCTGTGTGGAGGCAAAGGTGGCAGGAGGCTGAAAATATGGGCTGGATCCCACCATTGAAGTGGGACCCAAAATGGCCGCTGAATTTAAAATGGCCGCCGGACCCGCCGTACAAACGGGACCAGGGGGCCATGGGGATGGTGTAATGGATGAAATCACCCGCCCACTGTAACCAGCGGGGGAAGCAAGTGCAAAAGGGGTGGGGCTTGATGGAGCAGCGTACGCGGCATGGAATGGAGGCAAGATCCCAGCGGGGGAGGCAGGCGCCGGAGGAGCGGGAACAAGCGGAGCCACAGCCGCAGCATGGAAGGGTGAGAGACCAGCCGCCGGAGGCGCGGGGACATAAGGAGCCGCAGCCGCTGCAAGATATGGGGGGCAGCTCACAGCGGGAGAGGCGGGCGCCGGAGGAGGGAGGACCGAAGGAGCCGCAGCCGCGGCCCAATCCAGAAGAGGTAACCCAGCGGGGGGGCCAGCTCAGAATGAGCTGGGGACGCTGGAGCTGTAGGTGCAACCAGCGGGAGGGGGGGTTGCTGGCAGGGGAAGCGGGCGCGCTACTGCCTGCTGAACTGAGACCGACAGGGGAACCAGGAGGGCAGGCAAGGATCCGCTGGGAGGGAGTAACGGGAAGGCCAGATGGGGGGAGTGTGGACACACAGAAGAGCTGGCAGGGGCAGCCCTGAGTGGGTGGGAGAACTCAGCCAGCCGGCTGGGAAGGGGGGCAGACCTCTTGGGATGGGGCATGATGAGCAGGGTTGGTATAAAGGAAGTAAAATGGAATGGATAATACTAATGGCAAGGGATAGAACCAAGAAACACAGGGAGTGACACTTAGCTGTACTCCAGAAATCACCAAAGAGGCAGATCAAATGCCAATCACTCCTTTTATACTGATAGCCACAGGCACACCCACAATTCCAGGCTTTGGTCAGCTAACAAACCACCTGACCCCTAACCATTTAATCTGCCTAGTAACAAGGCTGTCAAGACAGCCAATCAGCAAAAACCCCAGGATTGTTATTTCACTCATGTCAAGGCAACCTTCATTTTCTATTACCAGGGCCGTATTACTGACACACAGAGGCTGCTGCCAACATAGGGGTGTGAGCTAAATACCCCCCTATACATCTACAGGCAGACTGTATTCAGTAATATTACCAGGGCCATATTACTGACACACAAGGGCTGCTGCCAGCATAGGAGTGTGAGCTAAATACCCCCTTATACATCTACAGGCAGACTGTATTCAGACCCTAAAACATTTCCCAGTAAGAACCCGGTACATGGGGGGTCATGACCGCAGATAAAGGGGCATGGTAATCGGTAAAGGGGCATGTCCATGGGGGCTGGAGGCATCGGACGCTGGCTAGTTTAGAACATGCAGTAATATACTGCATGTTCTGTATACCGGTGCTGGCGGTCAGGGCAGAGAAGCACGGAGGTCGGCTATCACTCAGCAGCGCTGCTTAACATCTCTTGAGTGTACCAACCCGGAACAAAACGGTACAGCCCCATTTGCCGGTACAGACCATTAGAAAACGGTACTGTACCGGCTAAAACGGTATAGTTGGAGGGTATGTGTATTCAGTGTTATTACCAGGGCCGTATTACTGACACACAGAGGCTGCTGCCAGCATAGGGGTGTGAGCTAAATACCCCCCTATACATCTATAGGCAGACTGTACTCAGTGTTATTACCTGGGCCATATTACTGACACACAGAGGCTGCTGCCAGCATAGGGGTATGAGCTAAATACCCCCCTATACATCTACAGGCAGACTGTATTCAGTGTTATTACTAGGGCTGTATTACTGACACACAGAGGCTGCTGCCACGATAGGGGTGTGAGCTAAATACCCCCTATACATCTACAGGCAGACTGTACTCAGTGTTATTACTAGGGCTGTATTACTGACACACAGAGGCTGCTGCCACGATAGGGGTGTGAGCTAAATACCCTCTATACATCTACAGGCAGACTGTTTTTAGTGTTATTACCAGGGCTGTATTACTGACACACAGAGGCTGCTGCCAGAATAGGGGTATGAGCTAAATTCCCCTCTATACATCTACAGGCAGACTGTACTCAGTGTTATTACCAGGGCCGTATTACTGACACACAGAGGCTGCTGCCAGCATAGGGGTATGAGCTAAATACCACCCTATACATCTACAGGCAGACTGTATTCAGTGTTATTACCTGGGCCATATTACTGACACACAGAGGCTGCTGCCAGCATAGGGGTGTGAGCTAAATACCCCCTTATACATCTACAGGCAGACTGTATTCAGACCCTCCAACATTTCCTAGTAAGAACCCGGTACATGGGGGGGCATGACCGCAGATAAAGGGGCATGGTAATCGGTAAAGGGGCATGTCCATGGGGGCTGGAGACATCGGACGCTGGCTAGTTTAGAACATGCAGTAATATACTGCATGTTCTGTATACCGGTGCTGGCGGTCAGGGCAGAGAAGCACGGAGGTCGGCTGTCACTCAGCAGCGCTGCTTAACAAATCTGTTGAGTGTACCAACCCGGTACAAAACGGTACAGCCCCATTTGCCGGTACAGACCATTAGAAAACGGTACTGTACTGGCTAAAACGGTATAGTTGGAGGGTATGTGTATTCAGTGTTATTACCAGGGCCGTATTACTGACACACAGAGGCTGCTGCCAGCATAGGGGTGTGAGCTAAATACCTCCTATACATCTACAGGCAGACTGTATTCAGTGTTATTACCAGGGCTGTATTACTGACACACAGAGGCTGCTGCCAGCATAGGGATGTGAGCTAAATACCCCCCTATACATCTACAGGCAGACTGTACTTACACACATTACACACATCCGTAATGTTTAGCAAGACTGTGAAACCATCGGTAACAGCGAGTACCATCGCAGCCTCACGCACACTTGCTCTGACCTTACTCAGGAATTGCTAACTTCCACGCACGCTATGAGGCCTCAGGCTGTGTAGGGCATTGCAGTGGCTAAATTATGCATGCCCCTGTAACGGTGTTCAAACGTTCTGACACACCTGCGTTTCACCGACCACCCCCCTGTCACCACCCCAAATGGTACTTCTTGTCAGTCACTCTGTGATGGGTCTGCGTAGTCACACCCGATGGCAGTGGCTAGTTTGCGCGATGCATCTGCATGCGCACAATGCAACAATTGGCCGGTTGCGTGCGAATTAGCAACTGCGATCCTTGCTGCATCAGGCCCTGTGTTGTATGCAGATTCACAGCATCCAGTTTGTGTCTTGGTTCTTGTGATATTCAAATAAATCCTTATTTAATATCAAGATTGAGTATACCAGGTATACAGGGAATCAGTATGTAATACCGCCGGCCGTACCCTAACTCTCCCTTCCCCTAGCCTAACCCTAACCCTCCTGGGGGGGTGCCTGACCCTAGGTCCTCCATGGGAGCCCCTAACCTACCTCTCCCCCCCGCAGCTGTCCGCGCCTGGCACCCGACTTATCTTTGATCGGTATGCCAGGCATCGGGCTCCTGAGGTAGGTCTAATAACAGGCGTCGGGATTTCAACACCTGTCATTAGTACCTTGCCGGGATTTGACAGTCGGGAAGCCGGTGATCGGCATTGTGACCGTTGGCTTCCTGGCTGCATCCCGTATATAGTGACTAGTTACATTCATCTACTAATTCCAACATTGAGTTTTACGTGTTTGTGTCAGAGTATTTCTGGCCTCAGCTTATGCAGGCTGGCCAGCTTGTGAGCCCAGGAAACTGTGTCCGTGGACGCAGCCCCTTAACTTGCCGCTCCTGAAAAACGAGGCAGACACGCCCATTTCCGGGAACGCCATCCGTCCCCGACCCTTAAATGTCAGTCATGCACAGGCATAGAAGGGGCTGTGGAGCTGATTCAGACCCGCTCGCTAGGATGCATTCACTCGTAGCTGGCTGATAGTCGCTTTCTGCGCATGCACGAATCACTGCGAGAGATTGGGAAGCGTTCGCTCGCTGCGCATAGACTGCCCAGCAGAGTGAGTGATAGGAGAAGCCATTTGTGGGTGGTGACGGGGGCTGGCCGCTAGAAATTGGGGAGTGGAGGTGCAAACGCAGATGTGCCTGAGCATCCCAACGCCGTTTAAGAGGCGTGCATAATTAACCAGCAGCTACATTGTACACATCACCTGGTTGTATATCACACTGAAGTGATCGCAGTACTTGCGGCAGGGTATGGTCAACCTCAAGCGCTGCGATTGCATCCGATGGTGCTCAATGAGCCAATGGTTTCATGCACTTCCTGGAGATGACGTGCGCTAGTGGGCGTCTTATAACAGGCTGATGGGCATCTTATAACAGGCTGGTGGGTGTCTGCATTCTCAAAGTGATCGCACGCTAAGACATAGTGGGCGTGCTTATGCCTTGCCGTGTGATCGCCTGCCTTGCTGGATGTGTGCTGGATTTGCATACGCTGGGTGTGAAAGAACACATCTAATGAGCGGGTGTGAATCGGGCACTGTGTGCGATCACGCAGGACCTGTCCTGTATATTCGTAGCATGGGTCCTGCACGTGCAGATTCCCGATAATTGGAAATTGGCATTGCACGTAATCTCCTTGACAGCTATTGTTGAAAGCAAAATGCCAGGTGCCACGGTCCCTCAATCTGCATATAGTCATTTCCTTTACACGTATTTGCTCTCAGTAGGGAGACCGTATAGCTTCTTGTGACTCCCTCTGCTGTAAACCTGATTATACGGGATCTGCCATGGTTACGTCTATATTTGCCCTAGATTGGCACAGCTCTCCACTTCTATGCTGGGAATCACGGTGTCACAAACAGTGCCTGCACCCTTGTGCCAAACTAAGCAGCCATTAGCTATTGATACCTGCTCTTTGGCTGCTCAGTGCAGGGGCAGAACTATGGGAGACAATGGAGGTGCCTGCCGCCGGGCGCCAGCACTGAAGGGGCACCTTCTTCATTGCCCACAATATATTCTACCCACTTAGGGCTGTAAATATGTACCCGGAGTGTACCGTCACGGCCACCCAATACATGGCACCTCTTCCTGGCACCTGAGAAGCTACCACAACCATATACTAGTGGAGGGCTCCATGTCAGACCATCAGCTGCCGCTTCTGTCTATCTATAGCCTGTCCCTGCTCATTGGTGTCGCTGCCCCTCAGCAGCTTCTTATGCCAGTGTGACACATATTGCGCCAACCCCCCTCACCCACAACTACCTGTCCCACGTTCCCTTGGTGGCAGCCCTAGCCACAAACCTGTGCAGCAGTCCCAGCACCCCCCTCTCACCCACAACTCGCTGGTGGCAGCTCTAGCCGCAGACTTGTGCAGAGGGCCAGAGCATAATTGCGGCTGCAGATCTTCCAGGACCTGAATGTTAAGAAGGATGCACAAGATAGAGCTGCAAGTAAGATGGCATGGGAGGCGGGTGCCTGGGGCACCAGTGACTGAATATGGGGGCAGATCTTTGATGAAGTAATCTTCCCGGCATGTGAAGTAGGCGGCAGTAGATTGGGAATTTTGTGATTTGTAGCCCCACCACAGTGGCAGTCTTACAGTATCTTGACTCAAACTCAGACCTCATACTCCCATATCAGGTGGTTTCCCCCTCCATCAGTGGTATCAGGTGGCTTTCCCCTCCATCAGTGGTATCAGGTGGCTTTCCCCTCCATCAGTGGTACCAGGTGGCTTTCCCCCTCCATCAGTGGTACCAGGTGGTTTCCCCTCCATCAATGGTACCAGGTGGTTTCCCCTCCATCAGTGGTATCAGGTGGTTTTCCCCTCCATCAGTGGTATCAGGTGTTTTCCCCTCCATCAGTGGTATCAGGTGGTTTCCCCTCCATCAGTGGTATCAGGTGGCTTTCCCCTCCATCAGTGGTACCAGGTGGCTCTCGCCTCTATCAGGAGGACTATGAGCCTCATACTAATTGCACTATACAGGTCACTATCTTATCTGTGACTAATGTATACAGATGTGTCCAGCTGGTTTGTTGTTCGTATCGCAGCGTATTGCGCCATGCATGGCGTGAGACACCCTCACGCGATCGGGAATGTGCAATAGTGTCATTCAATCCTATGGATGTGCAAGTGCATCTCCATATAACTTAATGGAGACGCGATCCCGGACGCGCAATAGCGTACTGTGGCACGTGGCTGTATATACTATATGATAGATAGACAGATAAATAGATAGATAGATATGAGATAGATAGATAGATAGATATGAGATAGATAGATATGAGATAGCTAGATATGAGATAGATAGATAGATAGATAGATATGAGATAGATAGATAGAGAGATAGATAGATAGATATGAGATAGATAGATAGATAGATAGATAGATAGATAGATAGATAGATAGATATGAGATAGATAGATAGATAGATAGATAGATAGATATGAGATAGATAGATAGATAGATAGATAGGAGATAGATAGATAGATAGATAGATAGATAGATATGAGATAGATAGATAGATAGCTGTAACGGAATATGTGATAAATACAATCCGTGTATACAGACACCAGCTACTGGCACAGGGGCCCGAGGGTAACACAACCACACTGCAGCCATTATAGATAGAGTACACCCATGGCTGACATGGAACAATACTTTGTAGCATGGGACCGGATACTGATGTAGACACAGGACACATGGCTACTAGGTCTGTGGTCAACCCGGCGATGTGTAATAGGCTAATGCTGCAGGAAACGTTTGACGGTAATAGACACCTCCTGTCAGCATCTGCGATCTGAGTGCTGTATCCGAAGACTCAACCGCAAATCACCATGGCAACAATTAATCGCAGCTTCAGGCCAGCTGAGAAAGCCAAAGGCTTCTCACTATGGCGTCTTACCTGCATTGCTGAGGCCAGGAAATCTGCGTCTTTCCACACTGAGACTGGCCGAGCCAATCCCAGGAAATGGGGGAGACATGACTCCGTTTCCGAACACAGGCCGGGACAGCCCCCTCCCCGGTTGGGCACTAGGGGGAGGGTTATGATTCGTAGGTAAGAATTAGGATTTGGGATAGTGGGAAAAATACTCACCGGATCTCTGCTGTTGACAAGTCACCGAAATAAAACATCTCCACATGTGACCCGGATAGAGTCGCTGCGGCTAGGAGTAGATAAGACACTACTAGGCCACCAGGGACAGTTATCATGTCGACGTATTATCCGTGTAGGCATGATGAATGTTGACAGCTGTCGGCAACTCATACCACACCCAGGCGCTATTGTGGCACCCCACCAACACCCTGTGTTCCTACCCATGCTGATGTGCCTCTATGAAAATGTTAAATATTAATGTGACTCCTGCCATTGTCTAATATAGGGCACGATTTAACTGGTTTCATTAAGGTTCAGGGACTATTTGCACTGCCTCCTCAGCGGTGGTGGACGTTAGGGGACCAGTGAGTACTGTAGCAGGCTCAAGGATTTGACCTAGAGAAAGATGGCAGTTGGTGTGGGCAGTTGGTGTGGGCAGTTGGTGTGGGCAGTTGGTGTGAGCAGTTGGTGAGGTAGCTGGACAGGAGAAGGGGCTGCGCTGCCTTGATGCTTACCTGAGTGCTGCAGCCGTACTCCGGGACAAGCAGCGGAGGTCTCTGAGGCGGGGAACATCCAATGGGACTAAGCAGTGTTATCCGGGGAGGTTCTGAGAACAATCAGCATAAGAGAGGTGTGTCGGATGACCCCCAAGGGAGTGCCTCAGCGGAGCTACAGAAATATAGAGACTGAGCTTGTAAAGGAGCCGGAGGTAAGAAAGCTGCTGCACCCTCCCAAATAGACACTCAGTGACATTGGCGCTTATTAACTGGAGGCCTACAGTTGTCCACCGTTACATATGCACAGCAGTCCCTGCAGAGATCAGCGTGGGGTTTATAGACTGCATCATAATAATAAGAGTAACCCCCTGAATCCGCATATTGGAGATTAGGTACAACAGGTACCAGCAGTGTTAGGGCGACACTTCAGTGCCAGCACCTGTAATACTATGAGTATGAACTAAGGTTGCTAAGCAGAGAAGGAACTGACTGTAATACCAACACCATCGCAGCAGGATAATATACAGAGGATTACAGTGTTGCATTAAATACAGACAAGTACTGTAGCTGGAGCAGTTTAAGAACTGTTCTTCATATCCCGGGCAACGAAGGGTGCACCCTATTAACTATTTCAGCGCTGAACTAGCAGTATATGAGACATGTAAAGTGCAGTAGTGTGAGGAAAACATTTTCCTGAAAAGGTGTAAAGAAAAGTAACACAACTTTGCAATTGTATCCTTGATGTAAACTTGTCCGTTTATCATTCTCACGTGAGGTTTTTGTATATATTTTAGAGATGTTAGGGGAATTGCAAAATTAGTCATTTGTTAATTGCCACTAGAGCATACTTACCCATTTATAGTTTGCAGGTTCGAAGTTCAGAGTTCGCTAGTGATCTGCAGGTTCCTGAAAAATAAAATAAACATAAGAAAGGATTCACTATTGCCATCTTTATTGTTATACTATGTTGTCTGATTACATTATGAATAAACTCATAGTTTAGGGTATAACAAATTGGCGTCCGCGAACAGGATACGACCAGAAAATGTCAGCACCTCAGCCTCTTGCATCGACCACGGGCCGGAGACGATTACCTCCCTCTCCAGGACAGAGAGCTTCACCATCAACAAATGCCTCACCCAGCAGTGGTATGGTACATATGACACAGACATCACCCATTACGATGCCATACTATTTTGGGGCTCCATGGTTACCCATGTATTCAGGGGAGATATGCACACAGGGTGCAAGCACTATTAAAGAATTTAAGGACAAAATGCGATCAATGTTCAAATTATATCCACTGAATGATGAACAAAGAGTGGAAATAGTCATTGGACAGTTGAAAGGAGCTGCTTTGCAAGAGGTGAAAGCGTGGGCAGATGATGAAAGAAAAACAGCGGAGGATATTTTCAAAAAGTTAGAAAGTATATTTGACTCAAGGACAGTCTCTGAACTTAGAAGACGTTTGTATGCTAGGAAACAGCAACCTCAAGAGTCACTGAGAGAATTTGCTCTGGGCCTACAGGAAGCTATGAGGGACATCCAAGCACGAGAATCGAGGGAAGTAGAACGTGTCGACGAGACTCTAATTAATTTATTTATCGAAGGGGCGCGAGGAGAAGCCATATGGACCCAGCTCAGAATGTGGAGACATCAGAATCCTATATGCCCATTCTCCAAGTTCAAGGAAGCAGTATTAGATATTCTTGGGCTCAATCAGAATGCTGATCTTGAATTTGACTCATCTATAGAACAGTGGGAAGTTGGATATTCTAGAGAAGCCAAACCATATATGACGCCAGACACTACGTCGCCTAAGGAAATAGTCACCCAACAAGTACAGTCTGGTCAAGATCTGATCGGAATTTTTACTAGTGCTGTCACTGAAATCATGAAGGAGATAAAAGTGATTCGGCAAGAGCAGGCTGGAGCAAAATGCAGAGACTGTCACCAAGAGCATGGGGGAAGGAACCAGTCTTACTGGGACAGTCCTCGAGAGACAGGTCGACGTCCAACAGACCAATTTGATACACAAGGGAGGCCTATCTGCAGAAAGTGCTGGCAAAGTGGCCACATTGAACGCTATTGCATCCAGAGACAGCCTGAGGACCAGCCCTCAGGAGAGACAAAAAGAATAGTTCCAAAAATGGAAGAAGGGCAACCCAGAGATGCGAGTCTGAGCCCAATAGTACAGAACAAAATAAAATTTATGAGCACGCCAACTGCAGGGAATGTTACATCAGCTATCGCAAAAAGGATTTCAGGAAAGGTTGTATGGTTCCACATGCAATGAGGCTATGGATTCATAAATCGAGATGACACCAAGAGCGATATTTTTGTACATTACTCGGCCATCCTAAAGAACAACCCAAGCAAATATCTTCGAAGTCTGGGAGATGGGGAGTTGGTAGAGTTTTACGTGGTTGAAGGAGAGAAAGGTGCAAAGGCCACTAATGTAACTGGTCCTGGTGGAGTTCCAGTCCAAGGCAGAAAATATGCATCAAGCCACAACCGTTATTGGCATTATCCGCATCGTAGAGGTCCTCCACATAACTATCGACACAGTGAAGGTAAAAAGAATCTAGAAGAAGTAGAAAGAGTGGCAGAGGAAAAGAGGGTTAATCAACAACGGCCTTACTGGAGGAGTCGCTACCCATCCTACTGGCTAAAGAGACCATACGGACACAAACAATATCCCGATCTCCCAGAGCGTGGTGAAAGGCTGGATGGAGTGTTTGGTAAAGATGTAGGAACGCAAAATATACAGGTGTGCCAGTACCAGCAAGAAATAGTCCGGCCAACATCTCCTCAAGAATCACAAGCAAAGAGTCGACCAAGAGTGTATGACAGCGCTTCTTATATGCTCCTCTGCAATCAACAAGAGTTGAGTACAGCTGTACATAAAGAAGACACAAAGAAAGCTCCGGACTCACCCTTAGCAGAGAGGTTGGGGTCCCCTGAACAGAATTGCCTGGATTCTGTTATGGAAATATCGAAATCTGTTGTTCTGGAGGAGCCATGTCTTGTATTCAAAGAGCCCTTACTGTCTATGCCATCAGAGTATAAATTCCCAGTCCATGAGTATACTGAACTAAGTTCAAGTGAAATAGCATTAATTATGCAAAGAGTTCTGGGAAAATCGAAAAAGGAAAACAAGAATGCCCCGCATATTCAATGTAGACACTAACCTTTTGAGGTAGAGTGTTCAAAAGTACATAACTTGAAGAAACTTTGTGTTAATATGTAACAAATGTAGTAATCTGTTATGCTATTGTTACATTATAGCAAGGAGCTAAAGTTTTCTAGACTTACCTGGTAATTGTAACTAATTGTGATCTACGTCATGCAATGAAAGAATGTACCTAATATGTATTGTTATACTATGTTGTCTGATTACATTATGAATAAACTCATAGTTTAGGGTATAACACTATAATCCTGACCTTAGCTGTTGTATTATGTGGATTTAATGAATTGTGTAAATAGTACATTCTAGATAAGGACTGAATATAACATAGTAATAAACCTCATAGTCAGTCACACCTGTGCACGATTCAGTTAGCGAGTGACTCAGGGCCTGATTCAGACCCGCTCACAAGCGCATAGCACTCGCAAGTGAGTCGATGGTGGGCCAGTGCGCACGCTGTGCGAGCCCCGGAGCGAGTGACAACTTCACTCGCTCCGGGGCTCGCAACAAAATGGGGCGGCTCGCCCCGTTTTGTAGGCGGGTAGGGGGGTGGCTGCACAAATGGAGGTGTTCCCGAAGGAACGCCTGCCAACTGTGGGCGGCCCTACTGACATCACAGGTGCGAACCAGCCGCTGTGACCGGGAAGCGATCGCAGTGAGCGCACAGTCTCAGCATGAAGTGATTGGCAAGAAGTGGCCATTTGGGGATTGTGATGGGGGGTGGCCAGTGAAATGCAGGTGTGCCAGTACGTTTGAACGCCGTTACAGGGGCGTGCAGAAAATTAGCCAATGTGACCGCAATGCTATCATGCGCACTGTGGTGTATACACATGCGCAGTATACCCCTTAGACCGATATGCGTACGCGGTTACATTTGCGATCCATGCTGGATCAGGCCCAATAGTCTGTAGCTGATATAAGTAACCACAAATTCAAGTATGTGCAATTAGATTATTCATAAATGCATGAGGACTATGGGGCCTATTCATCACACAATAAATGGCCGGTAACCATGAGGAAACACTATTATTCCTCATATTTAGGTTACCGGGCCAGGTACCAGAGTTTGCTTGTAGGAAAAAGCGCCATCTTCATATGGGAAGGAGATCCCAATGGATCCCTCTGCCACCTCCTTGCTGCCTCCCCTGTGGCACCATTGTCATACGCAGCGAGTTTTGTCACTCGTTGTGAATGATAAAACTCATTGATAAATAAGGCCCTTTATCTGTCCATAATATAGCAGACAATGTAATCACAGAGATCCGGGTCACTATCACTAATACACTTCTGTGGAACATCTTATCATTGTGCCTATTGCCTAATTTGTAGATAGTATTCGCTTATACCACCTTCCCCCTAGATGCCAATTGGGACATCACTGGGAATGCATTGGACCCACTGCTCTACTCTTTAGCATTGCCTGGGCCTCTCACCTCTGGGCCCCATAGCAGCCAAACCATTTGCTGATAAGTCAAGCTAATTGCAGGTTTTCTCAGTAGACCTAAAAAACAGGACAACTGATATGCATATGACAAAGTCTTCCACCACAATTACTGCCTCATGTACTTGTTAATGTTACTATTAGTTCCTTTATGAAATGCAGCATTTTAGACTCAGTGGCCCTTTAAGTCATGTTGTATCCATGACAACAGCACTAAAACATTAGTCATCAAAGGTTGTCATTGTGACATCACTTGAGATTTTTCAACCTGGCTAAGAGCTCTGGAGTCTTATGATATAACAGCCAGACCACTGATGAGCATAAGACTTTAGTTGCATTTCTTTATTGATTTCATTAGTTAGTTAGTTATACATATATTTATTTTATTATATTATACTTAGCATTAGATATAGGCAGTAGGATAAGTTGTTTTTAGATTTTATATTTTTTTTATATTTATATATATTTCATTTATTTATTATATTATACTTAGTATTAGATATAGGCAGTAGGATAAGTTGTATTTATATTTTCTATTTTTTTCTATTTATATATATTTCATTTATTTATTTTATTATATTATACTTAGAATTAGATATAGGCAGTAGGATAAGTTTATTTATATTTATAGTTTATTATATTTTTCATTTTTCTATTTATATATATTTCATTTATTTTATTATTTTCTACTTAGAATTAGTTAGTATTTTATTATATTTTCTATATTTTTTTACTTTTTAGATAGATTTTAGTTTTATTTAGTTTATTTAGGACTTATACTCTTCAGTCTTTGCTGGTTGTGAGTGACAAGCAGAGTTATGGACAGTGGGTAAGTACCATAAGCGAGTCATTACAATAGTAAGCTATAGGGTGAGTAATAATAGGGGGTCACGCTGGTAAGGGGATATAAATAATGTATAGGTGACTGTGCACATAGTAGAGTCAGATATTATGCGGACATACAATACCACTGATTTCTGCAGGCCAGTATAGAGGGTACAGATTTGTAACTAAGGGTCTGCTTACTAAGCCTTGGGTGGAGATAAAGTGTATGAAGGTAAAGTACCAGCCAACCAGCTCCTAACTGTCATTTTTCAAACACAGTCTGTGGCATGGCAGTTAGGAGCTGATTGCTGGCACTTTATCCCCGTCCACTTTATCTCCATCCAAGGCTTAGTAAATATACCCCTAACTTTGTTATAGTTTTAGATCTAATATTCTCTTTGAAAAAATAAATATAACAGAATGTACTTAGTCATAGAGCCAATATGACTCTCACAATGATTCCACATGCAAATCATCATTATCTGGGACAAAGTATATAACTAAGATTAAAGCACATTTACAGAGGAATGACCTGATCTGTGGGTGGCTGCAGAGTTTCCACCTGCAAAACCATTTGTATTACTATTAGCACTTAGGAGAGGCCACTAATTGGGGATTGCTGTTATACTCTCATTAGGATGACATTATAACCTTACATTATGAGGGTATTCAATATGAAACGTTAACTTCACTGTCGAAGTTAACGTTTCATATCGGAGTTTTTACCTGCGTTAAAGTATCGGGCGCGCGCCTGCTTATCCCCGTATTCAATATAAAATTAACGAAAACGGGAACCTCCGAAGTTGGATTTCCGTAAAGTTACAAATTTTTCCTTAAAAAATTGTAAGACCCCCCCTAAAGTAGTAAAAACATGGGGGATCACTATGGGTACCCCCGTTTTAGCCGTTAAATGAAAGTCGGGGATTTAAATAGCCGCAGCAGGTGTTTTTTTCCCGACATTGAAGAAGTGTTGCAGAAGAGCACTTAGGTTATTTTTTTCGTTTTTTTAAGTGGTCCCATCAAATTTGGGGTACATGAAAATGGGTACTAGCATATTTTGATGTCCCTAAAGTCAGTTTTTTTAAATTCTGCATTTGTGCACCTGCCGCTATAAATCTATTCTACAATACACCTGCCCCATACATGCAGAATAGCCCTGAACCTATTTCCCTATTGTTAAACAATTTTTTCCCAATTTTTTTTCTTTTCACCCCAATTTTTTATTTCATTTTTTGGGATGTCCCTAATTTTTTTTTTTTTTACACAGTTCTTTTTTAAATGTCATTCCCAGGGGTGCAGGCTATTTTTTTTAAGCCTGCACCCCTAAACCCCAATTCTGCCTGCACTTTTTTTCGACACCTATTCAATGGTGAAAAGTTATCACCGTTTTTTATCACAGACTTTTCAAAACTGCGATAAGTCTTTGAAATTGAATACGGTGTAAAAGTAAAACCTGCGATAATGATGTCATACCTCCGATATTAACGCAAAAACAATGTTTGCGCTCCCATATTGAATACCCCTCTATAACTGTTATCACTATGAGCATATTAGCCAGAACTACAATCCTGCAAAAGTAGCTGCACCCCCATTTTATGATGGCATTTCCCAAAAGCGGTATGTTACCCTCCTGTGCTGGGCGCACACAAAATACAGCAAACAATGAATTGCAGAGGGGCATTTAATGATGCTAAATAGTATCCATTATCTTTAATTTGAAAATACTGTAATTGATCATTAATATCATATATAATAGAGAAAACTTTCTAATCACAGGACGCCAGCCGAGTTACATCCTGCTAAGAGGAGGAGAGTAGACAGTAGCCAAGATTCCCTGTCTACTTTCCTCGGACAGAAGGAGAGAGAGGCTTTCTGTGAATTGCTGGGTAAGGCTTATTCTCTTATTATTTATTATCACTTACACATAATATCTCAGGGTGCACTTCACTATTGATGCTTAATAATCAGTATTTACTGAAAAACTCTACTTAGAATATCTAATAGTTTGTAGAATCCTCTCTTCCCATTTTCTGGTGATGGATGAATTTTACCAACTGTTGGTTCTTCCAAGTGGAGTTTATCAGTGACTACTGGGCCTGATACAGGGAAGGACAGATGTGCAGAGCGGGACACAAGCGGTTGTGCTCATCCCTCCATCTCTGATACATGTGTCATTCAGCAAACCCCTATAAAGCATGGTGGCAGAGTAAGCTCCTCCCAGCACAATGGGTACAAAGCATTCAGAAAACCCCTATAAAGCATGGTGGCAGAGTAAGCCCATCCCAGCACAATGGGTACAAAGCATTCAGCAAACCCCTATAAAGCATGGTGGCAGAGTAAGCTCCTCCCAGCACAATGGGTACAAAGCATTCAGCAAACCCCTATAAAGCATGGTGGCAGAGTAAGCCCATCCCAGCACAATGGGTACAAAGCATTCAGCAAACCCCTATAAAGCATGGTGGCAGAGTAAGCTCCTCCCAGCACAGTGGGTACAAAGCATTCAGCAATCCCCTATAAAGCATGGTGGCAGAGTAAGCTCCTCCCAGCACAATGGGTACAAAGCATTCAGCAAACCCCTATAAAGCATGGTGGCAGAGTAAGCTCCTCCCAGCACAATGGGTACAAAACATTCAGCAAACCCCTATAAAGCATGGTGGCAGAGTAAGCTCATCCCAGTACAGGAAGATTTAAACTTTAATAAGAGAAGATTCAGTTGCAAACTTTTGTTTATATGCTACATTACTTTATGTTTTACATTTATAGCATAATGAATACTATTATATGGGTAGCTATGCAGAGGCGTCACCTATCTTGGTGACACCTGGTGCGGTCGGTCTGAGTCCTTCTGCGCACCATAGGGTGAGTGGCTTTGCAGAAAGGGGCGTGATCTCACCCACGAAGTCACACCCCTTATGTGTGCCGATCTTGGGGGTCTTACTGCATCCCGTTCTAGGCACACAGTGGGCTTCCGCAGCGCTCCTGCAGTTACTGGGGCAGCCCACAGTCTCTCCCTGCCTCTCTCCACGTCCTGGCGTCATGGTGACACCATCCGACTGGGTGACACCAAAATAGCAGAGCAGCTCTGCTATTTTGGTATCACCCCCTTCGGATGGTGTCACCCAGTGCGGCCCGCACCCCCCTTGTGACGCCAGTGTAGCTATGTAGAAAGGCAGTTACCTATCAACCAATGAAATCCTGTCATTTTCTCCACTATATCTTCAATCCTTTTTACATTTCATGCTTTTCATTTCAGAATTACCTACAATCCAGCGTTTTCTCAGGAGGGATAAGAAAATGTGGATGTCTGACAAGGTATTTCCTTATTATTATTAGCCAGTACTTCTCTCACTATACAGCACTTTATAGGGGATTCCAACTTCATATGTTTTAGTGTTTGCTGTATCTCTCATTATGGAAGTTCCCCATGTCGCTCCCAGTAATGTACTTCCCAACATATACCAATGACTTTCTCTTCTGACATAAGGATCATTGTGTGTAAGGTTATCACAGAGGCATGCTAAGAGATGAGGGGGCTCTCATAGTAAGACACCCCCCATACCAGTGCTGGCTGTGGTTGTGCCCATGTAGTGCCCCTCCCCATACTTGCTCCCGACTGTACGCCCATCTATCCAGCAATGTATCTGGCACAGTGACCAAGTCTTTGCTATCTGTTGTGGAGTCTCCATCTTTCCCAATACCTTGCCAGAAAGATATGATGACCTGTGCCCATTATAGAACCACCACCGATTTATCTGCATCGTACTCATACACTTACTTACCTACATTACTTCATTTGAAAGTCGTGAGCATTAATAAATGTGGATTGTGATAAAAATGCCCCATATTATGAATTGGTGGGGGCACTATTGTGTGGCATATTATAAATTGGTGAAGGTACTATTGTGTGACATATTATGAATTGGTGGAGGTACTATTGTGTGGCATATTATGAAATGGTGAGGGCACTATTGTGTGGCATATTATGAAATGGTGAGGGCACTATTGTGTGGCATATTATGAATTGGTGAGGGCACTATTGTGTGGCATATTATGAATTGGTGGGTGCACTATTGTGTGGCATATTATGAATTACTGAATTGAATTCAAAAGGGTTTAAATAATATTCAGTGATTCTATGTACATATTTAAATGCATATCAATAACTATATGTTTCAGATTTAGCAATGCTTCGTGCCCAAAATGTTGCCCTTCAAAATTATAATGTGCCCTCCTCGGTGGTCAGCACCCTGCCAAGCAAATCCTAGAGTGGGTTTTACTAGACCACATTTAGATCCTCCAAAACTACGCTCCCAAATCCCATATCTATGTTACCAATTTTATTCCCAACATTGGACAATAGTACTGCTGGTGTATGTATACACACATTTCTACATCTAATAATGTATCTGGTATTTCTATTCTAGTACTTACTGGCGATGGCCCTCATTTATTTCAAGAGGGCTGGTCTCACCATGGATGAATACACCATCGGCAACTTTTACTGCGCACTGTAAGTATTTTACCTCATTGATTCATCAGATGAGACCAGAATGCAAAATGCTCCAGAAGAACTGACTAAACAAGTCAGGGGTTATTTACTCATCTAAATATAATTTACTGTACTTCCAGACAATAAAGTTTCCTGAGTTCAAACTAAACATCCCAAATTATACCGTAGCTATCAGTGTAACATCAGGACACAGCAATGTACTGGCCAGTCTAATCTTTTATCACTGATTATCGTGGCAATATAAGTGTACTTATCACAGTGATTCAACAGTGATTTATTACCATGGAAAGTGAGCACCAATACCCAGCTGCCATGGAGACAAAAATCCAGAGCTGTAAAAGTTAGTTATCACTCTAGAGTTCTCCTCTTAGTATGTACGTGGCCAGGACATCAGTATACCTGACAGCATAATATAAAAATACAACATTATCCCCCAAAATACTATTTATTTCTGGGGGAGGAACGATATGCCCATTCTTTTAAAAAGATGATTCTTTCTGTTACTGCCATCCTGAGATGGCGCTACCAAAACAGGAATCGTTTGGGATAGTTGATAAATGATACAATAGCTGGAGAGGAAATTATCTATGGAAATCTCATTACTAAATTGTGTTCAGTAAAGAGAGGCCCTTTACACCATTATGCCCAGAGAAGGGCTGTACCCTTCCACACCACAGTCTATCCATAGCCTTGCACTTGGCATACAAGGAGCTGTGGAAAACATGGTAGGTCCTCTGTAATACTGGTAATTTAGACATGTTTGCAGATGTGATGCTTATTATTACTGTGTTCTTCTGTTTCTATAGCTTTCTGGCCAATCAAATGGAAGAAGATAAACTGTTCTATATAAGAATGTATGATGACATTTCTTGGGTGCATCCATTATGGTTCTTCCGGAAGAAAAAAGATGCATTTTGGGCCAGGATCCAGCGCCGCACATACGTGGCTCCAGAACAGCTGGAAGAGGTGAGTAATGTAGTAGATTAAGTTCATGGATGAGAATGTCAAGGGCCACACTGGGAGTAATGTTACCTACACACTATACAATTATTGGGGCGATTTGTCAATAATCGGGTGATCGGCCTGATTTATGTTATAGTGTGTATGAATGATTGTTTTAGCGTTTTACAGATAAAATGGTTAGAAAACATCCAGAAACACATTCCTTCCATTATCCAATCTGTCGGTCAAGAACGAAAATCTCAGCCTCATTTTCCCGATATTATCACCATTGATAATTACGTAATGATGACTAAACCCCTATGTCCCTGACAAGTTGAATTATAATTTTATGTTTTTATGTTTTTTACTAGGTGATGAGAGGGGACGATCACTGGGCGTGGAGACGAGAGAGAAATGTCCACCTAGGAGGGGCCATAAGGCACTATCTGCCCCGGAACGCCATTCCTGCCCGCCAAATGGCAGCTGAGGTCCCCAGGAATACTGTTACAGGACCACCTCCTGTGAGAGCAGAGGGACGCCCAGCTGCCAGCGTCCGCCTTGCCGAGGTGCCACAGAGGAGGTGGAGTGGAGGTTGCCGCTGCGCATAAAGACCCACACTGGTGAGAAGAGGCGGATTTAGACATCATGGGGCCCTAAGCAAGACACCAATTTGGGGCCCCACTTCCTCAAACAATCCGTCTGACAAAGGATCCGGTGTGGATGGAAGAGAAGAAAGAAAACTCTCTTTTGGAGGGCACTCTAATATACAATGTGTGTATCAAAAATTCATAGTCTTAATAAATAACTTTTATTAAATATGCATTAAAAATGTGTTTGCAAGTACAGACCCACTAACACCCAAACAATCTTACTGCTAGAGAAGCAGCAGAGATGTGTAAACAAATGAAAGAAGCAAAAAAACAGACAACATAAGGACACAAACATAAGACTGATTGCAATATCACAGGTATTGTGAAGCCAAGTGAAATATTACAAAGAATCTCAAAAATCAGTGGTGGTATAATTATCACCCATTATGGTACAATGACCTGATAATATTATAGCAACACAATAGCTAGTCAAAAAAGAATATACAGCAAGCACAAATGACATCAAAAGGCTCTAACTAGTAGGTTATCATAGATATGAAATACCTTTAAAAAAGGTATTGAAGTATTTGTACAAATCACAGTATATATATATTATGAAAGTAATGTAAAGGGACCAGTCTCAAATACCAACATCACTTAGAATGTGTCCATATGTCTGGTGTGGTCTGAAACGCGTTAAGCCTGGCGTATTATTTATCTGACTCCGGGGGACAATTGCTGGTACCACTCATCATCACAGGTGGCAGGGACAGAGGGCCTGATTCAGAGCCGGACGCTATTTGCGGACAGTCATTCTAAAATAGGGGCCGGATATTTAAATTGAGCGCTCGCTCTTTGCGGTGTGTTGACGCCTCTATGTCTGAGCGTGCGAACGAAACATGCGCTCGCTATTTTGTAAAGACGCCCCTTGGCCGCTCGCATCATACGGCATCTCTGCTATTTATTAGATTAATCGAGTACATCGAAAGGCGTCTGAACTGCTCGCTATTCTTGTGGAAGCATTTTCCTACCGCAATCATGCGAGCAGTTCAGGCTAAAAGACAACCAAGTGACGTGGTCGATGACGCTGCTTTGTTAATTATGTACACCCATTAAACACCCGTTTTGACCGTTTGGCACGCCTGCGTTCGGATCTCCACTCCCCGTTTTCAAGCACCTTCCCCTGTTACCACCCACAAACGCCTCATTCTGTCACTCAAATTAGCAGGCATTCAATATTTTGCGAGCACACGATTTCTGACCGCACTGACTGGTTGGCGCATGCGCATTACAACCCATACGCATGCGCAGATGTGCGAACATCGCTCGGAGTGAACGAGCGGCCGCTTACAAGCGGCTCTGAATCAGGCCCAGAGTCCGGAACTGCACCCACACCACCATTCCCTATTATCAGCTGCGGGACTGTAAGATGGGGACTGACGTGCTCCTGTGTTACCACTATTCCCTATAATCAGCTGCGGGACTGTAAGATGGGGACTGACGTGCTCCTGTGTTACCCCCATTCCCTATTATCAACTGCGGAACTGTAAGATGGGGACTGACGTGCTCCTGTGTTACCACCATTCTCTATTATCACCTGCGGTACTGTAAGATGGGGACTGACGTGCTCCTGGGTTACCACTATTCCCTATTATCAGTTGCGGGACTGTAAGATGGGGACTGACATGCTCCTGTGTTACCACTATTCCCTATAATCAGCTGCAGGACTGTAAGATGGGGACTGACATGCTCCTGTGTTACCACCATTCCCTATTATCAGCTGCAGGACTGTAAAATGTGGACTGACGTGCTCCTGTGATACCACCTTTCTCTATTATAAGCTACAGGACTATAAGATGGTGACTGACATGCTCCTGTGTTACCACCATTCCCTATTATCAGCTGCGGGACTGTAAGATGGAGACTGACGTGCTCCTGTGTTACCACCATTCCCTATTATCAGCTGCAGGACTGTAAGAGGGTGATTGACTTGCTCCTGTGTTAGCACCATTCCCTATTAGCTGCGGGACTGTAGGATGGGGACTGACGTGCTCCTGTGTTACCACCATTCCCTATTATCAGCTGCGGGACTGTAAGATGGGGACTGATGTGCTCCTGTGTTACTACCATTCCCTATTATCAGCTGCGGGACTGTAAGATGGGGACTGATGTGCTCCTGTGTTACCACCATTCCCTATTATCAGCTGCGGGACTGTAAGATGGGGACTGACGTGCTCCTGTGTTACCAAAATTCCCTATTATCAGTTGCGGGACTGTAAGATGGGGACTGACGTGCTCCTGTGTTACCACCATTCCCTATAATCAGCTGTGGGACTGTAAGATGGGGACTGACGTGCTCCTGTGTTACCCCCAATCCCTATTATCAGCTGCAGGACTGTAAGATGGGGACTGACGTGCTCCTGTGTTACCACCATTCCCTATTATCAGCTGCGGGACTGTAAGATGGTGACTGACGAGCTTCTGTGTTACCACCATTCCCTATTATCAGCTACGGGACTGTAAGATGGTGACTGACGTGCTCCTGTGTTACCACCATTCCCTATTATCAGCTGCGGGACAGTAAGATGGGGACTGACGTGCTCCTGTGTTACCACCATTCTCTATTATTAGCTACAGGACTATAAGATGGTGACTGATGTGCTCCTGTGTTACCACCATTCCCTATTATCATCTGCGGCACGGTAAGATGGGGACTGACGTACTCCTGTGTTACCACCATTCCCTATTATCAGTTGTGGGACTGTAAGATGGGGACTGACATGCTTGTGTGTTACCACTATTCCCTATAATCAGCTGCAGGACTGTAAGATGGGGACTGACATGCTCCTGTGTTACCACCATTCCCTATTATCAGCTGCCGGACTGTAAGATGTGGACTGACGTGCTCCTGTGTTACCACCATTCCCTATTATCAGCTGCAGGACTGTAAGAGGGTGATTGACATGGTCTTGTGTTAGCACCATTATCTATTAGCTGCGGGACTGTAAGATGGGGACTGACGTGCTCCTGTGTTACCCCCATTCCCTATCGTCAGCTGCTGGACTGTAAGATGGGGACTGATGTGCTCCTGTGTTACCACTATTCACTATAATTAGCTGCGGGACTGTAAGATGGGGACTGACGTGCTCCGGTGTTACCACCATTCCCTATTATCAGTTGCGGGACTGTAAGATGGGGACTGATGTGCTCCTGTGTTACCACCATTCCCTATAATCAGCTGCAGGACTGTAAGATGGGGACTGACGCGCTCCTGTGTTACCACCATTCCCTATTATCAGCTGCGGGACTGTAAGATGGGGACTGACGTGCTCCTGTGTTACCACCATTCCCTATTATCAGCTGCGGGACTGTAAGATGGGGTCTGACGTGCTCCTGTGTTACCACCAGAGCCGTAACTAGACTGTTTGGTGCCCTGTGCCACAAAGAGCATTGGCGCCCCCCTTATTTTTCAAAGGGACATAGTGCACCCAAAAATGGGGAATGGCCTCATGGGGAAGGGCCAGTGAAGAGATAGTGGTGGCCAGGAGATGCTGGGGATGAAATAAGAGGAAGCTACAAGTGAGAATGATAATAAACAGACATTTGACAGGCCCAAACAGCGCCCCCCGACCTGTGGTGCCCTGTGCGATGGCACCGGCTGCACTATCCTAGCTACGGCCCTGGTTACCACCATTCCCTATTATCAGCTGCGGGACTGTAAGATGGGGACTGACGTGCTCCTGTGTTACCACCAATCCCTATTATCAGCTGCGGGACTGTATGATGGGGACTGACGTGCTCCTGTATTACCACCTTTCCTTATTATCAGATGCGGGACTGTAAGATGGGGACTGACGTGCTCCTGTGTTACCACCATTACCTATTATCAGCTGCGGGACTGTAAGATGGGGACTGACGTGCTCCTGTGTTACCACCATTCCCTATTATCAGCTGCGGGACTGTAAGATGGGGACTGACGTGCTCCTGTGTTACCACCATTCCCTATTATCAGCTGCGGGACTGTAAGATGGGGACTGACGTGCTCCTGTGTAACCACCATTCCCTACTATCAGCTGCGGGACTGTAAGATGGTGACTGACGTGCTCCTGTGTTACCACCATTCCCTATTATCAGCTGCGGGACTGTAAGATGGGGACTGACATGCTCCTTTGTTACCACTAAGGAGTATTTTATACTGTACAAAATGTCTTCATAGTGTAAGTGCATTGTGTGATAAATGTGATTGTTATGTCTCTGCACTGTGGCTTGTTCCTGTCCTTGTGTCCTCCGATCATTGTCACTGGTCACATGTATGGGGGACGCATTTCTTGTTACAGAGAAGATACCAGAAGGACACCGTATATCTATGGGATGATCGCCCTATGGAACTCTCTGTTTCTTCCTGATAATAAAAGAAGAAAACTACTATACACAGGAATTAATGGGTCTTTGCAAAACTCATTTTGGTGACTGATTTTATTCTTATTTGTTCACTGGGCTCAGTCACCTAAGTGTGTGCAATAGTCACTAGGTAGTAATTATACATGTATAAATAGGGAGCGCTGGCTAATGGCAGATTTCTCTCCTTTGGTTATTGTGTCACTTGGGGTAGTGGATGAATTCTCCTTTTATGCAATATTTACCTGCATGCTCTATTTTTAACAGCGCTCTATTTATAGCACTTTATTATTATTATTATTATTATTATTATTATTATGATTATGATTATGTGCTATCAGTGTCGGACTGGGACATAAAGGGCCCACCAGGTACCTGCAATGGAATGGGCCCACTAAAAGGGAGTGGCCAGCTATTACACGGGTGTGGTCATCAGCTGGAGGGGTGTGGCCAGATATCTTTAGGAAATGAAAGATGAAAAAAAAAATGTAGGCTAGTTTATTGCACAGATTTAACATTACAGAAAGAGTACAAGAATGGGGAGAAGGAAGTGGGGGTATGGGGTGTATTATGGCATGAATAGTAGAGCGCTGCCAGCATAGGGGTGTGAGCTAAATACCCCCTATACATCTACAGGCAGACTGTACTCAGTGTTATTACCAGGGCCGTATTACTGACACACAGAGGCTGCTGCCAGCATAGGGGTGTGAGCTAAATACCCCCTATATATCTACAGGCAGACTGTACTCAGTGTTATTACCAGGGCTGTATTACTGACACACAGAGGCTGCTGCCAGCATAGGGGTGTGAGCTAAATACCCCCCTATACATCTACAGGCAGACTGTACTCAGTGTTATTACCAGGGCTGTATTACTGACACACAGAGGCTGCTACCAGCATAGGGGTGTGAGCTAAATACCCCCCTATACATCTACAGGCAGACAGTACTCAGTGTTATTACCAGGGCCGTATTACTGGCACACAGAGGCTGCTGCCAGCATAGGGGTGTGAGCTAAATACCCCCCTATACATCTACAGGCAGACTGTACTCAGTGTTATTACCAGGGCCGTATTTGCGACACACAGAGGCTGATGCCAGCATAGGGGTGTGAGCTAAATACCCCCCTATACATCTACAGGCAGAGTGTACTCTGTTATTACCAGGGCCATATTACTGACACACAGAGGCTGCTGCCAGCATAGGGGTGTGAGCTAAATACCCCCCTATACATCTACAGGCAGACTGTACTCAGTGTTATTACCAGGGCCGTATTACTGACACACAGAGGCTGCTGCCAGCATAGGGGTGTGAGCTAAATACCCCCTATATATCTACAGGCAGACTGTACTCAGTGTTATTACCAGGGCTGTATTACTGACACACAGAGGCTGCTGCCAGCATAGGGGTGTGAGCTAAATACCCCCCTATACATCTACAGGCAGACTGTACTCAGTGTTATTACCAGGGCTGTATTACTGACACACAGAGGCTGCTACCAGCATAGGGGTGTGAGCTAAATACCCCCCTATACATCTACAGGCAGACAGTACTCAGTGTTATTACCAGGGCCGTATTACTGGCACACAGAGGCTGCTGCCAGCATAGGGGTGTGAGCTAAATACCCCCCTATACATCTACAGGCAGACTGTACTCAGTGTTATTACCAGGGCCGTATTTGCGACACACAGAGGCTGATGCCAGCATAGGGGTGTGAGCTAAATACCCCCCTATACATCTACAGGCAGAGTGTACTCTGTTATTACCAGGGCCATATTACTGACACACAGAGGCTGCTGCCAGCATAGGGGTGTGAGCTAAATACCCCCCTATACATCTACAGGCAGACTGTATTCAGTGTTATTACCAGGGCTGTATTACTGACACACAGAGGCTGCTGCCAGCATAGGGGTATGAGCTAAATACCCCCCTATACATCTACAGGCAGACTATACTCAGTGTTATTACCAGGGCTGTATTACTGACACACAGAGGCTGCTGCCAGCATAGGGGTGTGAGCTAAATACCCCCTATACATGTACACGCAGACTGTACTCAGTGTTATAAGATCTCCATTGGCTTATTGCTGATTAAATACCTTAACCAACCTTAATTAACTAAGCACTTAACTTATCTAATAAAGAAAGATACGGACACCATAACAGCTTAGATAAAAGGTCACAGCTTTTATTTCTGAATTAATTAATTAATTAGTTCACCTAACCATGGTGGCCAGGATACGCTGCATACTCAGTTCCAGCTTTCAAACTGACAACGACTAAAACGTTCCCCCTAAAGACGCACTTACACCATGAATGTCTCGCCTCCCTCCTAGGCCAGTCTACTCCACGCGCTTCCGTAAAAAAGCGCTCGGGTCCCCTCGTACGAGAAGGAAAGTCTTGTCATGTTACATCGAGGTCCAGCGCCCTCACAACGCTCTCTTGCATCACAATAAAGCCACTGAGATGCAGCTATCTCCCGCCATGCTGCACCTTCCCTGAATAAGGAAAAATTGAAACACAACAAAATACGAACAGCAAAGTTTTGGGCGGGAGGGTGGGCTCCAGAAATCACCAAAGAGGCAGATCAAATGCCAATCACTCCTTTTATACTGATAGCCACAGGCACACCCACAATTCCAGGCATTGGTCAGCTAACAAACCACCTGACCCCTAACCATTTAATCTGCCTAGTAACAAGGCTGTCTAGACAGCCAATCAGCAAAAAACCCAGGATTCTTATTTCACTCATGTCTAGGCAACCTTCGTTTTCTATAAGATCTCCATTGGCTTATTGCTAATTAAATACCTTAACCAACCTTAATTAACTAAGCACTTAACTTATCTAATAAAGAAAGAGTCGGACACCATAACAGCTTGGATAAAAAGGTCACAGCTTTTATTTCTGAATTAATTAATTAATTAATTCACCTAACCATGGTGGCCAGGAGACGCTGCATACTCAGTTCCAGCTTTCAAACTGACTTAAACGGGGAACGACTAAAACGTTCCCCCTAAAGACGCACTTACGCCATGAAGGTCTCGCCTCCCTCCTGGGCCAGTCTACTCCGCGCGCTTCCGTAAAAAAGCGCTCGGGTCCCCTCATACGAGAAGGACAGACTCATCATGTTACATCAAGGTCCAGCGCCCTCACAACGCTCTCTTGCGTCACAATAAAGCCACTGAGATGCAGCGTTCTCCCTCCAAAGCCAGTCCCAATGGAGACTGGCCCACCAGCAAAGGAAAAAAACACTAATCCAAAAAGGCAAGCAACTTCTTAATAAACAACCCTAAACCCAAATTATTAAAATGAACCCCGTCTGGGCGAAAAAATCTAGGTAAATCCGAACCCCAAAAGCTATGCCTGACTACCAAACCACCAAATGACAGGACATGCTTATTCAAAGCTCTGTTGACCTTGCATCTAGCCCTATCCAAAGCCTTGTGATCCCGCTCACCATGCCAAACCATCCGCGGCACTATGTCAGACCATACAATGCGCACATTCGGCCACAACAAGCGAACTGCATCAACCAAGTCTCTTAGCTGAAGGGACAACTCCAAACCTTTCAATTTGCACAGATCATTCCCACCAACATGCAGGACCAACCAATCAGGAACAGCCAATTTCGCTGCAGACTCCTCCAACAAATCTCGCACAGAAGCACAAAGCAAGCCACGCACACCTATCCAGCGAACATTCCTGCCACCCAACAATTCACTGGCACGTCTAGCCAAACCATGCCGTTCAGCCCAATAAATATAGGAATGGCCGACCAGCCAAACCTGCTCTTCTCCAAGGTCTTCCCCTGTAAGGAAAGAACACCCTAACCGTGAGCCACCGCACCAAAACCAAACTGCACACAACAAAATGAACACACAGCAACTAACCTAGCCAGGATGCAATGGGGAAACAAGTAACCCGAGTGAAGGAGAAAAACTAAAAAACCTTACCCGTGAACCAAGTTGGGCCAGATAATGGCTCCCGGGAAGAAAAACTAAAAAATTCCTTCACACCCCCACTTATCGAATGCTAACCATTCGTTAACTGGACGGTAAACAACATTTTCAGGTTGTTGCAGGAGCGCACCTACAGCTTATCGCATCAAACATACGTCTTATATGCAGAGGACCTCCACCTCCCGATCTTTTGAATATCACTTGCGGACGCTCCTTCTACCGCTGCACTAGTGGCGGCACCAATCCTGAAGGAATGAGTCCCGTAACTAGCGCCATCTAAGCCTAATGCCACTAAGCTACGCCGAAGAGCAGCAGCGAATTGAAATTTAGAAAGAGGGGACAGATTTGAGTGCACCAGCCATTGGGAACCACCTGCAGGGTGACCAGCCATAAAGCGGCAAGCCGTACTGGGCAAACCGAAGAGTCATCCTGTTTATGCAAAGTAACCCACCTGCCCCGGCCTAACTGATCCATCTTGGAAAACCGCAGTTTACACAAAACGGATGACTCCTGGAACACGATGTCTCCCATCATGAACCCTGAGGACACCGAGGACTTGCTGGAAGCTACAATCTCACTGACCCTAAAAGCCCCAAAAAACGCGACTGCAAAAGCTACTCGGAATGACGAAGCCTCGAAGAATCCGAAGCCACACTATCCATCACACCCAGCAAGCGACCAAGGAGATGGAGATTGATAGGCCTGCGGGAGTCGGCCCTGGCGGGAAACTCCTTGGCCCAACCTTTAAGGGCTTTAGAAAGGATGAACGATTTGGTGGGATCTGGTAAACCTTTTAATTTACTAAAGAAAGAAATCCCCACCAGAGCCGAAGTCATGGAAGCCTTGGAACGACCTTGCTGGTAATGCCCCCACACAAACTTAGACATCAACTCTGAGGGAGACTTACCCGGCTGAGGGCTTAGTGCACAAAAAGCCTGCCAGTCTTGCCACGACGCAGCTTAAGCCCTCCGAGTTGCTGGAGCCAGCGACCTCTGCGCCAGGCCCTCTATTCCGGCCTGATAATCTGCCATACAAAAGGAGGGCAAGGTAACCCAACTGCAGAAGCCGCCGGCGCCAGCAATCGGAAACGGGAGAGTTGAAACCGGGACAATGCATCAGCGATCGCATTATGCACCCCAGGGACGTGGCACGCACAGAACCTAATGTTGGACTCTAAGCAATGCAAAACCAAATGCCTAAGGAGACGCAAAGCCGGGGGAGAGGAGGAACGCTGATTGTTGATGGCCTGAACTACGCCTAGATTGTCACACCAGAAAACTACATGTTGACTGGCCAAACGATCCTTCCATAGCTCGACTGCCACTATAATGGGGAAAAGCTCCAACAAAAGCAAATTACTAGTAAGACCCTCTAAACGCCAATCAGGAGGCCAGGACGCTGCGCACCACTCCCCGTTGAAAAAGGCCCCAAAACTGGAGGACCCAGCCGCATCGTTGAAAAGCTATAAAGTGGCATTCGACACTGGAGCAGCAGGCCAAATGCGTTCACCGTTAAACCGAACCAGAAAACTAGACCAGGTTCGAAGATCTTCCTTAATCTCGGAAGACAAACGAACGTAGTGATGCGACTGGCTCACCCCGGCCGTGGATCTCTCCAACTTTCTGCAAAAAACCCTATCCATGGGAATTATGCGACAAGCAAAATTCAATGACCCCAGCAAAGATTGGACCATGTGCAATTTTATGCTATCTGTTCCTAAGCAAAACGCAATCTGCACGAGCAACCAGCCATCGTGTCAATCTCTATACCCAGGTAAGAAAGACAAGATGAGGGGCCCTCTGACTTGTCGTGCGCAACAGGAACCCCCAAAACTCTAAACAAAGCTGTGGCAGAAAATAGGAGATCCGTACAAACCTCGCTCCCTCCTGTACCTATAAAGAGAAAATCGTCAAGGTAATGCGCAACACCAACATGACCAGTGCCCGCTACTGTGCACCAATGTAAAAACGAACTGAACTTCTCAAAATAGGCACAGGAGACCGCACAGCCCATGGGCAGACATTTATCCACAAAGAAATTACCCCCAAGTCTAAAACCCATATACTGCATTGCGTCTGGATGTAATGGTAACAAGCGAAATGTGGACTCAACATCTAACTTTGCCAGCAAAGCGCCCACACCAAAACTACGGACTAAACCCAAGGCATCGTCAAAGGACTGATAAACCACACTGCAAGCCGAATCGGGTATAGCATCATTAACCGAATTACCATGGGGGTAGGATAAATGTTGAATAAGCCGAAACTTCCTGGGCGCCTTCTTAGGGACCACCCCTAAAGGCGAGATGCAAAGATTCGGCAAGGGAGGAGAAGGAAAAGGACCCTCCATCCTGCCCAGCAAAACCTCAGAATCCACCTTAGCTCGCAACACTTGAGAGAATTCCGGGGCAGAACGTAAATTGCGGGGCGCATTAATGTGCAGAGGGCCAGAAATGGGTAAACCGAAGCCAAATTTAAAACCATCCCAAAGAAAGGCAGCAGCCTCTCTATCAGGATAACGAGCTAACCACTTAGTAAGTTCCGGCAAACAAATGGGTGACATAGCTTTAACTAACTGTCTTGGAGTTATCGGCCCTATCATGCCCCCCGGCTCCGGAGCCACGACGGCAATCCTTGGCCGGATGCTCCCCGTTGCGAATGCGACAGGAGTGACGAAAACGACAAGAGGTGCCACGAGAACACCTCGAGTCATTGAAGGCGAAACACTTCCCTCTCGTCACCCCCGACGCACCAGTCCTAATAGAAGCAACCTTGCGGGGGGGTGCTGCGTCCGAGGGAGGCCGACGCTGCTGCGGAACCTCGAGCCAAACCTCGACATCTTTCACACCAAAAGGGACTATGCGACTACCCTCATGCTTACGCCTGAACTGGCAATCATAATCCTTCCACGATGTACCCCGTGACCGAGCGAAAATATCATGCACCAAGTAAATGTACCTGATAACATTCTGATGTTGCTCCGGTCGCGTTTCTAAATAACACGCTGCAAAAATAAGCATGCCTTTTAGCCAGGAATTGTAACCGCAGTAACTATCCTCACCAATCCCTCCTGGCTTTTTAGCCTGAGTTAGACCCTTCTTCATCTCGTCCGTGAGGGTGAAGAAATCAACAAACTTACCCCTACGGATTCGCTCTCTAACACTTTTGCGCAACCCCCGGAGAACCGCAGTATTTGCGCAATGAAAAGAATCCGCTCCAGGCGGTGGCTCAACATGGACGGAGGCCACACCAGTCTTATTCTTGCCCTGAGTCTTCTTAGCCAAACGCCGTGCCACTAATCTAGCAATCTTGCCCCGGGGAACCAGACGAATGAGAGGATGATGCAGAAAAAGAAGAAGACGAGGATGTGTCATACTCACCAGCACCTGGATGCGGCACCGAACTTCCCGAAACTTCACGTGGAGGGTCCACCGAAACTGCATCAAAGTCCACCTCTACACGCACAGGAACAGGAACCGCGACCACCCCCACGATATCCTGAATGATCGACGTCGCCGACAGATCTGAAACTGGAACAGCAGCGTGAGGAACCGAAACAGTAACTGGTGGAACAGAGAGCGGGGGGGGGAGGGGTGGTGGGGGTGAAAGGGGGGACAACGGAAGAAGTGGGGGGCTGGGAGGAAACAGGGGGGGGAACGGGGGGGTATGAAAAGGGGGGACAGCGGTGGATGAAGAAGGTATAGAAGGAGCAGAAAAAGAGGGGGCAGTACGAGCAAAGGTGGAAATGGGGGGCATGGGCACCAGAGGTGGGTGAGGAAAAGTGTTGGAAACAGGGTGTTGAATGACTGGAGCAGGGGGAGGGAAGGATTGCCAGGGAGAAGGGGCTGTAAAAGGGGGGGTTGCCAATTAGGATAACCAGGGGGAAAAGAAGGAGAAACATACGGGGAATAAATGGAAAAATGGGGGGCAGAGGAAACAGAAGAAATGACGGGCGGAGCAGGGCCAGCGCTCCAAGAAGGATGAGCCCAGGAAGAAAAGGAAACAGGGGGGGGAGATGTGAGCCAACTAAGGAATTTGGCGGATATGAACCTGCCAACCAGGGAATCGGCTGAGAGAGAGGGGTACAGAAAATAGAGGGGGGGCAATAACATTAGGCAGGGCATGCTGCCTGCTGTCCTGTGTGGAGGCAAAGGTGGCAGGAGGCTGAAAATATGGGCTGGATCCCACCATTGAAGTGGGACCCAAAATGGCCGCTGAATTTAAAATGGCCGCCGGACCCGCCGTACAAACGGGACCAGGGGGCCATGGGGATGGTGTAATGGATGAAATCCCCCGCCCACTGTAACCAGCGGGGGAAGCAAGCGCAAAAGGGGTGGGGCTTGATGGAGCAGCGTACGCGGCATGGAATGGAGGCAAGATCCCAGCGGGGGAGGCAGGCGCCGGAGGAGCGGGAACAAGCGGAGCCACAGCCGCAGCATGGAAGGGTGAGAGACCAGCCGCCGGAGGCGCGGGGACATAAGGAGCCGCAGCCGCTGCAAGATATGGGGGGCAGCTCACAGCGGGAGAGGCGGGCGCCGGAGGAGGGAGGACCGAAGGAGCCACAGCCGCGGCCCGATCCAGAAGAGGTAACCCAGCGGGGGGGCCAGCTCAGAATGAGCTGGGGACGCTGGAGCTGTAGGCGCAACCAGCGGGAGGGGGGGTTGCTGGCAGGGGAAGCGGGCGCGCTACTGCCTGCTGAACTGAGACCGACAGGGGAACCAGGAGGGCAGGCAAGGATCCGCTGGGAGGGAGTAACGGGAAGGCCAGATGGGGGGAGTGTGGACACACAGAAGAGCTGGCAGGGGCAGCCCTGAGTGGGTGGGAGAACTCAGCCAGCCGGCTGGGAAGGGGGGCAGACCTCTTGGGATGGGGCATGATGAGCAGGGTTGGTATAAAGGAAGTAAAATGGAATGGATAATACTAATGGCAAGGGATAGAACCAAGAAACACAGGGAGTGACACTTAGCTGTACTCCAGAAATCACCAAAGAGGCAGATCAAATGCCAATCACTCCTTTTATACTGATAGCCACAGGCACACCCACAATTCCAGGCTTTGGTCAGCTAACAAACCACCTGACCCCTAACCATTTAATCTGCCTAGTAACAAGGCTGTCAAGACAGCCAATCAGCAAAAACCCCAGGATTGTTATTTCACTCATGTCAAGGCAACCTTCATTTTCTATTACCAGGGCCGTATTACTGACACACAGAGGCTGCTGCCAACATAGGGGTGTGAGCTAAATACCCCCCTATACATCTACAGGCAGACTGTACTCACTGTTATTACCAGGGCCGTATTACTGACACACAAGGGCTGCTGCCAGCATAGGGGTATGAGCTAAATACCCCCTTATACATCTACAGGCAGACTGTATTCAGACCCTAAAACATTTCCCAGTAAGAACCCGGTACATGGGGGGTCATGACCGCAGATAAAGGGGCATGGTAATCGGTAAAGGGGCATGTCCATGGGGGCTGGAGGCATCGGACGCTGGCTAGTTTAGAACATGCAGTAATATACTGCATGTTCTGTATACCGGTGCTGGCGGTCAGGGCAGAGAAGCACGGAGGTCGGCTATCACTCAGCAGCACTGCTTAACAAATCTGTTGAGTGTACCAACCCGGTACAAAACGGTACAGCCCCATTTGCCGGTACAGACCATTAGAAAACGGTACTGTACTGGCTAAAACGGTATAGTTGGAGGGTATGTGTATTCAGTGTTATTACCAGGGCCGTATTACTGACACACAGAGGCTGCTGCCAGCATAGGGGTGTGAGCTAAATACCTCCTATACATCTACAGGCAGACTGTATTCAGTGTTATTACCTGGGCCATATTACTGACACACAGAGGCTGCTGCCAGCATAGGGGTGTGAGCTAAATACCCCCTTATACATCTACAGGCAGACTGTATTCAGACCCTCCAACATTTCCTAGTAAGAACCCGGTACATGGGGGGGCATGACCGCAGATAAAGGGGCATGGTAATCGGTAAAGGGGCATGTCCATGGGGGCTGGAGACATCGGACGCTGGCTAGTTTAGAACATGCAGTAATATACTGCATGTTCTGTATACCGGTGCTGGCGGTCAGGGCAGAGAAGCACGGAGGTCGGCTGTCACTCAGCAGCGCTGCTTAACAAATCTGTTGAGTGTACCAACCCGGTACAAAACGGTACAGCCCCATTTGCCGGTACAGACCATTAGAAAACGGTACTGTACTGGCTAAAACGGTATAGTTGGAGGGTATGTGTATTCAGTGTTATTACCAGGGCCGTATTACTGACACACAGAGGCTGCTGCCAGCATAGGGGTGTGAGCTAAATACCTCCTATACATCTACAGGCAGACTGTATTCAGTGTTATTACCTGGGCCATATTACTGACACACAGAGGCTGCTGCCAGCATAGCGGTGTGAGCTAAATACCCCCCTATACATCTACAGGCAGACTGTACTCAGTGTTATTACTAGGGCCATATTATTGACACACAGAGGCTGCTGCCAGCATAGGGGTGTGAGCTAAATACCCCCCTATACATCTACAGGCAGACTCTACTCAGTGTTATTACCAGGGCCGTATTACTGACACACAGAGGACGCTGCCAGCATAGGGATGTGAGCTAAATACCCCCCTATACATCTACAGGCAGACTGTACTTACACACATTACACACATCCGTAATGTTTAGCAAGACTGTGAAACCATCGGTAACAGCGAGTACCATCGCAGCCTCACGCACACTTGCTCTGACCTTACTCAGGAATTGCTAACTTCCACGCACGCTATGAGGCCTCAGGCTGTGTAGGGCATTGCAGTGGCTAAATTATGCATGCCCCTGTAACGGTGTTCAAACGTGCTGACACACCTGCGTTTCACCGACCACCCCCCTGTCACCACCCCAAATGGTACTTCTTGTCAGTCACTCTGTGATGGGTCTGCGTAGTCACACCCGATGGCAGTGGCTAGTTTGCGCGATGCATCTGCATGCGCACAATGCAACAATTGGCCGGTTGCGTGCGAATTAGCAACTGCGATCCTTGCTGCATCAGGCCCTGTGTTGTATGCAGATTCACAGCATCCAGTTTGTGTCTTGGTTCTTGTGATATTCAAATAAATCCTTATTTAATATCAAGATTGAGTATACCAGGTATACAGGGAATCAGTATGTAATACCGCCGGCCGTACCCTAACTCTCCCTTCCCCTAGCCTAACCCTAACCCTCCTGGGGGGGTGCCTGACCCTAGGTCCTCCATGGGAGCCCCTAACCTACCTCTCCCCCCCGCAGCTGTCCGCGCCTGGCACCCGACTTATCTTTGATCGGTATGCCAGGCATCGGGCTCCTGAGGTAGGTCTAATAACAGGCGTCGGGATTTCAACACCTGTCATTAGTACCTTGCCGGGATTTGACAGTCGGGAAGCCGGTGATCGGCATTGTGACCGTTGGCTTCCTGGCTGCATCCCGTATATAGTGACTAGTTACATTCATCTACTAATTCCAACATTGAGTTTTACGTGTTTGTGTCAGAGTATTTCTGGCCTCAGCTTATGCAGGCTGGCCAGCTTGTGAGCCCAGGAAACTGTGTCCGTGGACGCAGCCCCTTAACTTGCCGCTCCTGAAAAACGAGGCAGACACGCCCATTTCCGGGAACGCCATCCGTCCCCGACCCTTAAATGTCAGTCACGCACAGGCATAGAAGGGGCTGTGGAGCTGATTCAGACCCGCTCGCTAGGATGCATTCACTCGTAGCTGGCTGATAGTCGCTTTCTGCGCATGCACGAATCACTGCGAGAGATTGGGAAGCGTTCGCTCGCTGCGCATAGACTGCCCAGCAGAGTGAGTGATAGGAGAAGCCATTTGTGGGTGGTGACGGGGGCTGGCCGCTAGAAATTGGGGAGTGGAGGTGCAAACGCAGATGTGCCTGAGCATCCCAACGCCGTTTAAGAGGCGTGCATAATTAACCGGCAGCTACATTGTACACATCACCTGGTTGTATATCACACTGAAGTGATCGCAGTACTTGCGGCAGGGTATGGTCAACCTCAAGCGCTGCGATTGCATCCGATGGTGCTCAATGAGCCAATGGTTTCATGCACTTCCTGGAGATGACGTGCGCTAGTGGGCGTCTTATAACAGGCTGATGGGCATCTTATAACAGGCTGGTGGGTGTCTGCATTCTCAAAGTGATCGCACGCTAAGACATAGTGGGCGTGCTTATGCCTTGCCGTGTGATCGCCTGCCTTGCTGGATGTGTGCTGGATTTGCATACGCTGGGTGTGAAAGAACACATCTAATGAGCGGGTGTGAATCGGGCACTGTGTGCGATCACGCAGGACCTGTCCTGTATATTCGTAGCATGGGTCCTGCACGTGCAGATTCCCGATAATTGGAAATTGGCATTGCACGTAATCTCCTTGACAGCTATTGTTGAAAGCAAAATGCCAGGTGCCACGGTCCCTCAATCTGCATATAGTCATTTCCTTTACACGTATTTGCTCTCAGTAGGGAGACCGTATAGCTTCTTGTGACTCCCTCTGCTGTAAACCTGATTATACGGGATCTGCCATGGTTACGTCTATATTTGCCCTAGATTGGCACAGCTCTCCACTTCTATGCTGGGAATCACGGTGTCACAAACAGTGCCTGCACCCTTGTGCCAAACTAAGCAGCCATTAGCTATTGATACCTGCTCTTTGGCTGCTCAGTGCAGGGGCAGAACTATGGGAGACAATGGAGGTGCCTGCCGCCGGGCGCCAGCACTGAAGGGGCACCTTCTTCATTGCCCACAATATATTCTACCCACTTAGGGCTGTAAATATGTACCCGGAGTGTACCGTCACGGCCACCCAATACATGGCACCTCTTCCTGGCACCTGAGAAGCTACCACAACCATATACTAGTGGAGGGCTCCATGTCAGACCATCAGCTGCCGCTTCTGTCTATCTATAGCCTGTCCCTGCTCATTGGTGTCGCTGCCCCTCAGCAGCTTCTTATGCCAGTGTGACACATATTGCGCCAACCCCCCTCACCCACAACTACCTGTCCCACGTTCCCTTGGTGGCAGCCCTAGCCACAAACCTGTGCAGCAGTCCCAGCGCCCCCCTCTCACCCACAACTCGCTGGTGGCAGCTCTAGCCGCAGACTTGTGCAGAGGGCCAGAGCATAATTGCGGCTGCAGATCTTCCAGGACCTGAATGTTAAGAAGGATGCACAAGATAGAGCTGCAAGTAAGATGGCATGGGAGGCGGGTGCCTGGGGCACCAGTGACTGAATATGGGGGCAGATCTTTGATGAAGTAATCTTCCCGGCATGTGAAGTAGGCGGCAGTAGATTGGGAATTTTGTGATTTGTAGCCCCACCACAGTGGCAGTCTTACAGTATCTTGACTCAAACTCAGACCTCATACTCCCATATCAGGTTGTTTCCCCCTCCATCAGTGGTATCAGGTGGCTTTCCCCTCCATCAGTGGTATCAGGTGGCTTTCCCCTCCATCAGTGGTATCAGGTGGCTTTCCCCTCCATCAGTGGTATCAGGTGGCTTTCCCCTCCATCAGTGGTACCAGGTGGCTTTCCCCCTCCATCAGTGGTACCAGGTGGTTTCCCCTCCATCAATGGTACCAGGTGGTTTCCCCTCCATCAGTGGTATCAGGTGGTTTTCCCCTCCATCAGTGGTATCAGGTGTTTTCCCCTCCATCAGTGGTATCAGGTGGTTTCCCCTCCATCAGTGGTATCAGGTGGCTTTCCCCTCCATCAGTGGTACCAGGTGGCTCTCGCCTCTATCAGAAGGACTATGAGCCTCATACTAATTGCACTATACAGGTCACTATCTTATCTGTGACTAATGTATACAGATGTGTCCAGCTGGTTTGTTGTTCGTATCGCAGCGTATTGCGCCATGCATGGCGTGAGACACCCTCACGCGATCGGGAATGTGCAATAGTGTCATTCAATCCTATGGATGTGCAAGTGCATCTCCATATAACTTAATGGAGACGCGATCCCGGACGCGCAATAGCGTACTGTGGCACGTGGCTGTATATACTATATGATAGATAGACAGATAAATAGATAGATAGATATGAGATAGATAGATAGATAGATATGAGATAGATAGATATGAGATAGCTAGATATGAGATAGATAGATAGATAGATAGATAGATATGAGATAGATAGAGAGATAGATAGATAGATATGAGATAGATAGATAGATAGATAGATAGATAGATATGAGATAGATAGATAGATAGATAGATAGATATGAGATAGATAGATAGATAGATAGATAGGAGATAGATAGATAGATAGATAGATATGAGATAGATAGATAGATAGATAGATAGATAGATAGATAGATAGATAGATAGATAGCTGTAACGGAATATGTGATAAATACAATCCGTGTATACAGACACCAGCTACTGGCACAGGGGCCCGAGGGTAACACAACCACACTGCAGCCATTATAGATAGAGTACACCCATGGCTGACATGGAACAATACTTTGTAGCATGGGACCGGATTCTGATGTAGACACAGGACACATGGCTACTAGGTCTGTGGTCAACCCGGCGATGTGTAATAGGCTAATGCTGCAGGAAACGTTTGACGGTAATAGACACCTCCTGTCAGCATCTGCGATCTGAGTGCTGTATCCGAAGACTCAACCGCAAATCACCATGGCAACAATTAATCGCAGCTTCAGGCCAGCTGAGAAAGCCAAAGGCTTCTCACTATGGCGTCTTACCTGCATTGCTGAGGCCAGGAAATCTGCGTCTTTCCACACTGAGACTGGCCGAGCCAATCCCAGGAAATGGGGGAGACATGACTCCGTTTCCGAACACAGGCCGGGACAGCCCCCTCCCCGGTTGGGCACTAGGGGGAGGGTTATGATTCGTAGGTAAGAATTAGGATTTGGGATAGTGGGAAAAATACTCACCGGATCTCTGCTGTTGACAAGTCACCGAAATAAAACATCTCCACATGTGACCCGGATAGAGTCGCTGCGGCTAGGAGTAGATAAGACACTACTAGGCCACCAGGGACAGTTATCATGTCGACGTATTATCCGTGTAGGCATGATGAATGTTGACAGCTGTCGGCAACTCATACCACACCCAGGCGCTATTGTGGCACCCCACCAACACCCTGTGTTCCTACCCATGCTGATGTGCCTCTATGAAAATGTTAAATATTAATGTGACTCCTGCCATTGTCTAATATAGGGCACGATTTAACTGGTTTCATTAAGGTTCAGGGACTATTTGCACTGCCTCCTCAGCGGTGGTGGACGTTAGGGGACCAGTGAGTACTGTAGCAGGCTCAAGGATTTGACCTAGAGAAAGATGGCAGTTGGTGTGGGCAGTTGGTGTGGGCAGTTGGTGTGGGCAGTTGGTGTGAGCAGTTGGTGAGGTAGCTGGACAGGAGAAGGGGCTGCGCTGCCTTGATGCTTACCTGAGTGCTGCAGCCGTACTCCGGGACAAGCAGCGGAGGTCTCTGAGGCGGGGAACATCCAATGGGACTAAGCAGTGTTATCCGGGGAGGTTCTGAGAACAATCAGCATAAGAGAGGTGTGTCGGATGACCCCCAAGGGAGTGCCTCAGCGGAGCTACAGAAATATAGAGACTGAGCTTGTAAAGGAGCCGGAGGTAAGAAAGCTGCTGCACCCTCCCAAATAGACACTCAGTGACATTGGCGCTTATTAACTGGAGGCCTACAGTTGTCCACCGTTACATATGCACAGCAGTCCCTGCAGAGATCAGCGTGGGGTTTATAGACTGCATCATAATAATAAGAGTAACCCCCTGAATCCGCATATTGGAGATTAGGTACAACAGGTACCAGCAGTGTTAGGGCGACACTTCAGTGCCAGCACCTGTAATACTATGAGTATGAACTAAGGTTGCTAAGCAGAGAAGGAACTGACTGTAATACCAACACCATCGCAGCAGGATAATATACAGAGGATTACAGTGTTGCATTAAATACAGACAAGTACTGTAGCTGGAGCAGTTTAAGAACTGTTCTTCATATCCCGGGCAACGAAGGGTGCACCCTATTAACTATTTCAGCGCTGAACTAGCAGTATATGAGACATGTAAAGTGCAGTAGTGTGAGGAAAACATTTTCCTGAAAAGGTGTAAAGAAAAGTAACACAACTTTGCAATTGTATCCTTGATGTAAACTTGTCCGTTTATCATTCTCACGTGAGGTTTTTGTATATATTTTAGAGATGTTAGGGGAATTGCAAAATTAGTCATTTGTTAATTGCCACTAGAGCATACTTACCCATTTATAGTTTGCAGGTTCGAAGTTCAGAGTTCGCTAGTGATCTGCAGGTTCCTGAAAAATAAAATAAACATAAGAAAGGATTCACTATTGCCATCTTTATTGTTATACTATGTTGTCTGATTACATTATGAATAAACTCATAGTTTAGGGTATAACAAATTGGCGTCCGCGAACAGGATACGACCAGAAAATGTCAGCACCTCAGCCTCTTGCATCGACCACGGGCCGGAGACGATTACCTCCCTCTCCAGGACAGAGAGCTTCACCATCAACAAATGCCTCACCCAGCAGTGGTATGGTACATATGACACAGACATCACCCATTACGATGCCATACTATTTTGGGGCTCCATGGTTACCCATGTATTCAGGGGAGATATGCACACAGGGTGCAAGCACTATTAAAGAATTTAAGGACAAAATGCGATCAATGTTCAAATTATATCCACTGAATGATGAACAAAGAGTGGAAATAGTCATTGGACAGTTGAAAGGAGCTGCTTTGCAAGAGGTGAAAGCGTGGGCAGATGATGAAAGAAAAACAGCGGAGGATATTTTCAAAAAGTTAGAAAGTATATTTGACTCAAGGACAGTCTCTGAACTTAGAAGACGTTTGTATGCTAGGAAACAGCAACCTCAAGAGTCACTGAGAGAATTTGCTCTGGGCCTACAGGAAGCTATGAGGGACATCCAAGCACGAGAATCGAGGGAAGTAGAATGTGTCGACGAGACTCTAATTAATTTATTTATCGAAGGGGCGCGAGGAGAAGCCATACGGACCCAGCTCAGAATGTGGAGACATCAGAATCCTATATGCCCATTCTCCAAGTTCAAGGAAGCAGTATTAGATATTCTTGGGCTCAATCAGAATGCTGATCTTGAATTTGACTCATCTATAGAACAGTGGGAAGTTGGATATTCTAGAGAAGCCAAACCATATATGACGCCAGACACTACGTCGCCTAAGGAAATAGTCACCCAACAAGTACAGTCTGGTCAAGATCTGATCGGAATTTTTACTAGTGCTGTCACTGAAATCATGAAGGAGATAAAAGTGATTCGGCAAGAGCAGGCTGGAGCAAAATGCAGAGACTGTCACCAAGAGCATGGGGGAAGGAACCAGTCTTACTGGGACAGTCCTCGAGAGACAGGTCGACGTCCAACAGACCAATTTGATACACAAGGGAGGCCTATCTGCAGAAAGTGCTGGCAAAGTGGCCACATTGAACGCTATTGCATCCAGAGACAGCCTGAGGACCAGCCCTCAGGAGAGACAAAAAGAATAGTTCCAAAAATGGAAGAAGGGCAACCCAGAGATGCGAGTCTGAGCCCAATAGTACAGAACAAAATAAAATTTATGAGCACGCCAACTGCAGGGAATGTTACATCAGCTATCGCAAAAAGGATTTCAGGAAAGGTTGTATGGTTCCACATGCAATGAGGCTATGGATTCATAAATCGAGATGACACCAAGAGCGATATTTTTGTACATTACTCGGCCATCCTAAAGAACAACCCAAGCAAATATCTTCGAAGTCTGGGAGATGGGGAGTTGGTAGAGTTTTACGTGGTTGAAGGAGAGAAAGGTGCAAAGGCCACTAATGTAACTGGTCCTGGTGGAGTTCCAGTCCAAGGCAGAAAATATGCATCAAGCCACAACCGTTATTGGCATTATCCGCATCGTAGAGGTCCTCCACATAACTATCGACACAGTGAAGGTAAAAAGAATCTAGAAGAAGTAGAAAGAGTGGCAGAGGAAAAGAGGGTTAATCAACAACGGCCTTACTGGAGGAGTCGCTACCCATCCTACTGGCTAAAGAGACCATACGGACACAAACAATATCCTGATCTCCCAGAGCGTGGTGAAAGGCTGGATGGAGTGTTTGGTAAAGATGTAGGAACGCAAAATATACAGGTGTGCCAGTACCAGCAAGAAATAGTCCGGCCAACATCTCCTCAAGAATCACAAGCAAAGAGTCGACCAAGAGTGTATGACAGCGCTTCTTATATGCTCCTCTGCAATCAACAAGAGTTGAGTACAGCTGTACATAAAGAAGACACAAAGAAAGCTCCGGACTCACCCTTAGCAGAGAGGTTGGGGTCCCCTGAACAGAATTGCCTGGATTCTGTTATGGAAATATCGAAATCTGTTGTTCTGGAGGAGCCATGTCTTGTATTCAAAGAGCCCTTACTGTCTATGCCATCAGAGTATAAATTCCCAGTCCATGAGTATACTGAACTAAGTTCAAGTGAAATAGCATTAATTATGCAAAGAGTTCTGGGAAAATCGAAAAAGGAAAACAAGAATGCCCCGCATATTCAATGTAGACACTAACCTTTTGAGGTAGAGTGTTCAAAAGTACATAACTTGAAGAAACTTTGTGTTAATATGTAACAAATGTAGTAATCTGTTATGCTATTGTTACATTATAGCAAGGAGCTAAAGTTTTCTAGACTTACCTGGTAATTGTAACTAATTGTGATCTACGTCATGCAATGAAAGAATGTACCTAATATGTATTGTTATACTATGTTGTCTGATTACATTATGAATAAACTCATAGTTTAGGGTATAACACTATAATCCTGACCTTAGCTGTTGTATTATGTGGATTTAATGAATTGTGTAAATAGTACATTCTAGATAAGGACTGAATATAACATAGTAATAAACCTCATAGTCAGTCACACCTGTGCACGATTCAGTTAGCGAGTGACTCAGGGCCTGATTCAGACCCGCTCACAAGCGCATAGCACTCGCAAGTGAGTTGATGGTGGGCCAGTGCGCACGCTGTGCGAGCCCCGGAGCGAGTGACAACTTCACTCGCTCCGGGGCTCGCAACAAAATGGGGCGGCTCGCCCCGTTTTGTAGGCGGGTAGGGGGGTGGCTGCACAAATGGAGGTGTTCCCGAAGGAACGCCTGCCAACTGTGGGCGGCCCTACTGACATCACAGGTGCGAACCAGCCGCTGTGACCGGGAAGCGATCGCAGTGAGCGCACAGTCTCAGCATGAAGTGATTGGCAAGAAGTGGCCATTTGGGGATTGTGATGGGGGGTGGCCAGTGAAATGCAGGTGTGCCAGTACGTTTGAACGCCGTTACAGGGGCGTGCAGAAAATTAGCCAATGTGACCGCAATGCTATCATGCGCACTGTGGTGTATACACATGCGCAGTATACCCCTTAGACCGATATGCGTACGCGGTTACATTTGCGATCCATGCTGGATCAGGCCCAATAGTCTGTAGCTGATATAAGTAACCACAAATTCAAGTATGTGCAATTAGATTATTCATAAATGCATGAGGACTATGGGGCCTATTCATCACACAATAAATGGCCGGTAACCATGAGGAAACACTATTATTCCTCATATTTAGGTTACCGGGCCAGGTACCAGAGTTTGCTTGTAGGAAAAAGCGCCATCTTCATATGGGAAGGAGATCCCAATGGATCCCTCTGCCACCTCCTTGCTGCCTCCCCTGTGGCACCATTGTCATACGCAGTGAGTTTTGTCACTCGTTGTGAATGATAAAACTCATTGATAAATAAGGCCCTTTATCTGTCCATAATATAGCAGACAATGTAATCACAGAGATCCGGGTCACTATCACTAATACACTTCTGTGGAACATCTTATCATTGTGCCTATTGCCTAATTTGTAGATAGTATTCGCTTATACCACCTTCCCCCTAGATGCCAATTGGGACATCACTGGGAATGCATTGGACCCACTGCTCTACTCTTTAGCATTGCCTGGGCCTCTCACCTCTGGGCCCCATAGCAGCCAAACCATTTGCTGATAAGTCAAGCTAATTGCAGGTTTTCTCAGTAGACCTAAAAAACAGGACAACTGATATGCATATGACAAAGTCTTCCACCACAATTACTGCCTCATGTACTTGTTAATGTTACTATTAGTTCCTTTATGAAATGCAGCATTTTAGACTCAGTGGCCCTTTAAGTCATGTTGTATCCATGACAACAGCACTAAAACATTAGTCATCAAAGGTTGTCATTGTGACATCACTTGAGATTTTTCAACCTGGCTAAGAGCTCTGGAGTCTTATGATATAACAGCCAGACCACTGATGAGCATAAGACTTTAGTTGCATTTCTTTATTGATTTCATTAGTTAGTTAGTTATACATATATTTATTTTATTATATTATACTTAGCATTAGATATAGGCAGTAGGATAAGTTGTTTTTAGATTTTATATTTTTTTTATATTTATATATATTTCATTTATTTATTATATTATACTTAGTATTAGATATAGGCAGTAGGATAAGTTGTATTTATATTTTCTATTTTTTTCTATTTATATATATTTCATTTATTTATTTTATTATATTATACTTAGAATTAGATATAGGCAGTAGGATAAGTTTATTTATATTTATAGTTTATTATATTTTTCATTTTTCTATTTATATATATTTCATTTATTTTATTATTTTCTACTTAGAATTAGTTAGTATTTTATTATATTTTCTATATTTTTTTACTTTTTAGATAGATTTTAGTTTTATTTAGTTTATTTAGGACTTATACTCTTCAGTCTTTGCTGGTTGTGAGTGACAAGCAGAGTTATGGACAGTGGGTAAGTACCATAAGCGAGTCATTACAATAGTAAGCTATAGGGTGAGTAATAATAGGGGGTCACGCTGGTAAGGGGATATAAATAATGTATAGGTGACTGTGCACATAGTAGAGTCAGATATTATGCGGACATACAATACCACTGATTTCTGCAGGCCAGTATAGAGGGTACAGATTTGTAACTAAGGGTCTGCTTACTAAGCCTTGGGTGGAGATAAAGTGTATGAAGGTAAAGTACCAGCCAACCAGCTCCTAACTGTCATTTTTCAAACACAGTCTGTGGCATGGCAGTTAGGAGCTGATTGCTGGCACTTTATCCCCGTCCACTTTATCTCCATCCAAGGCTTAGTAAATATACCCCTAACTTTGTTATAGTTTTAGATCTAATATTCTCTTTGAAAAAATAAATATAACAGAATGTACTTAGTCATAGAGCCAATATGACTCTCACAATGATTCCACATGCAAATCATCATTATCTGGGACAAAGTATATAACTAAGATTAAAGCACATTTACAGAGGAATGACCTGATCTGTGGGTGGCTGCAGAGTTTCCACCTGCAAAACCATTTGTATTACTATTAGCACTTAGGAGAGGCCACTAATTGGGGATTGCTGTTATACTCTCATTAGGATGACATTATAACCTTACATTATGAGGGTATTCAATATGAAACGTTAACTTCACTGTCGAAGTTAACGTTTCATATCGGAGTTTTTACCTGCGTTAAAGTATCGGGCGCGCGCCTGCTTATCCCCGTATTCAATATAAAATTAACGAAAACGGGAACCTCCGAAGTTGGATTTCCGTAAAGTTACAAATTTTTCCTTAAAAAATTGTAAGACCCCCCCTAAAGTAGTAAAAACATGGGGGATCACTATGGGTACCCCCGTTTTAGCCGTTAAATGAAAGTCGGGGATTTAAATAGCCGCAGCAGGTGTTTTTTTCCCGACATTGAAGAAGTGTTGCAGAAGAGCACTTAGGTTATTTTTTTCGTTTTTTTAAGTGGTCCCATCAAATTTGGGGTACATGAAAATGGGTACTAGCATATTTTTAAGTCCCTAAAGTCAGTTTTTTTAAATTCTGCATTTGTGCACCTGCCGCTATAAATCTATTCTACAATACACCTGCCCCATACATGCAGAATAGCCCTGAACCTATTTCCCTATTGTTAAACAATTTTTTCCCAATTTTTTTTCTTTTCACCCCAATTTTTTATTTCATTTTTTGGGATGTCCCTAATTTTTTTTTTTTTTTACACAGTTCTTTTTTAAATGTCATTCCCAGGGGTGCAGGCTATTTTTTTTAAGCCTGCACCCCTAAACCCCAATTCTGCCTGCACTTTTTTTCGACACCTATTCAATGGTGAAAAGTTATCACCGTTTTTTATCACAGACTTTTCAAAACTGCGATAAGTCTTTGAAATTGAATACGGTGTAAAAGTAAAACCTGCGATAATGATGTCATACCTCCGATATTAACGCAAAAACAATGTTTGCGCTCCCATATTGAATACCCCTCTATAACTGTTATCACTATGAGCATATTAGCCAGAACTACAATCCTGCAAAAGTAGCTGCACCCCCATTTTATGATGGCATTTCCCAAAAGCGGTATGTTACCCTCCTGTGCTGGGCGCACACAAAATACAGCAAACAATGAATTGCAGAGGGGCATTTAATGATGCTAAATAGTATCCATTATCTTTAATTTGAAAATACTGTAATTGATCATTAATATCATATATAATAGAGAAAACTTTCTAATCACAGGACGCCAGCCGAGTTACATCCTGCTAAGAGGAGGAGAGTAGACAGTAGCCAAGATTCCCTGTCTACTTTCCTCGGACAGAAGGAGAGAGAGGCTTTCTGTGAATTGCTGGGTAAGGCTTATTCTCTTATTATTTATTATCACTTACACATAATATCTCAGGGTGCACTTCACTATTGATGCTTAATAATCAGTATTTACTGAAAAACTCTACTTAGAATATCTAATAGTTTGTAGAATCCTCTCTTCCCATTTTCTGGTGATGGATGAATTTTACCAACTGTTGGTTCTTCCAAGTGGAGTTTATCAGTGACTACTGGGCCTGATACAGGGAAGGACAGATGTGCAGAGCGGGACACAAGCGGTTGTGCTCATCCCTCCATCTCTGATACATGTGTCATTCAGCAAACCCCTATAAAGCATGGTGGCAGAGTAAGCTCCTCCCAGCACAATGGGTACAAAGCATTCAGAAAACCCCTATAAAGCATGGTGGCAGAGTAAGCCCATCCCAGCACAATGGGTACAAAGCATTCAGCAAACCCCTATAAAGCATGGTGGCAGAGTAAGCTCCTCCCAGCACAATGGGTACAAAGCATTCAGCAAACCCCTATAAAGCATGGTGGCAGAGTAAGCCCATCCCAGCACAATGGGTACAAAGCATTCAGCAAACCCCTATAAAGCATGGTGGCAGAGTAAGCTCCTCCCAGCACAGTGGGTACAAAGCATTCAGCAATCCCCTATAAAGCATGGTGGCAGAGTAAGCTCCTCCCAGCACAATGGGTACAAAGCATTCAGCAAACCCCTATAAAGCATGGTGGCAGAGTAAGCTCCTCCCAGCACAATGGGTACAAAACATTCAGCAAACCCCTATAAAGCATGGTGGCAGAGTAAGCTCATCCCAGTACAGGAAGATTTAAACTTTAATAAGAGAAGATTCAGTTGCAAACTTTTGTTTATATGCTACATTACTTTATGTTTTACATTTATAGCATAATGAATACTATTATATGGGTAGCTATGCAGAGGCGTCACCTATCTTGGTGACACCTGGTGCGGTCGGTCTGAGTCCTTCTGCGCACCATAGGGTGAGTGGCTTTGCAGAAAGGGGCGTGATCTCACCCACGAAGTCACACCCCTTATGTGTGCCGATCTTGGGGGTCTTACTGCATCCCGTTCTAGGCACACAGTGGGCTTCCGCAGCGCTCCTGCAGTTACTGGGGCAGCCCACAGTCTCTCCCTGCCTCTCTCCACGTCCTGGCGTCATGGTGACACCATCCGACTGGGTGACACCAAAATAGCAGAGCAGCTCTGCTATTTTGGTATCACCCCCTTCGGATGGTGTCACCCAGTGCGGCCCGCACCCCCCTTGTGACGCCAGTGTAGCTATGTAGAAAGGCAGTTACCTATCAACCAATGAAATCCTGTCATTTTCTCCACTATATCTTCAATCCTTTTTACATTTCATGCTTTTCATTTCAGAATTACCTACAATCCAGCGTTTTCTCAGGAGGGATAAGAAAATGTGGATGTCTGACAAGGTATTTCCTTATTATTATTAGCCAGTACTTCTCTCACTATACAGCACTTTATAGGGGATTCCAACTTCATATGTTTTAGTGTTTGCTGTATCTCTCATTATGGAAGTTCCCCATGTCGCTCCCAGTAATGTACTTCCCAACATATACCAATGACTTTCTCTTCTGATATAAGGATCATTGTGTGTAAGGTTATCACAGAGGCATGCTAAGAGATGAGGGGGCTCTCATAGTAAGACACCCCCCATACCAGTGCTGGCTGTGGTTGTGCCCATGTAGTGCCCCTCCCCATACTTGCTCCCGACTGTACGCCCATCTATCCAGCAATGTATCTGGCACAGTGACCAAGTCTTTGCTATCTGTTGTGGAGTCTCCATCTTTCCCAATACCTTGCCAGAAAGATATGATGACCTGTGCCCATTATAGAACCACCACCGATTTATCTGCATCGTACTCATACACTTACTTACCTACATTACTTCATTTGAAAGTCGTGAGCATTAATAAATGTGGATTGTGATAAAAATGCCCCATATTATGAATTGGTGGGGGCACTATTGTGTGGCATATTATAAATTGGTGAAGGTACTATTGTGTGACATATTATGAATTGGTGGAGGTACTATTGTGTGGCATATTATGAAATGGTGAGGGCACTATTGTGTGGCATATTATGAAATGGTGAGGGCACTATTGTGTGGCATATTATGAATTGGTGAGGGCACTATTGTGTGGCATATTATGAATTGGTGGGTGCACTATTGTGTGGCATATTATGAATTACTGAATTGAATTCAAAAGGGTTTAAATAATATTCAGTGATTCTATGTACATATTTAAATGCATATCAATAACTATATGTTTCAGATTTAGCAATGCTTCGTGCCCAAAATGTTGCCCTTCAAAATTATAATGTGCCCTCCTCGGTGGTCAGCACCCTGCCAAGCAAATCCTAGAGTGGGTTTTACTAGACCACATTTAGATCCTCCAAAACTACGCTCCCAAATCCCATATCTATGTTACCAATTTTATTCCCAACATTGGACAATAGTACTGCTGGTGTATGTATACACACATTTCTACATCTAATAATGTATCTGGTATTTCTATTCTAGTACTTACTGGCGATGGCCCTCATTTATTTCAAGAGGGCTGGTCTCACCATGGATGAATACACCATCGGCAACTTTTACTGCGCACTGTAAGTATTTTACCTCATTGATTCATCAGATGAGACCAGAATGCAAAATGCTCCAGAAGAACTGACTAAACAAGTCAGGGGTTATTTACTCATCTAAATATAATTTACTGTACTTCCAGACAATAAAGTTTCCTGAGTTCAAACTAAACATCCCAAATTATACCGTAGCTATCAGTGTAACATCAGGACACAGCAATGTACTGGCCAGTCTAATCTTTTATCACTGATTATCGTGGCAATATAAGTGTACTTATCACAGTGATTCAACAGTGATTTATTACCATGGAAAGTGAGCACCAATACCCAGCTGCCATGGAGACAAAAATCCAGAGCTGTAAAAGTTAGTTATCACTCTAGAGTTCTCCTCTTAGTATGTACGTGGCCAGGACATCAGTATACCTGACAGCATAATATAAAAATACAACATTATCCCCCAAAATACTATTTATTTCTGGGGGAGGAACGATATGCCCATTCTTTTAAAAAGATGATTCTTTCTGTTACTGCCATCCTGAGATGGCGCTACCAAAACAGGAATCGTTTGGGATAGTTGATAAATGATACAATAGCTGGAGAGGAAATTATCTATGGAAATCTCATTACTAAATTGTGTTCAGTAAAGAGAGGCCCTTTACACCATTATGCCCAGAGAAGGGCTGTACCCTTCCACACCACAGTCTATCCATAGCCTTGCACTTGGCATACAAGGAGCTGTGGAAAACATGGTAGGTCCTCTGTAATACTGGTAATTTAGACATGTTTGCAGATGTGATGCTTATTATTACTGTGTTCTTCTGTTTCTATAGCTTTCTGGCCAATCAAATGGAAGAAGATAAACTGTTCTATATAAGAATGTATGATGACATTTCTTGGGTGCATCCATTATGGTTCTTCCGGAAGAAAAAAGATGCATTTTGGGCCAGGATCCAGCGCCGCACATACGTGGCTCCAGAACAGCTGGAAGAGGTGAGTAATGTAGTAGATTAAGTTCATGGATGAGAATGTCAAGGGCCACACTGGGAGTAATGTTACCTACACACTATACAATTATTGGGGCGATTTGTCAATAATCGGGTGATCGGCCTGATTTATGTTATAGTGTGTATGAATGATTGTTTTAGCGTTTTACAGATAAAATGGTTAGAAAACATCCAGAAACACATTCCTTCCATTATCCAATCTGTCGGTCAAGAACGAAAATCTCAGCCTCATTTTCCCGATATTATCACCATTGATAATTACGTAATGATGACTAAACCCCTATGTCCCTGACAAGTTGAATTATAATTTTATGTTTTTATGTTTTTTACTAGGTGATGAGAGGGGACGATCACTGGGCGTGGAGACGAGAGAGAAATGTCCACCTAGGAGGGGCCATAAGGCACTATCTGCCCCGGAACGCCATTCCTGCCCGCCAAATGGCAGCTGAGGTCCCCAGGAATACTGTTACAGGACCACCTCCTGTGAGAGCAGAGGGACGCCCAGCTGCCAGCGTCCGCCTTGCCGAGGTGCCACAGAGGAGGTGGAGTGGAGGTTGCCGCTGCGCATAAAGACCCACACTGGTGAGAAGAGGCGGATTTAGACATCATGGGGCCCTAAGCAAGACACCAATTTGGGGCCCCACTTCCTCAAACAATCCGTCTGACAAAGGATCCGGTGTGGATGGAAGAGAAGAAAGAAAACTCTCTTTTGGAGGGCACTCTAATATACAATGTGTGTATCAAAAATTCATAGTCTTAATAAATAACTTTTATTAAATATGCATTAAAAATGTGTTTGCAAGTACAGACCCACTAACACCCAAACAATCTTACTGCTAGAGAAGCAGCAGAGATGTGTAAACAAATGAAAGAAGCAAAAAAACAGACAACATAAGGACACAAACATAAGACTGATTGCAATATCACAGGTATTGTGAAGCCAAGTGAAATATTACAAAGAATCTCAAAAATCAGTGGTGGTATAATTATCACCCATTATGGTACAATGACCTGATAATATTATAGCAACACAATAGCTAGTCAAAAAAGAATATACAGCAAGCACAAATGACATCAAAAGGCTCTAACTAGTAGGTTATCATAGATATGAAATACCTTTAAAAAAGGTATTGAAGTATTTGTACAAATCACAGTATATATATATTATGAAAGTAATGTAAAGGGACCAGTCTCAAATACCAACATCACTTAGAATGTGTCCATATGTCTGGTGTGGTCTGAAACGCGTTAAGCCTGGCGTATTATTTATCTGACTCCGGGGGACAATTGCTGGTACCACTCATCATCACAGGTGGCAGGGACAGAGGGCCTGATTCAGAGCCGGACGCTATTTGCGGACAGTCATTCTAAAATAGGGGCCGGATATTTAAATTGAGCGCTCGCTCTTTGCGGTGTGTTGACGCCTCTATGTCTGAGCGTGCGAACGAAACATGCGCTCGCTATTTTGTAAAGACGCCCCTTGGCTGCTCGCATCATACGGCATCTCTGCTATTTATTAGATTAATCGAGTACATCGAAAGGCGTCTGAACTGCTCGCTATTCTTGTGGAAGCATTTTCCTACCGCAATCATGCGAGCAGTTCAGGCTAAAAGACAACCAAGTGACGTGGTCGATGACGCTGCTTTGTTAATTATGTACACCCATTAAACACCCGTTTTGACCGTTTGGCACGCCTGCGTTCGGATCTCCACTCCCCGTTTTCAAGCACCTTCCCCTGTTACCACCCACAAACGCCTCATTCTGTCACTCAAATTAGCAGGCATTCAATATTTTGCGAGCACACGATTTCTGACCGCACTGACTGGTTGGCGCATGCGCATTACAACCCATACGCATGCGCAGATGTGCGAACATCGCTCGGAGTGAACGAGCGGCCGCTTACAAGCGGCTCTGAATCAGGCCCAGAGTCCGGAACTGCACCCACACCACCATTCCCTATTATCAGCTGCGGGACTGTAAGATGGGGACTGACGTGCTCCTGTGTTACCACTATTCCCTATAATCAGCTGCGGGACTGTAAGATGGGGACTGACGTGCTCCTGTGTTACCCCCATTCCCTATTATCAACTGCGGAACTGTAAGATGGGGACTGACGTGCTCCTGTGTTACCACCATTCTCTATTATCACCTGCGGTACTGTAAGATGGGGACTGACGTGCTCCTGGGTTACCACTATTCCCTATTATCAGTTGCGGGACTGTAAGATGGGGACTGACATGCTCCTGTGTTACCACTATTCCCTATAATCAGCTGCAGGACTGTAAGATGGGGACTGACATGCTCCTGTGTTACCACCATTCCCTATTATCAGCTGCAGGACTGTAAAATGTGGACTGACGTGCTCCTGTGATACCACCTTTCTCTATTATAAGCTACAGGACTATAAGATGGTGACTGACATGCTCCTGTGTTACCACCATTCCCTATTATCAGCTGCGGGACTGTAAGATGGAGACTGACGTGCTCCTGTGTTACCACCATTCCCTATTATCAGCTGCAGGACTGTAAGAGGGTGATTGACTTGCTCCTGTGTTAGCACCATTCCCTATTAGCTGCGGGACTGTAGGATGGGGACTGACGTGCTCCTGTGTTACCACCATTCCCTATTATCAGCTGCGGGACTGTAAGATGGGGACTGATGTGCTCCTGTGTTACTACCATTCCCTATTATCAGCTGCGGGACTGTAAGATGGGGACTGATGTGCTCCTGTGTTACCACCATTCCCTATTATCAGCTGCGGGACTGTAAGATGGGGACTGACGTGCTCCTGTGTTACCAAAATTCCCTATTATCAGTTGCGGGACTGTAAGATGGGGACTGACGTGCTCCTGTGTTACCACCATTCCCTATAATCAGCTGTGGGACTGTAAGATGGGGACTGACGTGCTCCTGTGTTACCCCCAATCCCTATTATCAGCTGCAGGACTGTAAGATGGGGACTGACGTGCTCCTGTGTTACCACCATTCCCTATTATCAGCTGCGGGACTGTAAGATGGTGACTGACGAGCTTCTGTGTTACCACCATTCCCTATTATCAGCTACGGGACTGTAAGATGGTGACTGACGTGCTCCTGTGTTACCACCATTCCCTATTATCAGCTGCGGGACAGTAAGATGGGGACTGACGTGCTCCTGTGTTACCACCATTCTCTATTATTAGCTACAGGACTATAAGATGGTGACTGATGTGCTCCTGTGTTACCACCATTCCCTATTATCATCTGCGGCACGGTAAGATGGGGACTGACGTACTCCTGTGTTACCACCATTCCCTATTATCAGTTGTGGGACTGTAAGATGGGGACTGACGTGCTTGTGTGTTACCACTATTCCCTATAATCAGCTGCAGGACTGTAAGATGGGGACTGACATGCTCCTGTGTTACCACCATTCCCTATTATCAGCTGCCGGACTGTAAGATGTGGACTGACGTGCTCCTGTGTTACCACCATTCCCTATTATCAGCTGCAGGACTGTAAGAGGGTGATTGACATGGTCTTGTGTTAGCACCATTATCTATTAGCTGCGGGACTGTAAGATGGGGACTGACGTGCTCCTGTGTTACCCCCATTCCCTATCGTCAGCTGCTGGACTGTAAGATGGGGACTGATGTGCTCCTGTGTTACCACTATTCACTATAATTAGCTGCGGGACTGTAAGATGGGGACTGACGTGCTCCGGTGTTACCACCATTCCCTATTATCAGTTGCGGGACTGTAAGATGGGGACTGATGTGCTCCTGTGTTACCACCATTCCCTATAATCAGCTGCAGGACTGTAAGATGGGGACTGACGCGCTCCTGTGTTACCACCATTCCCTATTATCAGCTGCGGGACTGTAAGATGGGGACTGACGTGCTCCTGTGTTACCACCATTCCCTATTATCAGCTGCGGGACTGTAAGATGGGGTCTGACGTGCTCCTGTGTTACCACCAGAGCCGTAACTAGACTGTTTGGTGCCCTGTGCCACAAAGAGCATTGGCGCCCCCCTTATTTTTCAAAGGGACATAGTGCACCCAAAAATGGGGAATGGCCTCATGGGGAAGGGCCAGTGAAGAGATAGTGGTGGCCAGGAGATGCTGGGGATGAAATAAGAGGAAGCTACAAGTGAGAATGATAATAAACAGACATTTGACAGGCCCAAACAGCGCCCCCCGACCTGTGGTGCCCTGTGCGATGGCACCGGCCGCACTATCCTAGCTACGGCCCTGGTTACCACCATTCCCTATTATCAGCTGCGGGACTGTAAGATGGGGACTGACGTGCTCCTGTGTTACCACCAATCCCTATTATCAGCTGCGGGACTGTATGATGGGGACTGACGTGCTCCTGTATTACCACCTTTCCTTATTATCAGATGCGGGACTGTAAGATGGGGACTGACGTGCTCCTGTGTTACCACCATTACCTATTATCAGCTGCGGGACTGTAAGATGGGGACTGACGTGCTCCTGTGTTACCACCATTCCCTATTATCAGCTGCGGGACTGTAAGATGGGGACTGACGTGCTCCTGTGTTACCACCATTCCCTATTATCAGCTGCGGGACTGTAAGATGGGGACTGACGTGCTCCTGTGTAACCACCATTCCCTACTATCAGCTGCGGGACTGTAAGATGGTGACTGACGTGCTCCTGTGTTACCACCATTCCCTATTATCAGCTGCGGGACTGTAAGATGGGGACTGACATGCTCCTTTGTTACCACTAAGGAGTATTTTATACTGTACAAAATGTCTTCATAGTGTAAGTGCATTGTGTGATAAATGTGATTGTTATGTCTCTGCACTGTGGCTTGTTCCTGTCCTTGTGTCCTCCGATCATTGTCACTGGTCACATGTATGGGGGACGCATTTCTTGTTACAGAGAAGATACCAGAAGGACACCGTATATCTATGGGATGATCGCCCTATGGAACTCTCTGTTTCTTCCTGATAATAAAAGAAGAAAACTACTATACACAGGAATTAATGGGTCTTTGCAAAACTCATTTTGGTGACTGATTTTATTCTTATTTGTTCACTGGGCTCAGTCACCTAAGTGTGTGCAATAGTCACTAGGTAGTAATTATACATGTATAAATAGGGAGCGCTGGCTAATGGCAGATTTCTCTCCTTTGGTTATTGTGTCACTTGGGGTAGTGGATGAATTCTCCTTTTATGCAATATTTACCTGCATGCTCTATTTTTAACAGCGCTCTATTTATAGCACTTTATTATTATTATTATTATTATTATTATGATTATGATTATGTGCTATCAGTGTCGGACTGGGACATAAAGGGCCCACCAGGTACCTGCAATGGAATGGGCCCACTAAAAGGGAGTGGCCAGCTATTACACGGGTGTGGTCATCAGCTGGAGGGGTGTGGCCAGATATCTTTAGGAAATGAAAGATGAAAAAAAAAATGTAGGCTAGTTTATTGCACAGATTTAACATTACAGAAAGAGTACAAGAATGGGGAGAAGGAAGTGGGGGTATGGGGTGTATTATGGCATGAATAGTAGAGCGCTGCCAGCATAGGGGTGTGAGCTAAATACCCCCTATACATCTACAGGCAGACTGTACTCAGTGTTATTACCAGGGCCGTATTACTGACACACAGAGGCTGCTGCCAGCATAGGGGTGTGAGCTAAATACCCCCTATATATCTACAGGCAGACTGTACTCAGTGTTATTACCAGGGCTGTATTACTGACACACAGAGGCTGCTGCCAGCATAGGGGTGTGAGCTAAATACCCCCCTATACATCTACAGGCAGACAGTACTCAGTGTTATTACCAGGGCCGTATTACTGGCACACAGAGGCTGCTGCCAGCATAGGGGTGTGAGCTAAATACCCCCCTATACATCTACAGGCAGACTGTACTCAGTGTTATTACCAGGGCCGTATTTGCGACACACAGAGGCTGATGCCAGCATAGGGGTGTGAGCTAAATACCCCCCTATACATCTACAGGCAGAGTGTACTCTGTTATTACCAGGGCCATATTACTGACACACAGAGGCTGCTGCCAGCATAGGGGTGTGAGCTAAATACCCCCCTATACATCTACAGGCAGACTGTACTCAGTGTTATTACCAGGGCCGTATTACTGACACACAGAGGCTGCTGCCAGCATAGGGGTGTGAGCTAAATACCCCCTATATATCTACAGGCAGACTGTACTCAGTGTTATTACCAGGGCTGTATTACTGACACACAGAGGCTGCTGCCAGCATAGGGGTGTGAGCTAAATACCCCCCTATACATCTACAGGCAGACTGTACTCAGTGTTATTACCAGGGCTGTATTACTGACACACAGAGGCTGCTACCAGCATAGGGGTGTGAGCTAAATACCCCCCTATACATCTACAGGCAGACAGTACTCAGTGTTATTACCAGGGCCGTATTACTGGCACACAGAGGCTGCTGCCAGCATAGGGGTGTGAGCTAAATACCCCCCTATACATCTACAGGCAGACTGTACTCAGTGTTATTACCAGGGCCGTATTTGCGACACACAGAGGCTGATGCCAGCATAGGGGTGTGAGCTAAATACCCCCCTATACATCTACAGGCAGAGTGTATTCAGTGTTATTACCAGGGCTGTATTACTGACACACAGAGGCTGCTGCCAGCATAGGGGTATGAGCTAAATACCCCCCTATACATCTACAGGCAGACTATACTCAGTGTTATTACCAGGGCTGTATTACTGACACACAGAGGCTGCTGCCAGCATAGGGGTGTGAGCTAAATACCCCCTATACATGTACACGCAGACTGTACTCAGTGTTATAAGATCTCCATTGGCTTATTGCTGATTAAATACCTTAACCAACCTTAATTAACTAAGCACTTAACTTATCTAATAAAGAAAGATACGGACACCATAACAGCTTAGATAAAAGGTCACAGCTTTTATTTCTGAATTAATTAATTAATTAGTTCACCTAACCATGGTGGCCAGGATACGCTGCATACTCAGTTCCAGCTTTCAAACTGACAACGACTAAAACGTTCCCCCTAAAGACGCACTTACACCATGAATGTCTCGCCTCCCTCCTAGGCCAGTCTACTCCACGCGCTTCCGTAAAAAAGCGCTCGGGTCCCCTCGTACGAGAAGGAAAGTCTTGTCATGTTACATCGAGGTCCAGCGCCCTCACAACGCTCTCTTGCATCACAATAAAGCCACTGAGATGCAGCTATCTCCCGCCATGCTGCACCTTCCCTGAATAAGGAAAAATTGAAACACAACAAAATACGAACAGCAAAGTTTTGGGCGGGAGGGTGGGCTCCAGAAATCACCAAAGAGGCAGATCAAATGCCAATCACTCCTTTTATACTGATAGCCACAGGCACACCCACAATTCCAGGCATTGGTCAGCTAACAAACCACCTGACCCCTAACCATTTAATCTGCCTAGTAACAAGGCTGTCTAGACAGCCAATCAGCAAAAAACCCAGGATTCTTATTTCACTCATGTCTAGGCAACCTTCGTTTTCTATAAGATCTCCATTGGCTTATTGCTAATTAAATACCTTAACCAACCTTAATTAACTAAGCACTTAACTTATCTAATAAAGAAAGAGTCGGACACCATAACAGCTTGGATAAAAAGGTCACAGCTTTTATTTCTGAATTAATTAATTAATTAATTCACCTAACCATGGTGGCCAGGAGACGCTGCATACTCAGTTCCAGCTTTCAAACTGACTTAAACGGGGAACGACTAAAACGTTCCCCCTAAAGACGCACTTACGCCATGAAGGTCTCGCCTCCCTCCTGGGCCAGTCTACTCCGCGCGCTTCCGTAAAAAAGCGCTCGGGTCCCCTCATACGAGAAGGACAGACTCATCATGTTACATCAAGGTCCAGCGCCCTCACAACGCTCTCTTGCGTCACAATAAAGCCACTGAGATGCAGCGTTCTCCCTCCAAAGCCAGTCCCAATGGAGACTGGCCCACCAGCAAAGGAAAAAAACACTAATCCAAAAAGGCAAGCAACTTCTTAATAAACAACCCTAAACCCAAATTATTAAAATGAACCCCGTCTGGGCGAAAAAATCTAGGTAAATCCGAACCCCAAAAGCTATGCCTGACTACCAAACCACCAAATGACAGGACATGCTTATTCAAAGCTCTGTTGACCTTGCATCTAGCCCTATCCAAAGCCTTGTGATCCCGCTCACCATGCCAAACCATCCGCGGCACTATGTCAGACCATACAATGCGCACATTCGGCCACAACAAGCGAACTGCATCAACCAAGTCTCTTAGCTGAAGGGACAACTCCAAACCTTTCAATTTGCACAGATCATTCCCACCAACATGCAGGACCAACCAATCAGGAACAGCCCATTTCGCTGCAGACTCCTCCAACAAATCTCGCACAGAAGCACAAAGCAAGCCACGCACACCTATCCAGCGAACATTCCTGCCACCCAACAATTCACTGGCACGTCTAGCCAAACCATGCCGTTCAGCCCAATAAATATAGGAATGGCCGACCAGCCAAACCTGCTCTTCTCCAAGGTCTTCCCCTGTAAGGAAAGAACACCCTAACCGTGAGCCACCGCACCAAAACCAAACTGCACACAACAAAATGAACACACAGCAACTAACCTAGCCAGGATGCAATGGGGAAACAAGTAACCCGAGTGAAGGAGAAAAACTAAAAAACCTTACCCGTGAACCAAGTTGGGCCAGATAATGGCTCCCGGGAAGAAAAACTAAAAAATTCCTTCACACCCCCACTTATCGAATGCTAACCATTCGTTAACTGGACGGTAAACAACATTTTCAGGTTGTTGCAGGAGCGCACCTACAGCTTATCGCATCAAACATACGTCTTATATGCAGAGGACCTCCACCTCCCGATCTTTTGAATATCACTTGCGGACGCTCCTTCTACCGCTGCACTAGTGGCGGCACCAATCCTGAAGGAATGAGTCCCGTAACTAGCGCCATCTAAGCCTAATGCCACTAAGCTACGCCGAAGAGCAGCAGCGAATTGAAATTTAGAAAGAGGGGACAGATTTGAGTGCACCAGCCATTGGGAACCACCTGCAGGGTGACCAGCCATAAAGCGGCAAGCCGTACTGGGCAAACCGAAGAGTCATCCTGTTTATGCAAAGTAACCCACCTGCCCCGGCCTAACTGATCCATCTTGGAAAACCGCAGTTTACACAAAACGGATGACTCCTGGAACACGATGTCTCCCATCATGAACCCTGAGGACACCGAGGACTTGCTGGAAGCTACAATCTCACTGACCCTAAAAGCCCCAAAAAACGCGACTGCAAAAGCTACTCGGAATGACGAAGCCTCGAAGAATCCGAAGCCACACTATCCATCACACCCAGCAAGCGACCAAGGAGATGGAGATTGATAGGCCTGCGGGAGTCGGCCCTGGCGGGAAACTCCTTGGCCCAACCTTTAAGGGCTTTAGAAAGGATGAACGATTTGGTGGGATCTGGTAAACCTTTTAATTTACTAAAGAAAGAAATCCCCACCAGAGCCGAAGTCATGGAAGCCTTGGAACGACCTTGCTGGTAATGCCCCCACACAAACTTAGACATCAACTCTGAGGGAGACTTACCCGGCTGAGGGCTTAGTGCACAAAAAGCCTGCCAGTCTTGCCACGACGCAGCTTAAGCCCTCCGAGTTGCTGGAGCCAGCGACCTCTGCGCCAGGCCCTCTATTCCGGCCTGATAATCTGCCATACAAAAGGAGGGCAAGGTAACCCAACTGCAGAAGCCGCCGGCGCCAGCAATCGGAAACGGGAGAGTTGAAACCGGGACAATGCATCAGCGATCGCATTATGCACCCCAGGGACGTGGCACGCACAGAACCTAATGTTGGACTCTAAGCAATGCAAAACCAAATGCCTAAGGAGACGCAAAGCCGGGGGAGAGGAGGAACGCTGATTGTTGATGGCCTGAACTACGCCTAGATTGTCACACCAGAAAACTACATGTTGACTGGCCAAACGATCCTTCCATAGCTCGACTGCCACTATAATGGGGAAAAGCTCCAACAAAAGCAAATTACTAGTAAGACCCTCTAAACGCCAATCAGGAGGCCAGGACGCTGCGCACCACTCCCCGTTGAAAAAGGCCCCAAAACTGGAGGACCCAGCCGCATCGTTGAAAAGCTATAAAGTGGCATTCGACACTGGAGCAGCAGGCCAAATGCGTTCACCGTTAAACCGAACCAGAAAACTAGACCAGGTTCGAAGATCTTCCTTAATCTCGGAAGACAAACGAACGTAGTGATGCGACTGGCTCACCCCGGCCGTGGATCTCTCCAACTTTCTGCAAAAAACCCTATCCATGGGAATTATGCGACAAGCAAAATTCAATGACCCCAGCAAAGATTGGACCATGTGCAATTTTATGCTATCTGTTCCTAAGCAAAACGCAATCTGCACGAGCAACCAGCCATCGTGTCAATCTCTATACCCAGGTAAGAAAGACAAGATGAGGGGCCCTCTGACTTGTCGTGCGCAACAGGAACCCCCAAAACTCTAAACAAAGCTGTGGCAGAAAATAGGAGATCCGTACAAACCTCGCTCCCTCCTGTACCTATAAAGAGAAAATCGTCAAGGTAATGCGCAACACCAACATGACCAGTGCCCGCTACTGTGCACCAATGTAAAAACGAACTGAACTTCTCAAAATAGGCACAGGAGACCGCACAGCCCATGGGCAGACATTTATCCACAAAGAAATTACCCCCAAGTCTAAAACCCATATACTGCATTGCGTCTGGATGTAATGGTAACAAGCGAAATGTGGACTCAACATCTAACTTTGCCAGCAAAGCGCCCACACCAAAACTACGGACTAAACCCAAGGCATCGTCAAAGGACTGATAAACCACACTGCAAGCCGAATCGGGTATAGCATCATTAACCGAATTACCATGGGGGTAGGATAAATGTTGAATAAGCCGAAACTTCCTGGGCGCCTTCTTAGGGACCACCCCTAAAGGCGAGATGCAAAGATTCGGCAAGGGAGGAGAAGGAAAAGGACCCTCCATCCTGCCCAGCAAAACCTCAGAATCCACCTTAGCTCGCAACACTTGAGAGAATTCCGGGGCAGAACGTAAATTGCGGGGCGCATTAATGTGCAGAGGGCCAGAAATGGGTAAACCGAAGCCAAATTTAAAACCATCCCAAAGAAAGGCAGCAGCCTCTCTATCAGGATAACGAGCTAACCACTTAGTAAGTTCCGGCAAACAAATGGGTGACATAGCTTTAACTAACTGTCTTGGAGTTATCGGCCCTATCATGCCCCCCGGCTCCGGAGCCACGACGGCAATCCTTGGCCGGATGCTCCCCGTTGCGAATGCGACAGGAGTGACGAAAACGACAAGAGGTGCCACGAGAACACCTCGAGTCATTGAAGGCGAAACACTTCCCTCTCGTCACCCCCGACGCACCAGTCCTAATAGAAGCAACCTTGCGGGGGGGTGCTGCGTCCGAGGGAGGCCGACGCTGCTGCGGAACCTCGAGCCAAACCTCGACATCTTTCACACCAAAAGGGACTATGCGACTACCCTCATGCTTACGCCTGAACTGGCAATCATAATCCTTCCACGATGTACCCCGTGACCGAGCGAAAATATCATGCACCAAGTAAATGTACCTGATAACATTCTGATGTTGCTCCGGTCGCGTTTCTAAATAACACGCTGCAAAAATAAGCATGCCTTTTAGCCAGGAATTGTAACCGCAGTAACTATCCTCACCAATCCCTCCTGGCTTTTTAGCCTGAGTTAGACCCTTCTTCATCTCGTCCGTGAGGGTGAAGAAATCAACAAACTTACCCCTACGGATTCGCTCTCTAACACTTTTGCGCAACCCCCGGAGAACCGCAGTATTTGCGCAATGAAAAGAATCCGCTCCAGGCGGTGGCTCAACATGGACGGAGGCCACACCAGTCTTATTCTTGCCCTGAGTCTTCTTAGCCAAACGCCGTGCCACTAATCTAGCAATCTTGCCCCGGGGAACCAGACGAATGAGAGGATGATGCAGAAAAAGAAGAAGACGAGGATGTGTCATACTCACCAGCACCTGGATGCGGCACCGAACTTCCCGAAACTTCACGTGGAGGGTCCACCGAAACTGCATCAAAGTCCACCTCTACACGCACAGGAACAGGAACCGCGACCACCCCCACGATATCCTGAATGATCGACGTCGCCGACAGATCTGAAACTGGAACAGCAGCGTGAGGAACCGAAACAGTAACTGGTGGAACAGAGAGCGGGGGGGGGAGGGGTGGTGGGGGTGAAAGGGGGGACAACGGAAGAAGTGGGGGGCTGGGAGGAAACAGGGGGGGGAACGGGGGGGTATGAAAAGGGGGGACAGCGGTGGATGAAGAAGGTATAGAAGGAGCAGAAAAAGAGGGGGCAGTACGAGCAAAGGTGGAAATGGGGGGCATGGGCACCAGAGGTGGGTGAGGAAAAGTGTTGGAAACAGGGTGTTGAATGACTGGAGCAGGGGGAGGGAAGGATTGCCAGGGAGAAGGGGCTGTAAAAGGGGGGGTTGCCAATTAGGATAACCAGGGGGAAAAGAAGGAGAAACATACGGGGAATAAATGGAAAAATGGGGGGCAGAGGAAACAGAAGAAATGACGGGCGGAGCAGGGCCAGCGCTCCAAGAAGGATGAGCCCAGGAAGAAAAGGAAACAGGGGGGGGAGATGTGAGCCAACTAAGGAATTTGGCGGATATGAACCTGCCAACCAGGGAATCGGCTGAGAGAGAGGGGTACAGAAAATAGAGGGGGGGCAATAACATTAGGCAGGGCATGCTGCCTGCTGTCCTGTGTGGAGGCAAAGGTGGCAGGAGGCTGAAAATATGGGCTGGATCCCACCATTGAAGTGGGACCCAAAATGGCCGCTGAATTTAAAATGGCCGCCGGACCCGCCGTACAAACGGGACCAGGGGGCCATGGGGATGGTGTAATGGATGAAATCCCCCGCCCACTGTAACCAGCGGGGGAAGCAAGCGCAAAAGGGGTGGGGCTTGATGGAGCAGCGTACGCGGCATGGAATGGAGGCAAGATCCCAGCGGGGGAGGCAGGCGCCGGAGGAGCGGGAACAAGCGGAGCCACAGCCGCAGCATGGAAGGGTGAGAGACCAGCCGCCGGAGGCGCGGGGACATAAGGAGCCGCAGCCGCTGCAAGATATGGGGGGCAGCTCACAGCGGGAGAGGCGGGCGCCGGAGGAGGGAGGACCGAAGGAGCCACAGCCGCGGCCCGATCCAGAAGAGGTAACCCAGCGGGGGGGCCAGCTCAGAATGAGCTGGGGACGCTGGAGCTGTAGGCGCAACCAGCGGGAGGGGGGGTTGCTGGCAGGGGAAGCGGGCGCGCTACTGCCTGCTGAACTGAGACCGACAGGGGAACCAGGAGGGCAGGCAAGGATCCGCTGGGAGGGAGTAACGGGAAGGCCAGATGGGGGGAGTGTGGACACACAGAAGAGCTGGCAGGGGCAGCCCTGAGTGGGTGGGAGAACTCAGCCAGCCGGCTGGGAAGGGGGGCAGACCTCTTGGGATGGGGCATGATGAGCAGGGTTGGTATAAAGGAAGTAAAATGGAATGGATAATACTAATGGCAAGGGATAGAACCAAGAAACACAGGGAGTGACACTTAGCTGTACTCCAGAAATCACCAAAGAGGCAGATCAAATGCCAATCACTCCTTTTATACTGATAGCCACAGGCACACCCACAATTCCAGGCTTTGGTCAGCTAACAAACCACCTGACCCCTAACCATTTAATCTGCCTAGTAACAAGGCTGTCAAGACAGCCAATCAGCAAAAACCCCAGGATTGTTATTTCACTCATGTCAAGGCAACCTTCATTTTCTATTACCAGGGCCGTATTACTGACACACAGAGGCTGCTGCCAACATAGGGGTGTGAGCTAAATACCCCCCTATACATCTACAGGCAGACTGTATTCAGTAATATTACCAGGGCCATATTACTGACACACAAGGGCTGCTGCCAACATAGGAGTGTGAGCTAAATACCCCCTTATACATCTACAGGCAGACTGTATTCAGTAATATTACCAGGGCCATATTACTGACACACAAGGGCTGCTGCCAACATAGGAGTGTGAGCTAAATACCCCCCTATACATCTACAGGCAGACTGTACTCACTGTTATTACCAGGGCCGTATTACTGACACACAAGGGCTGCTGCCAGCATAGGGGTATGAGCTAAATACCCCCTTATACATCTACAGGCAGACTGTATTCAGACCCTAAAACATTTCCCAGTAAGAACCCGGTACATGGGGGGTCATGACCGCAGATAAAGGGGCATGGTAATCGGTAAAGGGGCATGTCCATGGGGGCTGGAGGCATCGGACGCTGGCTAGTTTAGAACATGCAGTAATATACTGCATGTTCTGTATACCGGTGCTGGCGGTCAGGGCAGAGAAGCACGGAGGTCGGCTATCACTCAGCAGCACTGCTTAACAAATCTGTTGAGTGTACCAACCCGGTACAAAACGGTACAGCCCCATTTGCCGGTACAGACCATTAGAAAACGGTACTGTACTGGCTAAAACGGTATAGTTGGAGGGTATGTGTATTCAGTGTTATTACCAGGGCCGTATTACTGACACACAGAGGCTGCTGCCAGCATAGGGGTGTGAGCTAAATACCTCCTATACATCTACAGGCAGACTGTATTCAGTGTTATTACCTGGGCCATATTACTGACACACAGAGGCTGCTGCCAGCATAGGGGTGTGAGCTAAATACCCCCTTATACATCTACAGGCAGACTGTATTCAGACCCTCCAACATTTCCTAGTAAGAACCCGGTACATGGGGGGGCATGACTGCAGATAAAGGGGCATGGTAATCGGTAAAGGGGCATGTCCATGGGGGCTGGAGACATCGGACGCTGGCTAGTTTAGAACATGCAGTAATATACTGCATGTTCTGTATACCGGTGCTGGCGGTCAGGGCAGAGAAGCACGGAGGTCGGCTGTCACTCAGCAGCGCTGCTTAACAAATCTGTTGAGTGTACCAACCCGGTACAAAACGGTACAGCCCCATTTGCCGGTACAGACCATTAGAAAACGGTACTGTACTGGCTAAAACGGTATAGTTGGAGGGTATGTGTATTCAGTGTTATTACCAGGGCCGTATTACTGACACACAGAGGCTGCTGCCAGCATAGGGGTGTGAGCTAAATACCTCCTATACATCTACAGGCAGACTGTATTCAGTGTTATTACCTGGGCCATATTACTGACACACAGAGGCTGCTGCCAGCATAGCGGTGTGAGCTAAATACCCCCCTATACATCTACAGGCAGACTGTACTCAGTGTTATTACTAGGGCCATATTATTGACACACAGAGGCTGCTGCCAGCATAGGGGTGTGAGCTAAATACCCCCCTATACATCTACAGGCAGACTCTACTCAGTGTTATTACCAGGGCCGTATTACTGACACACAGAGGACGCTGCCAGCATAGGGATGTGAGCTAAATACCCCCCTATACATATACAGGCAGACTGTACTTACACACATTACACACATCCGTAATGTTTAGCAAGACTGTGAAACCATCGGTAACAGCGAGTACCATCGCAGCCTCACGCACACTTGCTCTGACCTTACTCAGGAATTGCTAACTTCCACGCACGCTATGAGGCCTCAGGCTGTGTAGGGCATTGCAGTGGCTAAATTATGCATGCCCCTGTAACGGTGTTCAAACATGCTGACACACCTGCGTTTCACCGACCACCCCCCTGTCACCACCCCAAATGGTACTTCTTGTCAGTCACTCTGTGATGGGTCTGCGTAGTCACACCCGATGGCAGTGGCTAGTTTGCGCGATGCATCTGCATGCGCACAATGCAACAATTGGCCGGTTGCGTGCGAATTAGCAACTGCGATCCTTGCTGCATCAGGCCCTGTGTTGTATGCAGATTCACAGCATCCAGTTTGTGTCTTGGTTCTTGTGATATTCAAATAAATCCTTATTTAATATCAAGATTGAGTATACCAGGTATACAGGGAATCAGTATGTAATACCGCCGGCCGTACCCTAACTCTCCCTTCCCCTAGCCTAACCCTAACCCTCCTGGGGGGGTGCCTGACCCTAGGTCCTCCATGGGAGCCCCTAACCTACCTCTCCCCCCCGCAGCTGTCCGCGCCTGGCACCCGACTTATCTTTGATCGGTATGCCAGGCATCGGGCTCCTGAGGTAGGTCTAATAACAGGCGTCGGGATTTCAACACCTGTCATTAGTACCTTGCCGGGATTTGACAGTCGGGAAGCCGGTGATCGGCATTGTGACCGTTGGCTTCCTGGCTGCATCCCGTATATAGTGACTAGTTACATTCATCTACTAATTCCAACATTGAGTTTTACGTGTTTGTGTCAGAGTATTTCTGGCCTCAGCTTATGCAGGCTGGCCAGCTTGTGAGCCCAGGAAACTGTGTCCGTGGACGCAGCCCCTTAACTTGCCGCTCCTGAAAAACGAGGCAGACACGCCCATTTCCGGGAACGCCATCCGTCCCCGACCCTTAAATGTCAGTCACGCACAGGCATAGAAGGGGCTGTGGAGCTGATTCAGACCCGCTCGCTAGGATGCATTCACTCGTAGCTGGCTGATAGTCGCTTTCTGCGCATGCACGAATCACTGCGAGAGATTGGGAAGCGTTCGCTCGCTGCGCATAGACTGCCCAGCAGAGTGAGTGATAGGAGAAGGCATTTGTGGGTGGTGACGGGGGCTGGCCGCTAGAAATTGGGGAGTGGAGGTGCAAACGCAGATGTGCCTGAGCATCCCAACGCCGTTTAAGAGGCGTGCATAATTAACCGGCAGCTACATTGTACACATCACCTGGTTGTATATCACACTGAAGTGATCGCAGTACTTGCGGCAGGGTATGGTCAACCTCAAGCGCTGCGATTGCATCCGATGGTGCTCAATGAGCCAATGGTTTCATGCACTTCCTGGAGATGACGTGCGCTAGTGGGCGTCTTATAACAGGCTGGTGGGCATCTTATAACAGGCTGGTGGGTGTCTGCATTCTCAAAGTGATCGCACGCTAAGACATAGTGGGCGTGCTTATGCCTTGCCGTGTGATCGCCTGCCTTGCTGGATGTGTGCTGGATTTGCATACGCTGGGTGTGAAAGAACACATCTAGTGAGCGGGTGTGAATCGGGCACTGTGTGCGATCACGCAGGACCTGTCCTGTATATTCGTAGCATGGGTCCTGCACGTGCAGATTCCCGATAATTGGAAATTGGCATTGCACGTAATCTCCTTGACAGCTATTGTTGAAAGCAAAATGCCAGGTGCCACGGTCCCTCAATCTGCATATAGTCATTTCCTTTACACGTATTTGCTCTCAGTAGGGAGACCGTATAGCTTCTTGTGACTCCCTCTGCTGTAAACCTGATTATACGGGATCTGCCATGGTTACGTCTATATTTGCCCTAGATTGGCACAGCTCTCCACTTCTATGCTGGGAATCACGGTGTCACAAACAGTGCCTGCACCCTTGTGCCAAACTAAGCAGCCATTAGCTATTGATACCTGCTCTTTGGCTGCTCAGTGCAGGGGCAGAACTATGGGAGACAATGGAGGTGCCTGCCGCCGGGCGCCAGCACTGAAGGGGCACCTTCTTCATTGCCCACAATATATTCTACCCACTTAGGGCTGTAAATATGTACCCGGAGTGTACCGTCACGGCCACCCAATACATGGCACCTCTTCCTGGCACCTGAGAAGCTACCACAACCATATACTAGTGGAGGGCTCCATGTCAGACCATCAGCTGCCGCTTCTGTCTATCTATAGCCTGTCCCTGCTCATTGGTGTCGCTGCCCCTCAGCAGCTTCTTATGCCAGTGTGACACATATTGCGCCAACCCCCCTCACCCACAACTACCTGTCCCACGTTCCCTTGGTGGCAGCCCTAGCCACAAACCTGTGCAGCAGTCCCAGCACCCCCCTCTCACCCACAACTCGCTGGTGGCAGCTCTAGCCGCAGACTTGTGCAGAGGGCCAGAGCATAATTGCGGCTGCAGATCTTCCAGGACCTGAATGTTAAGAAGGATGCACAAGATAGAGCTGCAAGTAAGATGGCATGGGAGGCGGGTGCCTGGGGCACCAGTGACTGAATATGGGGGCAGATCTTTGATGAAGTAATCTTCCCGGCATGTGAAGTAGGCGGCAGTAGATTGGGAATTTTGTGATTTGTAGCCCCACCACAGTGGCAGTCTTACAGTATCTTGACTCAAACTCAGACCTCATACTCCCATATCAGGTGGTTTCCCCCTCCATCAGTGGTATCAGGTGGCTTTCCCCTCCATCAGTGGTATCAGGTGGCTTTCCCCTCCATCAGTGGTATCAGGTGGCTTTCCCCTCCATCAGTGGTATCAGGTGGCTTTCCCCTCCATCAGTGGTACCAGGTGGCTTTCCCCCTCCATCAGTGGTACCAGGTGGTTTCCCCTCCATCAGTGGTACCAGGTGGTTTCCCCTCCATCAGTGGTATCAGGTGGTTTTCCCCTCCATCAGTGGTATCAGGTGTTTTCCCCTCCATCAGTGGTATCAGGTGGTTTCCCCTCCATCAGTGGTATCAGGTGGCTTTCCCCTCCATCAGTGGTACCAGGTGGCTCTCGCCTCTATCAGGAGGACTATGAGCCTCATACTAATTGCACTATACAGGTCACTATCTTATCTGTGACTAATGTATACAGATGTGTCCAGCTGGTTTGTTGTTCGTATCGCAGCGTATTGCGCCATGCATGGCGTGAGACACCCTCACGCGATCGGGAATGTGCAATAGTGTCTCCATTCAATCCTATGGATGTGCAAGTGCATCTCCATATAACTTAATGGAGACGCGATCCCGGACGCGCAATAGCGTACTGTGGCACGTGGCTGTATATACTATATGATAGATAGATAAATAGATAGATAGATATGAGATAGATAGATAGATAGATAGATAGATAGATATGAGATAGATAGATATGAGATAGCTAGATATGAGATAGATAGATAGATAGATAGATAGATAGATAGATAGATAGATAGATAGATAGATAGATAGATAGATAGATATGAGATATATAGATAGAGAGATAGATAGATAGATAGATATGAGATAGATAGATAGATAGATGGATAGATAGATATGAGATAGATAGATAGATAGATAGATAGATATGAGATAGATAGATAGATAGGAGATAGATAAATAGATAGATATGAGATAGATAGATAGATAGATAGATAGATAGATAGATAGATAGATATGAGATAGATAGATAGATAGATAGATAGATAGCTGTAACGGAATATGTGATAAATACAATCCGTGTATACAGACACCAGCTACTGGCACAGGGGCCCGAGGGTAACACAACCACACTGCAGCCATTATAGATAGAGTACACCCATGGCTGACATGGAACAATACTTTGTAGCATGGGACCGGATACTGATGTAGACACAGGACACATGGCTACTAGGTCTGTGGTCAACCCGGCGATGTGTAATAGGCTAATGCTGCAGGAAACGTTTGACGGTAATAGACACCTCCTGTCAGCATCTGCGATCTGAGTGCTGTATCCGAAGACTCAACCGCAAATCACCATGGCAACAATTAATCGCAGCTTCAGGCCAGCTGAGAAAGCCAAAGGCTTCTCACTATGGCGTCTTACCTGCATTGCTGAGGCCAGGAAATCTGCGTCTTTCCACACTGAGACTGGCCGAGCCAATCCCAGGAAATGGGGGAGACATGACTCCGTTTCCGAACACAGGCCGGGACAGCCCCCTCCCCGGTTGGGCACTAGGGGGAGGGTTATGATTCGTAGGTAAGAATTAGGATTTGGGATAGTGGGAAAAATACTCACCGGATCTCTGCTGTTGACAAGTCACCGAAATAAAACATCTCCACATGTGACCCGGATAGAGTCGCTGCGGCTAGGAGTAGATAAGACACTACTAGGCCACCAGGGACAGTTATCATGTCGACGTATTATCCGTGTAGGCATGATGAATGTTGACAGCTGTCGGCAACTCATACCACACCCAGGCGCTATAATCCTGACCTTAGCTGTTGTATTATGTGGATTTAATGAATTGTGTAAATAGTACATTCTAGATAAGGACTGAATATAACATAGTAATAAACCTCATAGTCAGTCACACCTGTGCACGATTCAGTTAGCGAGTGACTCAGGGCCTGATTCAGACCCGCTCACAAGCGCATAGCACTCGCAAGTGAGTCGATGGTGGGCCAGTGCGCACGCTGTGCGAGCCCCGGAGCGAGTGACAACTTCACTCGCTCCGGGGCTCGCAACAAAATGGGGCGGCTCGCCCCGTTTTGTAGGCGGGTAGGGGGGTGGCTGCACAAATGGAGGTGTTCCCGAAGGAACGCCTGCCAACTGTGGGCGGCCCTACTGACATCACAGGTGCGAACCAGCCGCTGTGACCGGGAAGCGATCGCAGTGAGCGCACAGTCTCAGCATGAAGTGATTGGCAAGAAGTGGCCATTTGGTGATTGTGATGGGGGGTGGCCAGTGAAATGCAGGTGTGCCAGTACGTTTGAACGCCGTTACAGGGGCGTGCAGAAAATTAGCCAATGTGACCGCAATGCTATCATGCGCACTGTGGTGTATACACACGCGCAGTATACCCCTTAGACCGATATGCGTACGCGGTTACATTTGCGATCCATGCTGGATCAGGCCCAATAGTCTGTAGCTGATATAAGTAACCACAAATTCAAGTATGTGCAATTAGATTATTCATAAATGCATGAGGACTATGGGGCCTATTCATCACACAATAAATGGCCGGTAACCATGAGGAAACACTATTATTCCGCATATTTAGGTTACCGGGCCAGGTACCAGAGTTTGCTTGTAGGAAAAAGCGCCATCTTCATATGGGAAGGAGATCCCAATGGATCCCTCTGCCACCTCCTTGCTGCCTCCCCTGTGGCACCATTGTCATACGCAGCGAGTTTTGTCACTCGTTGTGAATGATAAAACTCATTGATAAATAAGGCCCTTTATCTGTCCATAATATAGCAGACAATGTAATCACAGAGATCCGGGTCACTATCACTAATACACTTCTGTGGAACATCTTATCATTGTGCCTATTGCCTAATTTGTAGATAGTATTCGCTTATACCACCTTCCCCCTAGATGCCAATTGGGACATCACTGGGAATGCATTGGACCCACTGCTCTACTCTTTAGCATTGCCTGGGCCTCTCACCTCTGGGCCCCATAGCAGCCAAACCATTTGCTGATAAGTCAAGCTAATTGCAGGTTTTCTCAGTAGACCTAAAAAACAGGACAACTGATATGCATATGACAAAGTCTTCCACCACAATTACTGCCTCATGTACTTGTTAATGTTACTATTAGTTCCTTTATGAAATGCAGCATTTTAGACTCAGTGGCCCTTTAAGTCATGTTGTATCCATGACAACAGCACTAAAACATTAGTCATCAAAGGTTGTCATTGTGACATCACTTGAGATTTTTCAACCTGGCTAAGAGCTCTGGAGTCTTATGACATAACAGCCAGACCACTGATGAGCATAAGACTTTAGTTGCATTTCTTTATTGATTTCATTAGTTAGTTAGTTATACATATATTTATTTTATTATATTATACTTAGCATTAGATATAGGCAGTAGGATAAGTTGTTTTTAGATTTTATATTTTTTTTATATTTATATATATTTCATTTATTTATTATATTATACTTAGTATTAGATATAGGCAGTAGGATAAGTTGTATTTATATTTTCTATTTTTTTCTATTTATATATATTTCATTTATTTATTTTATTATATTATACTTAGAATTAGATATAGGCAGTAGGATAAGTTTATTTATATTTATAGTTTATTATATTTTTAATTTTTCTATTTATATATATTTCATTTATTTTATTATTTTCTACTTAGAATTAGTTAGTATTTTATTATATTTTCTATATTTTTTTACTTTTTAGATAGATTTTAGTTTTATTTAGTTTATTTAGGACTTATACTCTTCAGTCTTTGCTGGTTGTGAGTGACAAGCAGAGTTATGGACAGTGGGTAAGTACCATAAGCGAGTCATTACAATAGTAAGCTATAGGGTGAGTAATAATAGGGGGTCACGCTGGTAAGGGGATATAAATAATGTATAGGTGACTGTGCACATAGTAGAGTCAGATATTATGCGGACATACAATACCACTGATTTCTGCAGGCCAGTATAGAGGGTACAGATTTGTAACTAAGGGTCTGCTTACTAAGCCTTGGGTGGAGATAAAGTGTATGAAGGTAAAGTACCAGCCAACCAGCTCCTAACTGTCATTTTTCAAACACAGTCTGTGGCATGGCAGTTAGGAGCTGATTGCTGGCACTTTATCCCCGTCCACTTTATCTCCATCCAAGGCTTAGTAAATATACCCCTAACTTTGTTATAGTTTTAGATCTAATATTCTCTTTGAAAAAATAAATATAACTAAATGTACTTAGTCATAGAGCCAATATGACTCTCACAATGATTCCACATGCAAATCATCATTATCTGGGACAAAGTATATAACTAAGATTAAAGCACATTTACAGAGGAATGACCTGATCTGTGGGTGGCTGCAGAGTTTCCACCTGCAAAACCATTTGTATTACTATTAGCACTTAGGAGAGGCCACTAATTGGGGATTGCTGTTATACTCTCATTAGGATGACATTATAACCTTACATTATGAGGGTATTCAATATGAAACGTTAACTTCACTGTCGAAGTTAACGTTTCATATCGGAGTTTTTACCTGCGTTAAAGTATCGGGCGCGCGCCTGCTTATCCCCATATTCAATATAAAATTAACGAAAACGGGAACCTCCGAAGTTGGATTTCCGTAAAGTTACAAATTTTTCCTTAAAAAATTGTAAGACCCCCCCTAAAGTAGTAAAAACATGGGGGATCACTATGGGTACCCCCGTTTTAGCCGTTAAATGAAAGTCGGGGATTTAAATAGCCGCAGCAGGTGTTTTTTTCCCGACATTGAAGAAGTGTTGCAGAAGAGCACTTAGGTTATTTTTTTCGTTTTTTTAAGTGGTCCCATCAAATTTGGGGTACATGAAAATGGGTACTAGCATATTTTGATGTCCCTAAAGTCAGTTTTTTTAAATTCTGCATTTGTGCACCTGCCGCTATAAATCTATTCTAGAATACACCTGCCCCATACATGCAGAATAGCCCTGAACCTATTTCCCTATTGTTAAACAATTTTTTCCCAATTTTTTTTCTTTTCACCCCAATTTTTTATTTCATTTTTTGGGATGTCCCTAATTTTTTTTTTTTTTTACACAGTTCTTTTTTAAATGTCATTCCCAGGGGTGCAGGCTATTTTTTTTAAGCCTGCACCCCTAAACCCCAATTCTGCCTGCACTTTTTTTCGACACCTATTCAATGGTGAAAAGTTATCACCGTTTTTTATCACAGACTTTTCAAAACTGCGATAAGTCTTTGAAATTGAATACGGTGTAAAAGTAAAACCTGCGATAATGATGTCATACCTCCGATATTAACGCAAAAACAATGTTTGCGCTCCCATATTGAATACCCCTCTATAACTGTTATCACTATGAGCATATTAGCCAGAACTACAATCCTGCAAAAGTAGCTGCACCCCCATTTTATGATGGCATTTCCCAAAAGCGGTATGTTACCCTCCTGTGCTGGGCGCACACAAAATACAGCAAACAATGAATTGCAGAGGGGCATGTAAGGATGCTAAATAGTATCCATTATCTTTAATTTGAAAATACTGTAATTGATCATTAATATCATATATAATAGAGAAAACTTTCTAATCACAGGACGCCAGCCGAGTTACATCCTGCTAAGAGGAGGAGAGTAGACAGTAGCCAAGATTCCCTGTCTACTTTCCTCGGACAGAAGGAGAGAGAGGCTTTCTGTGAATTGCTGGGTAAGGCTTATTCTCTTATTATTTATTATCACTTACACATAATATCTCAGGGTGCACTTCACTATTGATGCTTAATAATCAGTATTTACTGAAAAACTCTACTTAGAATACCTAATAGTTTGTAGAATCCTCTCTTCCCATTTTCTGGTGATGGATGAATTTTACCAACTGTTGGTTCTTCCAAGTGGAGTTTATCAGTGACTACTGGGCCTGATACAGGGAAGGACAGATGTGCAGAGCGGGACACAAGCGGCTGTGCTCATCCCTCCATCTCTGATACATGTGTCATTCAGCAAACCCCTATAAAGCATGGTGGCAGAGTAAGCTCCTCCCAGCACAATGGGTGCAAAGCATTCAGCAATCCCCTATAAAGCATGGTGGCAGAGTAAGCCCATCCCAGCACAATGGGTACAAAGCATTCAGCAAACCCCTATAAAGCATGGTGGCAGAGTAAGCCCATCCCAGCACAATGGGTACAAAGCATTCAGCAAACCCCTATAAAGCATGGTGGCAGAGTAAGCTCCTCCCAGCACAATGGGTACAAAGCATTCAGCAAACCCCTATAAAGCATGGTGGCAGAGTAAGCCCATCCCAGCACAATGGGTACAAAACATTCAGCAAACCCCTATAAAGCATGGTGGCAGAGTAAGCCCATCCCAGCACAATGGGTACAAAACATTCAGCAAACCCCTATAAAGCATGGTGGCAGAGTAAGCTCATCCCAGTACAGGAAGATTTAAACTTTAATAAGAGAAGATTCAGTTGCAAACTTTTGTTTATATGCTACATTACTTTATGTTTTACATTTATAGCATAATGAATACTATTATATGGGTAGCTATGCAGAGGCGTCACCTATCTTGGTGACACCTGGTGCGGTCGGTCTGAGTCCTTCTGCGCACCATAGGGTGAGTGGCTTTGCAGAAAGGGGCGTGATCTCACCCACGAAGTCACACCCCTTATGTGTGCCGATCTTGGGGGTCTTACTGCATCCTGTTCTAGGCACACAGTGGGCTTCCGCAGCGCTCCTGCAGTTACTGGGGCAGCCCACAGTCTCTCCCTGCCTCTCTCCACGTCCTGGCGTCATGGTGACACCATCCGACTGGGTGACACCAAAATAGCAGAGCAGCTCTGCTATTTTGGTATCACCCCCTTCGGATGGTGTCACCCAGTGCAGCCCGCACCCCCCTTGTGACGCCAGTGTAGCTATGTAGAAAGGCAGTTACCTATCAACCAATGAAATCCTGTCATTTTCTCCACTATATCTTCAATCCTTTTTACATTTCATGCTTTTCATTTCAGAATTACCTACAATCCAGCGTTTTCTCAGGAGGGATAAGAAAATGTGGATGTCTGACAAGGTATTTCCTTATTATTATTAGCCAGTACTTCTCTCACTATACAGCACTTTATAGGGGATTCCAACTTCATATGTTTTAGTGTTTGCTGTATCTCTCATTATGGAAGTTCCCCATGTCGCTCCCAGTAATGTACTTCCCAACATATACCAATGACTTTCTCTTCTGACATAAGGATCATTGTGTGTAAGGTTATCACAGAGGCATGCTAAGAGATGAGGGGGCTCTCATAGTAAGACACCCCCCATACCAGTGCTGGCTGTGGTTGTGCCCATGTAGTGCCCCTCCCCATACTTGCTCCCGACTGTACGCCCATCTATCCAGCAATGTATCTGGCACAGTGACCAAGTCTTTGCTATCTGTTGTGGAGTCTCCATCTTTCCCAATACCTTGCCAGAAAGATATGATGACCTGTGCCCATTATAGAACCACCACCGATTTATCTGCATCGTACTCATACACTTACTTACCTACATTACTTCATTTGAAAGTCGTGAGCATTAATAAATGTGGATTGTGATAAAAATGCCCCATATTATGAATTGGTGGGGGCACTATTGTGTGGCATATTATAAATTGGTGAAGGTACTATTGTGTGACATATTATGAATTGGTGGAGGTACTATTGTGTGGCATATTATGAAATGGTGAGGGCACTATTGTGTGGCATATTATGAATTGGTGAGGGCACTATTGTGTGGCATATTATGAATTGGTGGGTGCACTATTGTGTGGCATATTATGAATTACTGAATTGAATTCAAAAGGGTTTAAATAATATTCAGTGATTCTATGTACATATTTAAATGCATATCAATAACTATATGTTTCAGATTTAGCAATGCTTCGTGCCCAAAATGTTGCCCTTCAAAATTATAATGTGCCCTCCTCGGTGGTCAGCACCCTGCCAAGCAAATCCTAGAGTGGGTTTTACTAGACCACATTTAGATCCTCCAAAACTACGCTCCCAAATCCCATATCTATGTTACCAATTTTATTCCCAACATTGGACAATAGTACTGCTGGTGTATGTATACACACATTTCTACATCTAATAATGTATCTGGTATTTCTATTCTAGTACTTACTGGCGATGGCCCTCATTTATTTCAAGAGGGCTGGTCTCACCGTGGATGAATACACCATCGGCAACTTTTACTGCGCACTGTAAGTATTTTACCTCATTGATTCATCAGATGAGACCAGAATGCAAAATGCTCCAGAAGAACTGACTAAACAAGTCAGGGGTTATTTACTCATCTAAATATAATTTACTGTACTTCCAGACAATAAAGTTTCCTGAGTTCAAACTAAACATCCCAAATTATACCGTAGCTATCAGTGTAACATCAGGACACAGCAATGTACTGGCCAGTCTAATCTTTTATCACTGATTATCGTGGCAATATAAGTGTACTTATCACAGTGATTCAACAGTGATTTATTACCATGGAAAGTGAGCACCAATACCCAGCTGCCATGGAGACAAAAAACCAGAGCTGTAAAAGTTAGTTATCACTCTAGAGTTCTCCTCTTAGTATGTACGTGGCCAGGACATCAGTATACCTGACAGCATAATATAAAAATACAACATTATCCCCCAAAATACTATTTATTTCTGGGGGAGGAACGATATGCCCATTCTTTTAAAAAGATGATTCTTTCTGTTACTGCCATCCTGAGATGGCGCTACCAAAACAGGAATCGTTTGGGATAGTTGATAAATGATACAATAGCTGGAGAGGAAATTATCTATGGAAATCTCATTACTAAATTGTGTTCAGTAAAGAGAGGCCCTTTACACCATTATGCCCAGAGAAGGGCTGTACCCTTCCATACCACAGTCTATCCATAGCCTTGCACTTGGCATACAAGGAGCTGTGGAAAACATGGTAGGTCCTCTGTAATACTGGTAATTTAGACATGTTTGCAGATGTGATGCTTATTATTACTGTGTTCTTCTGTTTCTATAGCTTTCTGGCCAATCAAATGGAAGAAGATAAACTGTTCTATATAAGAATGTATGATGACATTTCTTGGGTGCATCCATTATGGTTCTTCCGGAAGAAAAAAGATGCATTTTGGGCCAGGATCCAGCACCGCACATACGTGGCTCCAGAACAGCTGGAAGAGGTGAGTAATGTAGTAGATTAAGTTCATGGATGAGAATGTCAAGGGCCACACTGGGAGTAATGTTACCTACACACTATACAATTATTGGGGCGATTTGTCAATAATCGGGTGATCGGCCTGATTTATGTTATAGTGTGTATGAATGATTGTTTTAGCGTTTTACAGATAAAATGGTTAGAAAACATCCAGAAACGCATTCCTTCCATTATCCAATCTGTCGGTCAAGAACGAAAATCTCAGCCTCATTTTCCCGATATTATCACCATTGATAATTACGTAATGATGACTAAACCCCTATGTCCCTGACAAGTTGAATTATAATTTTATGTTTTTATGTTTTTTACTAGGTGATGAGAGGGGACGATCACTGGGCGTGGAGACGAGAGAGAAATGTCCACCTAGGAGGGGCCATAAGGCACTATCTGCCCCGGAACGCCATTCCTGCCCGCCAAATGGCAGCTGAGGTCCCCAGGAATACTGTTACAGGACCACCTCCTGTGAGAGCAGAGGGGCGCCCAGCTGCCAGCGTCCGCCTTGCCGAGGTGCCACAGAGGAGGTGGAGTGGAGGTTGCCGCTGCGCATAAAGACCCACACTGGTGAGAAGAGGCGGATTTAGACACCATGGGGCCCTAAGCAAGACACCAATTTGGGGCCCCACTTCCTCAAACAATCCGTCTGACCAAGGATCCGGTGTGGATGGAAGAGAAGAAAGAAAACTCTCTTTTTGAGGGCACTCTAATATACAATGTGTGTATCAAAAATTCATAGTCTTAATAAATAACTTTTATTAAATATGCATTAAAAATGTGTTTGCAAGTACAGACCCACTAACACCCAAACAATCTTACTGCTAGAGAAGCAGCAGAGATGTGTAAACAAATGAAAGAAGCAAAAAAACAGACAACATAAGGACACAAACATAAGACTGATTGCAATATCACAGGTATTGTGAAGCCAAGTGAAATATTACAAAGAATCTCAAAAATCAATGGTGGTATAATTATCACCCATTATGGTACAATGACCTGATAATATTATAGCAACACAATAGCTAGTCAAAAAAGTATATACAGCAAGCACAAATGACATCAAAAGGCTCTAACTAGTAGGTTATCATAGATATGAAATACCTTTAAAAAAGGTATTGAAGTATTTGTACAAATCACAGTATATATATATTATGAAAGTAATGTAAAGGGACCAGTCTCAAATACCAACATCACTTAGAATGTATCCATATGTCTGGTGTGGTCTGAAACGCGTTAAGCCTGGCGTATTATTTATCTGAACAATTGCTGGTACCACTCATCATCACAGGTGGCAGGGACAGAGGGCCTGATTCAGAGCCGGACGCTATTTGCGGACAGTCGTTCTAAAATAGGGGCCGGATATTTAAATTGAGCGCTCACTCTTTGCGGTGTGTTGACGCCTCTATGTCTGAGCGTGCGAACGAAACATGCGCTCGCTATTTTGTAAAGACGCCCCTTGGCCGCTCGCATCATACGTCATCTCTGCTATTTATTAGATTAATCGAGTACATCGAAAGGCGTCTGAACTGCTCGCTATTCTTGTGGAAGCATTTTCCTACCGCAATCATGCGAGCAGTTCAGGCAAAAAGACAACCAAGTGACGTGGTCGATGACGCTGCTTTGTTAATTATGTACACCCATTAAACACCCGTTTTGACCGTTTGGCACGCCTGCGTTCGGATCTCCACTCCCCGTTTTCAAGCACCTTCCCCTGTTACCACCCACAAACGCCTCATCCTGTCACTCAAATTAGCAGGCATTCGTTATTTTGCGAGCACACGATTTCTGACCGCACTGACTGGTTGGCGCATGCGCATTACAACCCATATGCATGCGCAGATGTGCGAACATTGCTCGGAGTGAACGAGCGGCCGCTTACAAGCGGCTCTGAATCAGGCCCAGAGTCCGGAACTGCACCCACACCACCATTCCCTATTATCAGCTGCGGGACTGTAAGATGGGGACTGACGTGCTCCTGTGTTACCACTATTCCCTATAATGAGCTGCGGGACTGTAAGATGGGGACTGACGTGCTCCTGTGTTACCCCCATTCCCTATTATCAGCTGCGGAACTGTAAGATGGGGACTGACATGCTCCTGTGTTACCACCATTCTCTATTATTAGCTACAGGACTATAAGATGGGGACTGATGTGCTTCTGTGTTACCACCATTCCCTATTATCACCTGCGGTACTGTAAGATGGGGACTGACGTGCTCCTGGGTTACCACTATTCCCTATTATCAGTTGCGGGACTGTAAGATGGGGACTGACGTGCTCCTGTGTTACCACTATTCCCTATAATCAGCTGCAGGACTGTAAGATGGGGACTGACATGCTCCTGTGTTACCCCCATTCCCTATTATCAGCTGCGGGACTGTAAGATGGGGACTGACGTGCTCCTGTGTTACCACCATTCCCTATTATCAGCTGCAGGACTGTAAGAGGGTGATTGACATGCTCCTGTGCTAGCACCATTCCCTTTTAGCTGCGGGACTGTAGGATGGGGACTGACATGCTCCTGTGTTACCACCATTCCCTATTATCAGCTGCGGGACAGTAAGATGGGGACTGATGTGCTCCTGTGTTACTACCATTCCCTATTATCAGCTGCGGGACTGTAAGATGGGGACTGATGTGCTCCTGTGTTACCACCATTCTCTATTATTAGCTACAGGACTATAAGATGGTGACTGATGTGCTCCTGTGTTATCACCATTCCCTATTATCATCTGCGGCACGGTAAGATGGGGACTGACGTACTCCTGTGTTACCACCATTCCTTATTATCAGTTGTGGGACTGTAAGATGGGGACTGACGTGCTCCTGTGTTACCACTATTCCCTATAATCAGCTGCAGGACTGTAAGATGGGGACTGACATGCTCCTGTGTTACCACCATTCCCTATTATCAGCTGCAGGACTGTAAGATGTGGACTGACGTGCTCCTGTGTTACCACCATTCCCTATTATCAGCTGCAGGACTGTAAGAGGGTGATTGACATGGTCCTGTGTTAGCACCATTCCCTATTAGCTGCGGGACTGTAGGATGGGGACTGACGTGCTCCTGTGTTACCCCCATTCCCTATCGGCAGCTGCTGGACTGTAAGATGGGGACTGATGTGTTCCTGTTAGCACTTTTCACTATAATTAGCTGCGGGACTGTAAGATGGGGACTGACGTGCTCCTGTGTTACCACCATTCCCTATTATCAGTTGCGGGACTGTAAGATGGGGACTGATGTGCTCCTGTGTTACCACCATTCCCTATAATCAGCTGCAGGACTGTAAGATGGGGACTGACGTGCTCCTGTGTTACCACCATTCCCTATTATCAGCTGCGGGACTGTAAGATGGGGACTGACGTGCTCCTGTGTTACCACCATTCCCTATTATCAGCTGCAGGACTGTAAGATGGGGTCTGACGTGCTCCTGTGTTACCACCAGAGCCGTAACTAGACTGTTTGGTGCCCTGTGCCACAAAGAGCATTGGCGCCCCCCTTATTTTTCAAAGGGACATAGTGCACTCAAAAAAGGGGAATGGCCTCATGGGGAAGGGCCAGGGAAGAGATAGTGGTGGCCAGGAGATGCTGGGGATGAAATAAGAGGAAGCTACAAGTGAGAATGATAATAAACAGACATTTGACAGGCCCAAACAGCGCCCCCCGACCTGTGGTGCCCTGTGTGATGGCACCGGCCGCACTATCCTAGCTACAGCCCTGGTTACCACCATTCCCTATTATCAGCTGCGGGACTGTAAGATGGGGACTGACGTGCTCCTGTGTTACCACCATTCCCTATTATCAGCTGCAGGACTGTAAGATGGGGACTGACGTGCTCCTGTGTTACCACCTTTCCTTATTATCAGATGCGGGACTGTAAGATGGGGACTGACGTGCTCCTGTGTTACCACCATTACCTATTATCAGCTGCGGGACTGTAAGATGGGGACTGACGTGCTCCTGTGTTACCACCATTCCCTATTATCAGCTGCGGGACAGTAAGATGGGGACTGACGTGCTCCTGTGTTACCACCATTCCCAATTATCAGCTGCGGGACTGTAAGATGGGGACTGACGTGCTCCTGTGTTACCACCATTCCCTACTATCAGCTGCGGGACTGTAAGATGGTGACTGACGTGCTCCTGTGTTACCACCATTCCCTATTATCAGCTGCGGGACTGTAAGATGGGGACTGACATGCTCCTGTGTTACCACTAAGGAGTATTTTATACTGTACAAAACGTCTTCATAGTGTAAGTGCATTGTGTGATAAATGTGATTGTTATGTCTCTGCACTGTGGCTTGTTCCTGTCCTTGTGTCCTCCGATCATTGTCACTGGTCACATGTATGGGGAACGCATTTCTTGTTACAGAGAAGATACCAGAAGGACACCGTATATCTATGGGATGATCGCCCTATGGAACTCTGTTTCTTCCTGATAATAAAAGAAAACTACTATACACAGGAATTAATGGGTCTTTGCAAAACTCATTTTGGTGACTGATTTTATTCTTATTTGTTCACTGGGCTCAGTCACCTAAGTGTGTGCAATAGTCACTAGGTAGTAATTATACATGTATAAATAGGGAGCGCTGGCTAATGGCAGATTTCTCTCCTTTGGTTATTGTGTCACTTGGGGTAGTGGATGAATTCTCCTTTTATGCAATATTTACCTGCATGCTCTATTTTTAACAGCGCTCTATTTATAGCACTTTCTTCTTATTATTATTATTATGATTATGTGCTATCAGTGTCGGACTGGGACATAAAGGGCCCACCAGGTACATGCAATGGAATGGGCCCACTAAAAGGGAGTGGCCAGCTATTACACAGGTGTGGTCATCAGCTGGAGGGGTGTGGCCAGATATCTTTAGGAAATGAAAGATGAAAAAAAAAAAATGGAGGCCAGTTTATTGCCCAGATTTAACATTACAGAAAGAGTACAAGAATGAGGAGAAGGAAGTGGGGGTATGGGGTGTATTATGGCATGAATAGTAGAGCGCTGCCAGCATAGGGGTGTGAGCTAAATACCCCCTATACATCTACAGGCAGACTGTACTCAGTGTTATTACCAGGGCTGTATTACTGACACACAGAGGCTGCTGCCAGCATAGGGGTGTGAGCTAAATACCCCCCTATACATCTACAGGCAGACAGTACTCAGTGTTATTACCAGGGCCATATTACTGACACACAGAGGCTACTGCCAGCATAGGGGTGTGAGCTAAATACCCCCTATACATGTACACGCAGACTGTACTCAGTGTTATAAGATCTCCATTGGCTTATTGCTGATTAAATACCTTAACCAACTTTAATTAACTAAGCACTTAACTTATCTAATAAAGAAAGAGACGGACACCATAACAGCTTGGATAAAAGGTCACAGCTTTTATTTCTGAATTAATTAATTAATTAGTTCACCTAACCATGGTGGCCAGGATACGCTGCATACTCAGTTCCAACTTTCAAACTGACAACGACTAAAACGTTCCCCCTAAAGACGCACTTACACCATGAAGGTCTCGCCTCCCTCCTGGGCCAGTCTACTCCACGCGCTTCCGTAAAAAAGCGCTCGGGTCCCCTCGTACGAGAAGGAAAGACTCGTCATGTTACATCGAGGTCCCGCGCCCTCACAACGCTCTCTTGCATCACAATAAAGCCACTGAGATGCAGCTATCTCCCGCCATGCTGCACCTTCCCTGAATAAGGAAAAATTGAAACACAACAAAATACGAACAGCAAAGTTTTGGGCGGGAGGGTGGGCTCCAGAAATCACCAAAGAGGCAGATCAAATGCCAATCACTCCTTTTATACTGATAGCCACAGGCACACCCACAATTCCAGGCATTGGTCAGCTAACAAACCACCTGACCCCTAACCATTTAATCTGCCTAGTAACAAAGCTGTCTAGACAGCCAATCAGCAAAAAACCCAGGATTCTTATTTCACTCATGTCTAGACAACCTTCATTTTCTATAAGATCTCCATTGGCTTATTGCTAATTAAATAACTTAACCAACCTTAATTAACTAAGCACTTAACTTATCTAATAAAGAAAGAGACGGACACCATAACAGCTTGGATAAAAAGGTCACAGCTTTTATTTCTGAATTAATTAATTAATTAATTCACCTAACCATGGTGGCCAGGAGATGCTGCATACTCAGTTCCAGCTTTCAAACTGACTTAAACGGGGAACGACTAAAACGTTCCCCCTAAAGACGCACTTACGCCATGAAGGTCTCGCCTCCCTCCTGGGCCAGTCTACTCCGCGCGCTTCCGTAAAAAAGCGCTCGGGTCACAACGCTCTCTTGCGTCACAATAAAGCCACTGAGATGCAGCGTTCTCCCGCCAAAGCCAGTCCCAATGGAGACTGGCCCGCCAGCAAAGGAAAAAAACACTAATCCAAAAAGGCAAGCAACTTCTTAATAAACAACCCTAAACCCAAATTATTAAAATGAACCCCGTCTGGGCGAAAAAATCTAGGTAAATCCGAACCCCAAAAGCTATGCCTGACTACCAAACCACCAAATGACAGGACATGCTTATTCAAAGCTCTGTTGACCTTGCGTCTAGCCCTATCCAAAGCCTTGTGATCCCGCTCACCATGCCAAACCATCCGCGGCACTATGTCAGACCATACAATGCGCACATTCGGCCACAACAAGCGAACTGCATCAACCAAGTCTCTTAGCTGAAGGGACAACTCCAAACCTTTCAATTTGCACAGATCATTCCCACCAACATGCAGGACCAACCAATCAGGAACAGCCCATTTCGCTGCAGACTCCTCCAACAAATCTCGCACAGAAGCACAAAGCAAGCCACGCACACCTATCCAGCGAACATTCCTGCCACCCAACAATTCACTGGCACGTCTAGCCAAACCATGCCGTTCAGCCCAATAAATATAGGAATGGCCGACCAGCCAAACCTGCTCTTCTCCAAGGTCTTCCCCTGTAAGGAAAGAACACCCTAACCGTGAGCCACCGCACCAAAACCAAACTGCACACAACAAAATGAACACACAGCAACTAACCTAGCCAGGATGCAATGGGGAAACAAGTAACCCGAGTGAAGGAGAAAAACTAAAAAACCTTACCCGTGAACCAAGTTGGGCCAGATAATGGCTCCCGGGAAGAAAAACTAAAAAATTCCTTCACACCCCCACTTATCGAATGCTAACCATTCGTTAACTGGACGGTAAACAACGTTTTCAGGTTGTTGCAGGAGCGCACCTACAGCTTATCGCAGCAAACATACGTCTTATATGCAGAGGACCTCCACCTCCCGATCTTTTGAATATCACTTGCGGACGCTCCTTCTACCGCTGCACTAGTGGCGGCACCAATCCTGAAGGAATGAGTCCCGTAACTAGCGCCATCTAAGCCTAATGCCACTAAGATACGCCAAAGAACAGCAGCGAATTGAAATTTAGAAAGAGGGGACAGATTTGAGTGCACCAGCCATTGGGAACCACCTGCAGGGCGACCAGCCATAAAGCGGCAAGCCATACTGGGCAAACCGAAGAGTCATCCTGTTTATGCAAAGTAACCCACCTGCCCCGGCCTAACTGATCCATCTTGGAAAACCGCAGTTTACACAAAACGGATGACTCCTGGAACACGATGTCTCCCATCATGAACCCTGAGGACACCGAGGACTTGCTGGAAGCTACAATCTCACTGACCCTAAAAGCCCCAAAAAACGCGACTGCAAAAGCTACTCGGAATGACGAAGCCTCGAAAGAATCCGAAGCCACACTATCCATCACACCCAGCAAGCGACCAAGGAGATGGAGATCGATAGGCCTGCGGGAGTCGGCCCTGGCGGGAAACTCCTTGGCCCAACCTTTAAGGGCTTTAGAAAGGATGAACGATTTGGTGGGATCTGGTAAACCTTTTAATTTACTAAAGAAAGAAATCCCCACCAGAGCCGAAGTCATGGAAGCCTTGGAACGACCTTGCTGGTAATGCCCCCACACAAACTTAGACATCAACTCTGAGGGAGACTTACCCGGCTGAGGGCTTAGTGCACAAAAAGCCTGCCAGTCTTGCCACGACGCAGCTTAAGCCCTCCGAGTTGCTGGAGCCAGCGACCTCTGCGCCAGGCCCTCTATTCCGGCCTGATAATCTGCCATACAAAAGGAGGGCAAGGTAACCCAGCTGCAGAAGCCGCCGGTGCCAGCAATCGGAAACGGGAGAATTGAAACCGGGACAATGCATCAGCGATCGCATTATGCACCCCAGGGACGTGGCACGCACAGAACCTAATGTTGGACTCTAAGCAATGCAAAACCAAATGCCTAAGGAGACGCAAAGCCGGGGGAGAGGAGGAACGCTGATTGTTGATGGCCTGAACTACGCCTAGATTGTCACACCAGAAAACTACATGTTGACTGGCCAAACGATCCTTCCATAGCTCGACTGCCACTATAATGGGGAAAAGCTCCAACAAAAGTAAATTACTAGTAAGACCCTCTAAACGCCAATCAGGAGGCCAGGACGCTGCGCACCACTCCCCGTTGAAAAAGGCCCCAAAACTGGAGGACCCAGCCGCATCGTTGAAAAGCTATAAAGTGGCATTCGACGCTGGAGCAGCAGGCCAAATGCGTTCACCGTTAAACCGAACCAGAAAACTAGACCAGGTTCGAAGATCTTCCTTAATCTCGGAAGACAAACGAACATAGTGATGCGACTGGCTCACCCCGGCCGTGGATCTCTCCAACTTTCTGCAAAAAACCCTATCCATGGGAATTATGCGACAAGCAAAATTCAATGACCCCAGCAAAGATTGGACCACGTGCAATTTTACGCTATCTGTTCCTAAGCAAAACGCAATCTGCACGAGCAACCAGCCATCGTGTCAATCTCTATACCCAGGTAAGAAAGACAAGATGAGGGGCCCTCTGACTTGTCGTGCGCAACAGGAACCCCCAAAACTCTAAACAAAGCTGTGGCAGAAAATAGGAGATCCGTACAAACCTCGCTCCCTCCTGTACCTATAAAGAGAAAATCGTCAAGGTATTGCGCAACACCAACATGACCAGTGCCCGCTACTGTGCACCAATGTAAAAACGAACTGAACTTCTCAAAATAGGCACAGGAGACCGCACAGCCCATGGGCAGACATTTATCCACAAAGAAATTACTCCCAAGTCTAAAACCCATATACTGCATTGCGTCTGGATGTAATGGTAACAAGCGAAATGCAGACTCAACATCTAACTTTGCCAGCAAAGCGCCCACACCAAAACTACGGACTAAACCCAAGGCATCGTCAAAGGACTGATAAACCACACTGCAAGCCGAATCGGGTATAGCATCATTAACCGAATTACCATGGGGGTAGGATAAATGTTGAATAAGCCGAAACTTCCTGGGCGCCTTCTTAGGGATCACCCCTAAAGGCGAGATGCAAAGATTCGGCAAGGGAGGAGAAGGAAAAGGACCCTCCATCCTGCCCAGCAAAACCTCAGAATCCACCTTAGCTCGCAACACTTGAGAGAATTCCGGGGCAGAACATAAATTGCGGGGCACATTAATGTGCAGAGGGCCAGAAATGGGTAAACCGAAGCCAAATTTAAAACCATCCCAAAGAAAGGCAGCAGCCTCTCTATCAGGATAACGAGCTAACCACTTAGTAAGTTCCGGCAAACAAATGGGTGACATAGCTTTAACTAACTGTCTTGGAGTTATCGGCCCTATCATGCCCCCCGGCTCCGGAGCCACGACGGCAATCCTTGGCCGGATGCTCCCCGTTGCGAATGCGACAGGAGTGACGAAAACGACAAGAGGCGCCACGAGAACACCTCGAGTCATTGAAGGCGAAACACTTCCTTCTCGTCACCCCCGACGCACCAGTCCTAATAGAAGCAACCTGCGGGGGGGTGCTGCGTCCGAGAGAGGCCGACGCTGCTGCGGAACCTCGAGCCAAACCTCGACATCTTTCACACTAAAAGGGACTATGCGACTACCCTCATGCTTACGCCTGAACTGGCAATCATAATCCTTCCACGATGTACCCCGTGACCGAGCGAACATATCATGCACCAAGTAAATGTACCTGATAACATTCTGATGTTGCTCCGGTCGCATTTCTAAATAACACGCTGCAAAAATAAGCATGCCTTTTAGCCAGGAATTGTAACCGCAGTAACTATCCTCACCAATCCCTCCTGGCTTTTTAGCCTGAGTTAGACCCTTCTTCATCTCATCCGTGAGAGTGAAGAAATCAACAAACTTACCCCTACGGATTCGCTCTCTAACACTTTTGCGCAACCCCCGGAGAACCGCAGTATTTGCGCAATGAAAAGAATCCGCTCCAGGCGGTGGCTCAACATGGACGGAGGCCACACCAGTCTTATTCTTGCCCTGAGTCTTCTTAGCCAAACGCCGTGCCACTAATCTAGCAATCTTGCGCGGGCGCCCCGGGGAACCAGACGAATGAGAGGATGATGCAGAAAAAGAAGAAGACGAGGATGTGTCATACTCACCAGCACCTGGATGCGGCACCGAACTTCCCAAAACTTCACGTGGAGGGTCCACCGAAACCACATCCATGTCCACCTCTACACGCACAGGAACAGGAACCGCGACCACCCCCACGATATCCTGAATGATCGACGTCGCCGACAGATCTGAAACTGGAACAGCAGCGTGAGGAACCGAAACAGTAACTGGTGGAACAGAGAGCGGGGGGGGAGGGGTGGTGGGGTGAAAGGGGGGACAACGGAAGAAGTGGGGGGCTGGGAGGAAACAGGGGGGGAACGGGGGGGGTATGAAAAGGGGGGACAGCGGTGGATGAAGAAGGTATAGAAGGAGCAGAAAAAGAGGGGGCAGTACGAGCAAAGGTGGAAATGGGGGGCATGGGCACCAGAGGTGGGTGAGGAAAAGTGTTGGAAACAGGGTGTTGAATGACTGGAGCAGGGGGAGGGAAGGATTGCCAGGGAGAAGGGGCTGTAAAAGGGGGGGGTTGCCAATTAGGATAACCAGGGGGAAAAGAAGGAGAAACATACGGGGGATAAATGGAAAAATGGGGGGCAGAGGAAACAGAAGAAATGACGGGCGGAGCAGGGCCAGCGCTCCAAGAAGGATGAGCCCAGGAAGAAAAGGAAACAGGGGGGGGAGATGTGAGCCAACTAAGGAATTTAGCGGATATGAACCTGCCAACCAGGGAATCGGCTGAGAGAGAGGGGTACTGAAAATAGAGGGGGGGCAATAACATTAGGCAGGGCATGCTGCCTGCTGTCCTGTGTGGAGGCAAAGGTGGCAGGAGGCTGAAAATATGGGCTGGATCCCACCATTGAAGTGGGACCCAAAATGGCCGCTGAATTTAAAATGGCCGCCGGACCCGCCGTACAAACGGGACCAGGGGGCCATGGGGATGGTGTAATGGCTGAAATCCCCCGCCTGCTGTAACCAGCGGGGGAAGCAAGCGCAAAAGGGGTGGGGCTTGATGGAGCAGCGTACGCGGCATGGAATGGAGGCAAGATCCCAGCAGGGGAGGCAGGCGCCGGAGGAGCGGGAACAAGCGGAGCCACAGCCGCAGCATGGAAGGGTGAGAGACCAGCCGCCGGAGGCGCGGGGACATAAGGAGCCGCAGCCGCTGCAAGATATGGGGGGCAGCTCACAGCGGGAGAGGCGGGCGCCGGAGGAGGGAGGACCGAAGGAGCCGCAGCCGCGGCCCGATCCAGAAGAGGTAACCCAGCGGGGGGGGCAGCTCAGAAAGAGCTGGGGACGCTGGAGCTGTAGGCGCGACCAGCGGGAGGGGGGGCTGCTGGCAGGGGAAGCGGGCGCGCTACTGCCTGCTGAACTGAGACCGACAGGGGAACCAGGAGGGCAGGCAAGGATCCGCTGGGAGGGAGTAACGGGAAGGCCAGATGGGGGGAGTGTGGACACACAGGAGAGCTGGCAGGGGCAGCCCTGAGTGGGTGGGAGAACTCAGCCAGCCGGCTGGGAAGGGGGGCAGACCTCTTGGGATGGGGCATGATGAGCAGGGTTGGTATAAAGTAGGGGTGTGCACCGGCCACTTTTCGTGTTTTGTGTTTTGGTTTTGGATCTGGATCTTTCTTCGTGTTTTGGATCTGGATTGGTTTTGCCAAAACCACCCTTCCGTGTTTTGGGTTCTGGGTTTTGTGTTTTGGATCTGTATTTTTTTGAAAAAAAGCATAAAAACAGCTAAAATCACAGAATTTGTAGGTTTTTCTGCTCCTATGCTATTATTAACCTCAATAACCTTAATTTCCACTCATTTCCAGTCTATTCTGAATACCTCACACCTCACAATAGTGTTTTTATGTCCAAAAGGTTGCACCGAGGTAGCTGGATGACTATGCTAAGCGACACGAGTGGGCGGCACAAACACGTGACCCATCTAGGCGTGAAACTGCAGTGGCAGACAGGATGGCATTGAAAAACTAGGCCCCAAACTGTACATAATGCAAAGAAAAAAAAGAGGTGCAAGATGGAATTGTCCTTGGGCCCTCCCACCCACCCTTATGTTGTATAAACAGGACATGCACACTTTAACAAACCAATCATTTCAGCGCCAGGGTCTGCCACACAACTGTGGCTGAAATGATTGGTTCGTTTGGGCCCCCACAAAACAAGCTGGCAATTAATCTGTCCCTGCACAAACTGGCTCTACGGAGGCAAGAAGTCGTCCTCATCCTCCTCATCCACAGATTCCTCACCCTCTTCAGTGTTATGTACATCCTCATCCTCACAGAGTATTAATTCGTCCCTGCTGGAACCACAGGTCCCTCTGTACATTCTGGAGGCTGGTCTCCCTGGAAGAGTTGATCATTCATTTTATGAACATCATCTTCTCCACATTTTGTGGAAGCAACCTCCTACGCCTTTCGCTAACAAGGTTCCCGGCTGCACTAAACACTTTTTCGGAGTACACACTGGAGGGGGGGCAACTCAGGTAAAATAGAGCCAGTTTGTACAGGGACCTCCAAATTGCTTCTTTTTCCTGCCAGTACAGGTACGGACTGTCTGACATGCCTACTTGGATGCTGTCACCGATGTAATCCTTTAACAGACAGACGCACGCTTGTCGCTGCTGCTTTGAGGATTCAAGTGCAGCTACAGCCCACACAATTCACAAAGACAGAAAAAAAAAAAGAATATTTTTATTGTTTGTGGAGCACACTTTGAGGGTTACACCACCCTCTAAAAGACAGACGCACGCTTGTCGCTGCTGCTTTGAGGATGCAAGTGCGGCTACAGCCCACACAATTCACAAAGACAGAAAAAAGAAGAAGAATATTTTTATTCTTTGTGTAGCACACTTTGAGGGTGTCACCACCCTTTAACAGACAGACGCACGCTTGTCGCTGCTGCTTTAAGGATGCAGGTGCGGCTACAGCCCACACATTTCACAAAGACCGAAAAAAAAAGAACAATATTTTAATTGTTTGTGTAGCACACTTTGAGGGTGTCACCACCCTTTAACAGACAGACGCACGCTTGTCGCTGCTGCTTTAAGGATGCAGGTGCGGCTACAGCCCACACAATTCACAAAGACAGAAAAACGAAGAATATTTTTATTGTTTGTGTAGCACACTTTGAGGGTGTCACCACCCTTTAACAGACAGACGCACGCTTGTCGCTGCTGCTTTGAGGATGCAAGTGCGGCTACATCGCACACAAGTCACAAACACATAAAAAAAAAAGTTTTTTATTTTTTGGAGCACTTTGAGAGTTACACCACCCTTTAACAGACAGACGCACGCTTGTCGCTGCTGCTTTAAGGATGCAGGTGCGGCTACAGCCCACACATTTCACAAAGACCGAAAAAAAAGAACAATATTTTAATTGTTTGTGTAGAACACTTTGAGGGTGTCACCACCCTTTAACAGACAGACGCACGCTTGTCGCTGCTGCTTTAAGGATGCAGGTGCGGCTACAGCCCACACAATTCACATAGACAGATAAAAGAAGAAGAATATTTTTATTGTTTGTGTAGCACACTTTGAGGGTGTCACCACCCTTTAACAGACAGACGCACGCTTGTCGCTGCTGCTTTAAGGATGCAGGTGCGGCTACAGCCCACACATTTCACAAAGACCGAAAAAAAAACAACAATATTTTAATTGTTTGTGTAGCACACTTTGAGGGTGTCACCACCCTTTAACAGACAGACGCACGCTTGTCGCAGCTGCTTTAAGGATGCAGGTGCGGCTACAGCCCACACAATTCACAAAGACAGAAAAAAGAACAATATTTTAATTGTTTGTGTAGCACACTTTGAGGGTGTCACCACCCTTTAACAGACAGACGCACGCTTGTCGCTGCTGCTTTAAGGATGCAGGTGCGGCTACAGCCCACACAATTCACAAAGACAGAAAAAAGAAGAATATTTTTATTGTTTGTGTAGCACACTTTGAGGGTGTCACCACCCTTTAACAGACAGACGCACGCTTGTCGCTGCTGCTTTGAGGATGCAAGTGCGGCTACATCGCACACAAGTCACAAACACATTAAAAAAATAGTTTTTTATTTTTTGGAGCACTTCGTGAGTTACACCACCCTTTAACAGACAGACGCACGCTTGTCGCTGCTGCTTTAAGGATGCAGGTGCGGCTACAGCCCACACAATTCACAAAGACAGAAAAAAGAAGAAGAATATTTTTATTGTTTGTGTAGCACACTTTGAGGGTGTCACCACCCTTTAACAGACAGACGCACGCTTGTCGCTGCTGCTTTGAGGATGCAAGTGTGGCTACATCGCACACAAGTCACAAACACATAAAAAAAATGTTTTTGATTTTTTGGAGCACTTTGAGAGTTACAACACCCTTTAACAGACAGACGCACACTTGTCGCTGCTGCTTTGAGGATGCAAGTGCGGCTACAGCCCACACAATTCACAAAGACAGAAAAAAAAAGAACAATATTTTAATTGTTTGTGTAGCACACTTTGAGGGTGTCACCACCCTTTAACAGACAGACGCACGCTTGTCGCTGCTGCTTTAAGGATGCAGGTGCGGCTACAGCCCACACATTTCACAAAGACAGAAAAAAAAAGAACAATATTTTAATTGTTTGTGTAGCACACTTTGAGGGTGTCACCACCCTTTAACAGACAGACGCACGCTTGTCGCTGCTGCTTTGAGGATGCAGGTGGAATCTAGACGGGATTTGGAACCGAGGACACACTACCTCCATCAATTGTCTAAATCCCACTGCACTAATGTCGGATACCGGACGCACGTCTAACACCAACATAGCAGTCAAGGCCTCAGTTATACGTTTTGCTTCAGGATGACTGCTGTCGTACTTCATCCTCATCGCTAGGGACTGTTGGAGGGTCAATTGTTTAGTAAAAGTAGTGATGTTCCTACTTCCTCTCTGGGATGATGAACAACTCCCAGCAGCAGCAACAGCACTAGTAGGAAGTGGTTCTTGATCTTTCCCTATTTTATTTTTATCAGAGAAAGTTTGGTCCTCCATTTATGTTATATTGATATATATACGTGCGGCTAAAGCGCACACAAACACAGAAAATATTTTTTTATTTTTGCTGGAGAGTAGTGCACTTTGTGGGTTACACCACCCTTTAAGAAATGAGCCAGCCGGCTCTTTACTTATGGGACACAGGCGCACGCTTGGCGCTGCTCCTTTGTTGATGCACATGCAGCCACAGTGCACACAAGTCACAAACACAGAAAATATATATTTTTTTGGTTTGGAGTGTACTTTGGGGGTTACAGAACCCTTTAACGGTCAAGCCAGCTGGCCCTTTACTTATGACACAGGCGCACGCTTGGCACTACTTTGTTGATGCACGTGCGGCTACTGCGCACACAATTCACAAACACAGAAAATAATTTTTTTTCGGTTTGGACTGGAGTGTACTTTGGGGGTTACAGCACCCTTTAACGGTCAAGCCAGCCGGCCCTTTACTTATGACACAGGCGCACGCTTGGCACTACTTTGTTGATGCACGTGCGGCTACTGCGCACACAATTCACAAACACAGAAAATAATTTTTTTTTTGGTTTGGACTGGAGTGTACTTTCGGGGGTTACAGCACCCTTTAACGGTCAAGCCAGCCGGCCCTTTACTTATGACACAGGCGCACGCTTGGCACTACTTTGTTGATGCACGTGCGGCTACTGCGCACACAATTCACAAACACAGAAAATAAATTTTTTTTTGGTTTGGACTGGAGTGTACATTGGGGGTTACAGCACCCTTTAACGGTCAAGCCAGCTGGCCCTTTACTTATGACACAGGCGCACGCTTGGCACTACTTTGTTGATGCACATGCGGCTACTGCGCACACAATTCACAAACACAGAAAATAATTTTTTTTTTGGTTTGGACTGGAGTGTACTTTGGGGGTTACAGCACCCTTTAACGGTCAAGCCAGCCGGCCCTTTACTTATGACACAGGCGCACGCTTGGCACTACTTTGTTGATGCACGTGCGGCTACTGCGCACACAATTCACAAACACAGAAAATAATTTTTTTTTTGGTTTGGACTGGAGTGTACTTTCGGGGGTTACAGCACCCTTAACGGTCAAGCCAGCCGGCCCTTTACTTATGACACAGGCGCACGCTTGGCACTACTTTGTTGATGCACGTGCGGCTACTGCGCACACAATTCACAAACACAGAAAATAATTTTTTTTTTGGTTTGGACTGGAGTGTACTTTCGGGGGTTACAGCACCCTTAACGGTCAAGCCAGCCGGCCCTTTACTTATGACACAGGCGCACGCTTGGCACTACTTTGTTGATGCACGTGCGGCTACTGCGCACACAATTCACAAACACAGAAAATAATTTTTTTTTGGTTTGGACTGGAGTGTACTTTCGGGGGTTACAGCACCCTTATCGGTCAAGCCAGCCGGCCCTTTACTTATGACACAGGCGCACGCTTGGCACTACTTTGTTGATGCACGTGCGGCTACTGCGCACACAATTCACAAACACAGAAAATAATTTTTTTTTTGGTTTGGACTGGAGTGTACTTTCGGGGGTTACAGCACCCTTAACGGTCAAGCCAGCCGGCCCTTTACTTATGACACAGGCGCACGCTTGGCACTACTTTGTTGATGCACGTGCGGCTACTGCGCACACAATTCACAAACACAGAAAATAATTTTTTTTTTGGTTTGGACTGGAGTGTACTTTCGGGGGTTACAGCACCCTTAACGGTCAAGCCAGCCGGCCCTTTACTTATGACACAGGCGCACGCTTGGCACTACTTTGTTGATGCACGTGCGGCTACTGCGCACACAATTCACAAACACAGAAAATAATTTTTTTTTGGTTTGGACTGGAGTGTACTTTCGGGGGTTACAGCACCCTTTAACGGTCAAGCCAGCCGGCCCTTTACTTATGACACAGGCGCACGCTTGGCACTACTTTGTTGATGCACGTGCGGCTACTGCGCACACAATTCACAAACACAGAAAATATATTATTTTTTTAGCACTTGGGGGGAGCACCCCTGATGGACAGAGCACACCCTGGACAACACTACAGCACCCCTTTAGGACTGGGACACTGCACAGGACTTTGGAGTGGACACAGCCCCTATGGAGAACTGACTGCACAACACAGTCCAGCCAGCCCCTATGGACTTTGAAGTAGTGGACACAGCCCCTATTAACAGCAGCACAGCACAACACAGCCAGCCCCTATGGACTTTGAAGTAGTGGACAACAGCAGCACTACACTACACTACACTACACAGCCCTAACTCCCACCCTCCCTCTTCACTGTCCACAGCCGAGTGAGAAAATGGCGCCGACGTGGGTACCTTATATAGGATCCAAAACCCGCGAGACTCGGAAGGCGGGATGATGACGTTTTGCCTCGATTTCAGATCCGAGTCAGGCGGGAAAAGTCGAGCCTGATTCGGATCGGACTCGGATCGGGGGGGCTCGGGGGGGTTCGGATTTCAGAAATCCGAACCCGCTCACCCCTAGTATAAAGGAAGTAAAATGGAATGGATAATACTAATGGCAAGGGATAGAACCAAGAAACACAGGGAGTGACACTTAGCTGTACTCCAGAAATCACCAAAGAGGCAGATCAAATGCCAATCACTCCTTTTATACTGATAGCCACAGGCACACCCACAATTCCAGGCTTTGGTCAGCTAACAAACCACCTGACCCCTAACCATTTAATCTGCCTAGTAACAAGGCTGTCAAGACAGCCAATCAGCAAAAACCCCAGGATTGTTATTTCACTCATGTCAAGGCAACCTTCATTTTCTATTACCAGGGCCGTATTACTGACACACAGAGGCTGCTGCCAACATAGGGGTGTGAGCTAAATACCCCCCTATACATCTACAGGCAGACTGTATTCAGTAATATTACCAGGGCCATATTACTGACACACAAGGGCTGCTGCCAACATAGGAGTGTGAGCTAAATACCCCCTTATACATCTACAGGCAGACTGTATTCAGACCCTAAAACATTTCCCAGTAAGAACCCGGTACATGGGGGGTCATGACCGCAGATAAAGGGGCATGGTAATCGGTAAAGGGGCATGTCCATGGGGGCTGGAGGCATCGGACGCTGGCTAGTTTAGAACATGCAGTAATATACTGCATATTCTGTATACCGGTGCTGGCGGTCAGGGCAGAGAAGCACGGAGGTCGGCTATCACTCAGCAGCGCTGCTTAACATCTCTTGAGTGTACCAACCCGGTACAAAACGGTACAGCCCCATTTGCCGGTACAGACCATTAGAAAACGGTACTGTACCGGCTAAAACGGTATAGTTGGAGGGTATGTGTATTCAGTGTTATTACCAGGGCCGTATTACTGACACACAGAGGCTGCTGCCAGCATAGGGGTATGAGCTAAATACCCACCTATACATCTACAGGCAGACTGTACTCAGTGTTATTACCAGGGCCGTATTACTGACACACAGAGGCTGCTGCCAGCATAGGGGTGTGAGCTAAATCCCCCCCTATACATCTACAGGCAGACTCTACTCAGTGTTATTACCAGGGCCGTATTACTGACACACAGAGGCTGCTGCCAGCATAGGGGTGTGAGCTAAATACCCCCCTATACATCTACAGGCAGACTGTATTCAGTGTTATTACAAGGGCTGTATTACTGACACACAGAGGCTGCTGCCAGCACAGGGGTGTGAGCTAAATTCCCCCCTATACATCTACAGGCAGACTGTACTCAGTGTTATTACAAGGGCCGTATTACTGACACAGAGGCTGCTGCCAGCATAGGGGTGTGAGCTAAATACCCCCTATACATCTACAGGCAGACTGTATTCAGTGTTATTACCAGGGCTGTATTACTGACACACAGAGGCTGCTGCCAGCATAGGGGTATGAGCTTAATTCCCCCCTATACATCTACAGGCAGACTGTACTCAGTGTTATTACCAGGGCCATATTACTGACACACAGAGGCTGCTGCCAGCATAGGGGTGAGAGCTAAATACCCCCCTATACATCTACAGGCAGACTGTATTCAGTGTTATTACCAGGGCTATATTACTGACACACAGAGGCTACTGCCAGCATAGGGGTGTGAGCTAAATACCCCCCTAAACATCTACAGGCAGACTGTACTTAGTGTTATTACCAGGGCCATATTACTGACACACAGAGGTTGCTGCCAGCATAGGAGTGTGAGCTAAATACCCCCTTATACATCTACAGACAGACTGTATTCAGACCCTCCAACAGTTCGTAGTAAGAACCCGGTACATGGGGGGGCATGACCGCAGATAAAGGGGCGTGGTAATCGGTAAAGGGGCATGTCCATGGGGGCTGGAGGCATCGGACGCTGGCTAGTTTAGAACATGCAGTAATATACTGCATGTTCTGTATACCGGTGCTGGCGGTCAGGGCAGAGAAGCACGGAGGTCGGCTGTCACTCAGCAGCGCTGCTTAACAAATCTGTTGAGTGTACCAACCCGGTACAAAACGGTACAGCCCCATTTGCCGGTACAGACCATTAGAAAACGGTACTGTACCGGCTAAAATGGTATAGTTGGAGGGTATGTGTATTCAGTGTTATTACCAGGGCCGTATTACTGACACACAGAGGCTGCTGCCAGCATAGGGGTGTGAGCTAAATACCCCCCTATACATCTACAGGCAGACTGTATTCAGTGTTATTACCAGGGCCATATTACTGACACACAGAGGCTGCTGCCAGCATAGGGGTGTGCGCTAAATACCCCCCTATACATCTACAGGCAGACTGTATTCAGTGTTATTACCAGGGCCATATTACTAACACACAGAGGCTGCTGCCAGCATAGGGGTGTGAGCTAAATACCCCCTATACATCTACAGGCAGACTGTACTCAGTATTATTACCAGGGCCGTATTACTGGCACACAGAGGCTGCTGCCAGCATAGCGGTGTGAGCTAAATACCCCCCTATACAACTACAGGCAGACTGTACTCAGTGTTATTACTAGGGCCATATTATTGACACACAGAGGCTGCTGCCAGCATAGGGGTGTGAGCTAAATACCCCCCTATACATCTACAGGCAGACTGTACTCAGTGTTATTACCAGGGCCGTATTACTGACACACAGAGGCTGCTGCCAGCTTAGGGGTGTGAGCTAAATACCCCCCTATACATCTACAGGCAGACTGTACTCAGTGTTATTACCAGGGCCGTATTACTGACACACAGAGGCTGCTGCCAGCATAGGGATGTGAGCTAAATATCCGCCTATACATCTACAGGCAGACTGTACTCAATGTTATTACCAGGACCTAATTTCTGACACACAGAGGCTGCTGCCAGCATAGGGGTGTGAGCTAAATACCCCCCTATACATCTACAGGCAGACTGTACTCAGTGTTATTACCAGGGCCATATTACTGACACACAGAGGCTGCTGCCAGCATAGGAGTGTGAGCTAAATACCCCCTATACATCTACAGGGAGACTGTATTCAGTGTTATTACCAGGCCATATTATGACACACAGAGGCTGCTGCCAGCATAGGGGTGTGAGCTAAATACCCCCCTATACATCAACAGGCAGACTGTACTCAGTACTCCCATTCTGAAAAAACAAAATTCTGACCCCAGTACTCTCTCAAATTACCGTCCTATCTCCCAGCTCCCATGCCCCTCCAAGCTACTTGAGAGACTTGTCTACACCCGCCTCATACACTTTCTTAACTCGCACAACTTATTGGACCCACTTCAGTCCGGCTTTCGTTCCCAACATTCCACAGAGACAGCACTGACTAAGGTAGTAAGTGATCTTGTCACTGCCAAGGCTAAAGGCCATTACTCACTCCTAATTCTTCTAGATCTCTCTGCTGCTTTTGACACTGTTGACCACTCTCTTCTCATACAAACACTGCAATCCCTAGGTCTTAAGGACACAGCTCTTTCTTGGTTTTCTTCCTACCTGTCTGATCGCTCTTTTACTGTTCGTTTTTCTGATTCTGCCTCCTCTTCGCTACCTCTATCAGTTGGAGTACCGCAAGGCTCTGTCTTAGGTCCTCTGCTATTCTCAATCTATACCACCTCTCTTGGCAAACTAATCAGCTCTTTTGGATTTCAGTACCATCTGTATGCGGATGATACTCAAATCTACCTATCCTCTCCAGATTTATCTCCATCTGTATTGGTCCGTGTCACTGAATGTATTTCTGCCATTTTATCTTGGATGTCATCTCGCCACCTGAAACTTAATATTTCTAAAACAGAATTAATTATATTTCCACCGGACAATAACAGTTACCAACCTGATCTCTCTATCACTGTTGATACCTCTACCATCCACCCCGCCCCACAAGCTCGCTGCCTTGGTGTCATCCTTGACTCTGAACTGTCCTTTGTTCCCCACATTCAATCTGTCTCAAAATCATGTTACATACATTTAAAAAACATATTCAAAATTCGACCATATCTCACACAATACACTACAAAAACACTAATCCATGCACTTATTATTTCCCGCATTGACTATTGCAATAGCCTCCTTACTGGTCTTCCCAAAAACAGGCTATCACCATTTCAATCCATTATGAATGCAGCTGCAAGGCTTATCTTCCTTGCGAAACGTTCTTCTGCTGCCCCGCTCTGTCAGTCCCTCCATTGGTTGCCGGTGTTCTACCGTATTCAATACAAAATACTGTCACTTACACATAAGGCTATTAACCAAACCACACCAACATACATCTCTACACTCATCTCAAAATATCTCCCAACCCGACCTCTCCGCTCAGCACAAGATCTGCATCTCTCATCCCCATGCATTACTTGCTCCCATTCACGGTTACAGGACTTTCTTTGCACTGCACCCACTCTATGGAATGAACTACCTCGCACAATAAGACTTTCCTCTAGTCTCCAATCCTTCAACGATCCCTGAAAACTCACCTCTTCAGGCAAGCTTATCAAATTCCAGAACCTCCCACATAACCTTCATAGCTTCCATATCTAATTACATCCCCTTTTTACAGTCCACACACAATCTCACACATCGTCTTTCTCTCACATCCTCATGACATTTGGTCGATATTCCTGTGTGACTGGATCATGCAGCCAACCAAGAAACTGTGCATTCTGGCTGGACCAAAATGCAATATATAGCATAGCACCTATCCTTGTGTATCAATGCCCTATAGATTGTAAGCTTGTGAGCAGGGCCTTCCTACCTATATATCTGTCTATTATTACCCAGTTTTGTTCTACTAATGTTTACAATTGTAAAGCGCAACGGAATATGCTGCGCTATATAAGAAACTGTTCATAAATAAATAAAATATATAAAATATTATTACCAGGGCCGTATAACTGACACACAGAGGCTGCTGCCAGCATAGGGGTGTGAGCTAAATACCCCCCTATACATGTACAGGCAGACTGTACTCAGTGTTATTACCAGGGCCGTATTACTGACACACAGAGGCTGCTGCCAGCATAGGTGTGTGAGCTAATTACCCCCTATACATCTATAGGCAGACTGTATTCAGTGTTATGACTAGATGAGCGGGTTCAGTTTTCTGAGAACCGATCCCACCCGAACTTTGGGGATCCGAGGCAGATCCGAGTCGACTCGGGTTTTCCCGCCTGACTCCGATCTGAAAACGAGGCAAAACGTCGTCATCCCGCTGTCGGATTCTCGCGGGTTTTGGATTTTATAAAGGTCCCGCGCTCGCCGCCATTTTTATTCCGGCTGTGGAGAGTGAAACAGGGAGGGAGCTGGGACCTATGCTGTTGTTATTAATTGCATGCTGATGCTGTGCATAGGGGCTGACTACTGGTGTCCATAAGGGCTGGCTGTTGTCTATAGAGATGCTGGCTGGCTCTTGTCATATCCATAGGGGATGGCTGTCTGTCATTGTCCTGTCCATAGGGGCTGGCAGTTGTCCTGTCCATAGGGGCTAACTTGCTGTAGTGCTGTGTTGTCCAGGGGGTGCTCTATCCTTCAGGGGTGCTCTTCACCCACCCCCAGTGTGAAAAAATTAAAACAAATTAATGTTAGCCACACTTGTCATCAGTTAAGGATATTGGATTCTAACTTCTATACACTCCTGCCTATACCTTCTAATATCCTGCCTATACCTTCTAATATCCTGTCTATAAACCTCTAAGGATGACGCTATTTTGCGTACTCAAATAGTAAATAAAGACTCCAAACTTTGAACCTGTGGTTCCAAAGCACAAAGTGATATTTCAAGTAAAAGTACAGTCAGTTACACGCTATGATCTAAGTACAATTTAGCGCAAAGAATTATACAGACCCAAGTACAGTATACATATGCAGCGCCTCTGGACCAGATGTAGGCATCAGCAAGAAACCCCCGTCTATCAGCATTCAGCAAGAAGACTAGAAACCCAGGGTCAGAGCACACATATTTATACCCCCCAGAAATAGACAACACAATAGAAAGGCTTGTTGCTGATGCCATTGGTTCCCAAGGGGGACGCATCTGTTACAGAGCATTTAACAGGTTGGTTCAAATGGACACAGAACAGCCTCTAACAGCTTGTTGCCTCCTCTATTTCCCCTGCAGGCACAAAAATACATTTTGGTTCTTTATGTCTTTACGGTCCATAAGTTGCGAACGCATGTTCCGATCTTCACACCGTTGATACCGGGAAGCTGAGGATAAAGTGCGGATCAGTATAATATCAAACACAGCTTACTTATCATGTATTAAACCTTAGATACCAAAATAGTCTTTATTTCACAGCATTTGTAATAAATTAATAAAACTTGAATCTTTTACTTTATAGCTATGGAACCATTTGTATAAGTGTGCATTATGTAAGTATTAGGGATATGGGAAAAGACGCTAGTTAGGTTTATCTGATTTGGGGCAGATGTGCACGCATGCAGCTAATAAATAGCGCTCGCATGCAGGATATTGTGCATTCGCTACTGAGCGTCATGTTAGCAGCTCAACTGTGTGTAATGTGCGATGTCTATGCATGAGATTCTATACACACATATATATGTGTATACATACATATATACACACATATATATGCACACACACACATATCTCATTCCTTATTTACAGTTTCAAACTGTAATGCAAATGTGTTACCCCCAGCTGTGAAGCCGGGGCCTTTCTGTCTGGGTGTGGGACTAAAACCTGTTTAGGATTCAGACAAATTCAATTGTGTAGATCAATGCCTGGGTTATATTACAAATGCCACAACTATACTTGTCTATATACAGGGATTCCCAATTTGTATGTAAAACACTCACAGTATTCAGGTGTATTGTCTATTCTATTTACTTTTCTCAGGGGCTGTTCTTCCAGTTGCCCATGGTAGATTATCAAAAACATTGCCATCTGTACTTAGCTCGTGAGTTCTAACTTAAAATGGCGCTGGTCGCAAAATGGCGTCTTGCAGATTCTTGTTTCTAAAATGGAGTCTAGCTGCCATTCGCAAGATGGCGTCGTGCACGCTAATTTTTTACGCTGATTCCGTCTCAGCCACTAATCCAGCTTCGACACAGTGCAGGGGTGCTGTGCTGCTGTCTGTTAAGGGGCTGCTGCCTCTTTCAGGAGTTCACCCCAGTGTTAAAAAAATATATAAAAATTTTTCTTGTGTGGCATGTAAGCCACACCTGTCATCGGCGTAGCTGCGCAGGGGTGCTGTGCTGCTGTTTGTCAATGGCTGCTTCCCAAAAAATAAACAATTTTGTGTGCGTGTCAGCCTCACCTGGCTGTCACTGTCATCGGTGTAGCTGCGCAGGGGTGTTGTGCTGCTGGCCCAAAAATAAAAATAAACAATTTTTTTGTGTGCGTGTTAGCCACATCGGTTAGCTGCGCAGGGGTACTGTGCTCCTGTCTGTCAAATGGCTGCTGCCCAAACAATATTTTTTGTGTGCGTGTTAGCCGCACCAGTCATTGGCGTAGCTGCGTAGGGGTGCTGTTCTGCTGTCTGTCAAGGGGCTGCATGAATATTGCAATGAAAACTTTTTTTTTTTAAGTAATTGGGTTACAAAAAGTAGTTTTTTAATCTTAAACATAGCAGAAATGTTATACTAACATACTAACAGCTTATAAAGTTATATGCTCTAAAAAACTAAAGCCTATATTTATTTACAAACCTATATAGAGTGGACAACCTAAATTCTAAAACTGTTCTATTCAAAAACATAAACAAAAGCAAAGATTATAAGTCTAGTGTGTTATTATGATGTTAGAATGTAGAAGGCCAAAAATTGGGTGGACCACACATGGGTGATTGATCAACCATGGCGACTGGATTAGTGTCATAAGAGGAGGCTGCAAACTGGGTGTCATGTTATGAGTTGGCCATATGGGGTATGTTGCTGTTAAGGGATCAGGCTGGTTATCAGTGGACACATTATTATAGTTGTTGTTATTCTGGGCTGCCATCTCCTGAAGGGTGTTTACCAACAGACAGAGACTACCTATCAGCTCAGGCATAGACAGTTCTTGAGGAACAGAGCTCTGCTCTATGGAGGGAAGCCAAATAGGTGGGAGCCGCTATTCCAACATCTGAAGCTCTTCTCTCTCCACATCATCTATTATAGATGAAAAAAAATGTAATCGGGGACATCTAGATCCTCTTTCTGTACCCTGCTCACCCATTTTAGACAGGAAGTCCAGGATGGATGGTTGAAAGAAGGTCTAGCAACAGATGGGGATGGTCATTATCAAGACCTGGTCCCCCCAGTGGGTGTAGTCTGGGAGGTATTGGTTGGCATGCAGGCAGCGGAATAACAAAGCCTCCATGTTGTCTGTGCTCACTATTCCGTATTTCAGTTTGCGACTTAAGTAGGAATAAAGTCGGCTACAGAACACAGAATCACTGGATGTCTTAAGGTGCATACACACTAGACGATATGCTCCCTGAGCGATATCGTCTAGTGTGTCCCCGGCAGGCTGTGCTCAATGTCGTTCATGACATTGAGCACAGCCGCTGAACGATATCATTAGCGATATCGTTCAGCGCCGGGCTCTCTCACCCATTCCCTGACATGCAGCAACCTGACGAGGTCGTCAGGTTGGCCTGCATGTCAGCCCGATGAATGAGGATGACGAACGACCCGCGGGAACGCGCGTCGTCACCGTTCATCTTTTTTGTGTTAAAAATGGACGATAAAGTGGACGACTGAACGATAACGATATCGTTATCGTTCAGTCGTCCACTTTAATCGCCCAGTGTGTACGCACCATAAGTGCATTCAGGCCAGATACGATCCATGAATTCCCAGACAGATGAATCCTTTGCTTGTGAGAATCTTTGGTAATTCCTGGCAAAGGTGGGTGTTATAACCACTTTGAAGGCTGTAACTTTGAACTGCTTTATAGAAAACATGTGAATGAAACCTTTCCATACGGCAGAACATGATGGAGAAATCCCTTGAAGTTCAGGACCTAGAGCATCTTTTTTCATGTGCTCTGAGGCCTCTCCTGACTGTGAAGAAAGATTCTCCACACTGTAGTCTTCCATTGTGACTTTTAATGGTGATTTCAATGTTGTCCACTGGCTGAGATCCATCTCATCTGAGGGTTGGGTTTTCCCCATGCAAATGAGACAATTCACATACAGAAGGTGACTCTTATGTTTAGCTGTGGTGTCAGTCTCTCTTTTGGCAGAATTTTCACAATCTTGGTCTTGGGGACACCATGATGAATCAGACAGATCCTCCAGGGTAAACATCTGATCTGGTGTTATATCTATCTCTATTAAACCTTTGTGTGTGAGTTTAGTCACCTGCCGCTTGTGGTGAAGCTCTTTTTCTGCTTTCTCAATGATCTCCAGATGCAACGTAAAACTTAAACCTGAAACTGAAATGTTGCATTTAATGCTCTGTTCTGCTTGTTCACACATCTAAGTAATATGGCTAAGTGGACAGTGGGAACAACGGCAATTTGAAGGCCACTAACTAACTTTTTAATGTCCTTGTACAGGTTGGCAAATTCCTTTACAGAAGGTTTGCAAAGGATTATTTAAGTCAATTGTTTATTTTTGGAAAGCACGCTCCCTGGTCCCCTTCTGGGATGAAAAAAATCCACTTCCAGCAAGCAGGCATGGCGCTGAAGAATTCCAAAGAAAGACACAACGTAAGACTTAAACATTAAATCTGAAATGCTCTGTTCCGCTTGTTCACATATCTGATATGGTTAAGTGGACAATGGGAACAACGGCAGTTTTAACTAAAGCCACTAAAACTAACTCTGTTTTTTTAATGTCCCTGTACAGGTTGGGAAATGCCTTTATAGAAGATAATCCAAAGGATTATTTCAGTCAATTGTTTTTGGAAGCACTCTTCCTGGTCCACTTCTGGGATGAAACTCCACTCCTAGACGTAGAACAGGTGCAGAATTCTCAAGAAAGACTCAACGTATGGCCTTAAATCAGGGGTAGCCAACCTCGGTCCTCTAGAGCTCACGTTTTCCAGATGACCTAGCTGGTGCACAGGTTTATTGATTACTTACTAACACATTTAGAAAGATCCACAGGTGGAGTTAATTATTATAGTTGTGATTCTTTGAGGAGACCTGGAAAACATGCACTGATGGTAGGTCTCGAGGACCAGGGTTGACTACCCGTGCCTTAAATCATAGATCTTACGCTTGAGGCCACTTTTTTTTTTTTGTTATGTCCCTGTACAGGTTGGGGAATGCCTTTTCATGTGGAAAGCACTACTAGAAGTCTTCCTTCTGGGATGAGAAAATCAACTCCCAGCAGCAGCAGCCATGCTCAAGGATTCTTCTGTGGCAAGGACTGATGTGAATGTCTCACATTTTTTTTTTGTAAATGCCTCCTTCCCTCCCCTTCTCCCTCATAAATTTTCTTCATAATCAAAACATGAAATAAAATTTACTACCAATCAAATCAACCCTTCCTGTCCCTGCCTTCATCTACATACATACTCCAACTCCCTCAAGCCTCTCTTGAATAATAAAAGTGTTTCCTGATGTGCCATGTTTGAAGTTGAACTGCCATGCGTTTGTGCCGCCCACTGCTGCCGCTTAGTTTAGTCGGCCAGCTAGCTTGGTGCAAATTTTGGGCCTAAACTGGATGAAAACAATATAGTGAGCTGTGAGGTGGTCAAAATTGACTGGAAACGAGTGGAAATAAATGTTATTGCGGTTAATAATACTGTAGGAACAGAAAGAAGGCCCATTTTATGTGATTTTAGCTGTTTTTACGATTTTTTTTAAGAAAAAATCCAGATCTAAAACCAAAACCGAAAAACAAAACAAGGAGGTGAGGTTTTTGGTAAAACTTGTCCAGATCCAAAACCAGGGGAGATCCAGATCCAAAACAGGGGGTCAGTGCATATCTCTGTTACGGCAAGAAAATGGTGGAGATACAATTAGCCATGCTGCAGTATTTCGGTGGTGGAAACACTTCAAAGACAGTATTACGCGTTCTGGGAGACCATACACCGCTGTTACAGATGTCAACATTGCCAAAGCTGCGGAGATGTCGCAAAATGACAGGTGGTTAACTTTACGCAAACTTTTCGTATTCACTTGGACTTACTTTCAGTAACTGAATAGATAGGGTGGTACGTGCGCTCCTATGTTGTGGGTGCAGGGAGACGACCAAGAGGAAGGGTAGGGACAGGTGAAAAGTTATGTGGCAAATATGACAATTGTGTTAATGTGGTATGTGGTATTACTTGTGACAATTGTGGATATGCAATGATAGGCAGCACAAGTATTTAAGAGACAATCCTTGGTCCCCCCCCTGCAACCACAATGAAGCAGCGCACGTACCACCCTATCTATTGTGACAAAGGAACTGAAAATGCATCACGTGTATGCCAGGTGGGTACCTAGAATCTCACAGAAGAGCAGATGCGACGATGAGTTGAATCGTGCAAGACAACTGTTCGAATGTCAAAGAGGATACCCGATTTCCTGACATCGATTGTGACGTATGGCGAATCATGGGTTCTTCATTATGATCCGGAATCCAAACATGGAAATATGCAAAATCGCCTCTGCCCAAAAAATTCTGTGTGATTCCTTCAGCGTGTAAAGTCATTCTTCTGCTGTTCTTTGATGCGCACGGTGTGATCCAACAGCATTGGTTTCCCGAGGACAATTAATGGTGACTACTATGCAAACGTCCTGATAACCCATTTGCGTGGAGCCAAGAGGAAGTAAAGACTACATTTGCTGAAGAAACAGTGTTTTTTGCTCCAAGACAATGCCCGACCACATGTTGCTGCTGTTGCATTGACAGCACTGACTGAAATGAATGGGACAGTGCTGGAATACCCTCCGTATAGCCCGGACTTAGCGCCCTGTGATTTCTGGGCATTCCCAACCCTGAAAAAACAACTGTGCGGAAAGAAGTTCTCAACAGATGACGCAGTGAAAAATGCCACAGCTACAACGCTAACAGTGATGTCACAAAACAGCCTACTGCACGTCTTTCAATCGTTGCTGAAACGCTGCAAAAACTGTATTGAATGTGAAGGGCGCTACTTTGAAAAAGAAATATGTTCAGACCCTGTGGAATCCTCTGATTCTGAATAAAAAAAAAAAATCAGTCTCATTACTTTCCAATCAGCCCTTGCAGATGGAATTCATCTTGTTTGTGATTGCTCAGTGTGCACTATTTGTCATTCACGCTTGTCAGATTGTCATTATTTTCTGGTATTTGATTTGGCAATACCGTGTATGGACCAGAGCGACCTGATATTGGGCATAAATATCAAAATACAAAGAAAAAAAAGGGATAATCACACCTGAGCGCCCCTAATACAAATAGAATAATGTGAAAATTACTTATCTTCAATCATATATTCTTCTGGAATCTTTTCCCAATAATTCAAACATATAAAGAAAGAGAAAAATGGAAAATCTAGTGCAGACAATTTCCACAGTACAATGATATAGAAAATAAAAACCTTTTATAATAAAAGATTTTTTTCAATATATTGGTATATATGATGTACTAATCCATCAAAGCACGTATTTTGAATAATCAGACAATATTTTAATACATATGAATAATACACAACCCCAACTTATAAATTTATGGGGTTAAGAATGACAGAAAACATAAAAACATAGACTTTCAGTGAAGTTGGCCTCATACCAGAATCAGGAAAAAAAATGAGCCTGTAGTAAGCTTAAGGGATAGATGGAAAAACCCGGGATCCACCTCAGCTGCCTTAAAGACTGCACAGGATATAAGACTTATATGTATTTATGGACCTAAGACTACCTTATTGTGGGAGAGCGGACCGGAAATAGCGGGTCCGTTGACTTCCGGTTTTTTGCAAATGTGAAGAAACATCACATTTTCTCTGTTGAAATAGCTGGATTAATGTTTTTTGTAGGTAGGAAAAGATTATATGAATTTTAAGTGATTTTTGTTGTATATTTATGTATATTCATTGTAATGAAGCTGGCTCCTCCCAGATATCAGGAAGTTGATTGATATGGGTATATAAGGAGGCTTTTAACAATAGAACCCCCATTGCCTTGAAAAAATATGAGATATGGTAAGAACTTACCCTTGTTATCTCTATTTCTACGAAGTCCATAGGGTTCCACAGGATACCTTGGGGTATAGGTGTGACGTCAGTCGCTGGGCACCATAGAGTTAAGCTTTTCAGCCTCCCAGGATGCACTAGGGTCCCCCTCCTATACCCCGCCCCCGAGCCAAGGCACCTCAGTTAGTTATCAAGCCATAGGCCGGAGGAGGAGAAGGAAGAGAGAGAAAAAAGATCTGGACACATACAAGAATCACATTCTCACCAGAGGGAGACGGAAACCCGGTGACCAGAGTAGAGCCCATCTGCAGCACAGGTGCGACAGGGCGGGAGTCCTGTGGAACCCTATGGACTTCGTAGAAATAGAGATAACAAGGGTAAGTTCTTACCATATCTCATATTTTCTACTTCAGGGTCCATAGGGTATCCACAGGATACCTTGGGGATGTCCCAAAGCAGTATCCTTTAAGGGTGGGGACGCTCCTGTGCAGAAAGGAGAATCCGCCGCCCGAAGGAAGCATCCTGAGAGGCGAAGGTGTCAAACCTGTAATACCTCACGAAGGTATGGACAGAGGACCACGTAGCAGCCTTGCAGATCTGAACTGCAGAGGCACCACGTCGAGCTGCCCACGAAGGACCCACAGACCTAGTGGAATGAGCCTTCAGAGAAGGAGGGACCGGTAGGCCTTCATGAAGATAAGCTTCAGAAATAGCCATACGGAACCAGGCTGCCAAAGTTTGCTTTGAAGCAGGCCAACCCTTTTTACGGAAGCCATAGAGGACAAACAAAGCGTCCGACTTCCTAAACGAAGAAGTGCGGTCAACATAAGTCCTTAAGGCCCGCACAACATCCAAAGAGGCCTCACCCACGGAAAGACCCGGTGAGTTAAAGGCCGGAACAACTATTTCCTCGTTAACATGAAACTGGGAAACAACTTTGGGAAGAAACTCGGGCCGAGTGCGGAGCACTGCCCTGTTCCCATGAAAAACAAGAAAGGGGGTCTACAAGAAAGAGCTCCTAACTCAGAAACACGTCTGGCCGAAGCAATGGCCAGAAGGAAAACAGTCTTAGCTGTTAGCCATTTAAGATCCACTGAGCCCAGTGGTTCAAACGGCGGTCCTTGGAGAGCCCTCAGGACCACAGCCAAATCCCAAGGCGCCACAGGTGGAACAAAGGGCGGCTGAATGCGGACAACACCCTGCATAAAGGTGCGCACATCCGGGATTGTAGCAATCCTACGGTGAAACCAGACAGATAGGGCCGAAACCTGTACCTTCAAAGAAGCAAGGCGAAGCCCATGATCTAGTCCCGCTTGCAGGAAGGCGAGAATCCGAGACAGACGAAACTCCCGCGGTGCATAACCTCTCGGTCGACACCACTGGAAGAACGTATGCCACACGCGATGGTATATCCTCGCGGAAGACGGTTTCCGAGCTCGTAACATGGTAAGCACCACAGAGCTGGAAAACCCCCGGGACCTCAGCATGGCGTCTCAACAGCCACGCCGTCAAAGACAGCCGAGTCAGGTCCGGGTGAAGGCAAGGACCCTGAGACAGAAGGTCCGGTCGTAGCGGCAACCGCAGAGGACTGTCCACGGACAGACCCTGAAGGTCTGAGAACCAGTGCCGTCTGGGCCACGCGGGAGCTATCAACAGGAGCGTCCCTCCTTCCTGTTTGAATTTCCGGATTACCCGTGGAAGAAGGGAGACCGGAGGGAACAGGTATGCGAACCGGAACGTCTACCGGACGGACAGAGCATCCACCAGAGACGCCCCTTCGTCTCTTGTGCGAGACCCGTACACCGGCAACTTGTTGTTGTGCCGGGACGCCATGAGGTCGATTTCTGGAAGACCCCACCTGTCCACCAGTAGTTGAAAAACGTCCGGGTGCAGGGACCATTCCCCCGGATGAACGTCCTGGCGACTTAGAAAGTCCGCCTCCCAATTTAGCACTCCCGGGATGAAGACCACTGATATGGCCGGAAGATTGCGCTCCGCCCAAACCAGGATCCGAGAGACCTCTACGAGAGCCGCCCGACTGCGAGTTCCTCCTTGCCTGTTTATGTAGGCCACGGTGGTAGCGTTGTCCGACTGGACCTGCATCGGGCGACCCTGGAGAAACCGCTGTGCCTGCTGGAGAGCATTGAAGACCGCACGGAGTTCCAAGATATTTATTGGAAGCTCCGCTTCTGTCGGCGTCCACCTGCCCTGGAACAAGTGTGGACCCGAAACTGCTCCCCAGCCCCGAAGACTGGCATCCGTTGTCAACAGGACGCAATTTGGAACCCAGAACGGACGTCCCTTGTTGAGGTGGGTCGTCTGTAACCACCACGCAAGGGACAGGCGAACCTCCGGGGTGAGCACAATCGTCTGGGACTTCAGAGACTGAGGCAGCCCGTTCCACTTGGACAGGATCAGGTGCTGCAGAGGTCTGGAGTGAAACTGGGTGTATTCCACCATATCGAACACCGACACCATGGAGCCCAGTAACCTCATCGCCGAGTGTAAGGACACCCGGCGGCTGTGCAGGCAACTGCGCACCCTTGACTGTAAAGCAGAGATCTTGTCCTCCGTCACGAAGATCCTTTGCTGTCCCGAGTCCAATAAGGCTCCAAGAAGCAGAATCCTCCGAGATGGGATTAGAGTGGACTTCTGCCAGTTGATTAGCCAGCCGTGCCGTTGCAGCAGTGCAATGGTCAGGTCCAAGTGGCGTAACAGGAGCTCTGGAGATCCTGCTACCAATAACAGGTCGTCCAAATACGGCAACATGCGGACTCCCTGCAGCCGCAGAGAAGCCGCCATGACTGCCATCACCTTAGTATGCAATACCTTCCGCAGCTCCGTAGCCTTGTTCCGGTCTGATGGTAGACCCGTGGTGAAGAAGCGAGCCGGGGGTCTGTGCCGGAAGGAGAGGGCGTATCCGTGGGAAACCACCTCCAGAACCCAAGTGTCTGTCGTAGTGGTCGACCAACACTGGGCGAACTGTAGCAGGCGGCCTCCCACCCTGGGATCCCCCAAAGGGAGGCCCGGACCGTCAGGCCGCAGGCTTGTCATCTGGCTTGGGGGCCGGACGTCTGGTACTCCATGCCTGCTTCCGGGGCTTGACCGATTTCTTAGGGCCAGCCTGTCGAGGAAACGACTGTGGTTTGGGCCTGCCCTGGGCCCTAGATGACCGAAAGGACGATGGTCCAGAACCAGAAGGAGCAGCGGCCGACGGGAGACAAGCAGATTTGGCTGCCGCCAGCGTGGCCACAATCTTATCCAGATCCGGACCGAAGAGAACTTCTCCGGTAAACGGCAACGCTTCCAGACCTTTCTTGGAATCTGCGTCCGCCTTCCAGGATCGCAGCCACAAGGTGCGACGAGCAGCTACTGCTGCTGAAGAAATTCTAGACACCAGAGTACTAATGTCTAGAGCCGCCTCGTTGATGTAGGTGGCCGAATCACGGAGATTGCCAATCAACTCTGCCTGTTCGGCCGGACAGTCGGATTCAAAAGAAGCCTCTAATGAATCCGCCCAGCGCTCCATCGCTCTGGCAACCCAGCAAATGGCCATAGCCGGCCGTGCTGCCCCCCCTGCAAGGGAATAAGCGGACTTCAGGCAGATTTCTACCTTGCGGTCGTAGCATCCTTGAGGGAGGACATGGATGGCATCGGCAATGTGGCACTACGGACAAGACGGGTCACGTGAGAATCCACCTGTGGAGGGGATTCCCACTTAGCAAAATAATTATCCGCGAACGGATAAGCCACCGCCAGGCGTCTCTGCGGCTGGTATCTTTTGCCAGGTTGTTTCCACGCCTCCTCTAAATGGTCCACCAACTGACCCGAAAGAGGAAAGACTGTGGCATCGCCCTTCACATCTTTGAAAAAGGCATACTTAGATTTAGCCGCTGGGGGAACTTCGTCCTCAATCACCAAGGCTGTGCGGACCGCCCGAATAAGTCCAGGAATATATACTTTGGACTTAGCATCAGCGTCCTTAGTATGGAGAGGTTCCTGATCGTAAGGATCCAGAATCTCCCCATCATCAGACGTCCCTTCGTCATCCTCATAAGGAGCGGACAGAGATGCCACCGGCCTTTTATGAGGCCGCATCACAGACTCCCCTTGCAACACATCCGACAAGTGCTGTACAGAACTCGTCAGGGAGTTAACCCACGCTGGCTCCTGAGAACCCGGGAGCGGAGAAATAGGGAGACTGTGGGGTACCACCAATTGTCGTGGGAACCCCTGCATGGGTGACGACACCACAGACTGCTGGGACAAACCCATCGGAGTAAACGCGGGCTGCGGAGCTAACTGGCCCACTAAAGCTGTTAACGCCTGAGCGAAACAAGCCCAGGGCGGCTCCTGTACCGGTGCTGCAACCGTAATAGGCCGCGCCATGGACAAACACTGCCGGCAAAGGCCCTCCGCGCTACCCTCCCCCTCCGCTAACGGTACTTTGCACGTGGTACACTGTAGCCGAAGGGGAAAATCACTTTCAGACATGATGGCACCACGTATGTGACCTCTCTCACCAATTAAGTATTAAATAGGCGAGAGACCACCCTGCAGCACCGCACCGCAAGGGCTTTAGCAGAAAGAACAGGGACAGTAATAAAGCTGACAGTTTAGAGAAGAAAAGTTACAGGCAGCGCTAGCACAGTCACATACAATGCAGAGAAATAACAATTCCTGCACTAACAGCGCTGATCACTCAACTACACAGACACAGGGCCTGGTAGGACACAGCGCTGCATACACAGACCTGAGCCACAGTGGAGGAGAGGTATGCGGGGGGACCCAGACCACGATGCTTCCGTCCAGCGCTTCCAGCAGCGTTCACCATGCGTTCTGGAGAAGATGGCCGCCGAGGAGCAGAGAGGAGGCTGGCCTGGGGGAGGAGCGCTGCCACAGGACCAGTCGGCAGCATGCAGAGAGGGCTGTGTGCAGCGGGGGAGGCGCCGGCTGTGAGACAGGGAAGGCGCGCTCCCCTGGCATGCATTTAACCCCTGGGACGCCGCAGCGCTACCGCTCTGCTGCGGTCCGCTGTCCCAGGGGGTAGTGGAAAGCGCAGGTTGGTCGCCTGGCTCCACGCTGCAGCCAGTCCCCAGGGAGCCCCCTGCCTGGGGACTTAGGACCATGTGACCAGCGGGGACCCACCGCGGGACCCCGCTGCTTACCTTTGTCCCCCTTGGATCCGGCCATGGTCCGGAACATCTGGGGTCACCGCTAGCTGTGACCCCAGATGCTCACCAGCATCCCCGGATCGGTACCGGCATTCTGGTACCGGCGGGGGTGTAGGGAAGACAGCATGGACGTCAGGACTGACTGTCCATGCTGTACATCCAGATGTGCAGCCACAGCTGCACTGAAGAAAGCTTCAGGGGCTCTTCTAGCCCCCACTCCGACAGGTGCACCCGACGCCGGCCGGGCACCAAACTAAACTGAGGTGCCTTGGCTCGGGGGCGGGGTATAGGAGGGGGACCCTAGTGCATCCTGGGAGGCTGAAAAGCTTAACTCTATGGTGCCCAGCGACTGACATCACACCTATACCCCAAGGTATCCTGTGGATACCCTATGGACCCTGAAGTAGAAAGACCTCTGGTGAGGTAGAAACGCGTTGGCTGAGAATAGGGGGACTGCAGTTGGCATTTATCCAGATCAGTGTGGAGGACGTTCCTGGAAGGCAGCTGAGATGGATCCCGGGTTTTTCCATCTATCCCTTAAGCTTACTACAGGCTCATTTTTTTTCCTGATTCTGGAATGAGGCCAACTTCACTGAAAGTCTATGTTTTTATGTTTTCTGTCATTCTTAACCCCATAAATTTATAAGTTGGGGTTGTGTATTATTCATTTGTATTAAAATATTGTCTGATTATTCAAAATACGTGCTTTGATGGATTAGTACATCATATATACCAATATATTGAAAAAAATCTTTTATTATAAAAGGTTTTTATTTTCTATATCATTGTACTGTGGAAATTGTCTGCACTAGATTTTCCATTTTTCTCTTTCTTTATATGTTTGAATTATTGGGAAAAGATTCCAGAAGAATATATGAAGATAAGTAATTTTCACATTATTCTATTTGTATTAGGGGCGCTCAAGTGTGATTATCCCTTTTTTTCTTTGTATTTTGAAATTGCTCTTGAGAGGTAATTTGGGATACCCTTTCTATAAAAAGGGTTCTACTAGAGCAGCCGAGGCGCAGATCATATCACCTAAAGCCTTTTTTTGTGTATTGGGCATAAATATGTCCATCCCATATATATTAGTGACATGGCAATGTTCGGTGTTGCATGGTGTAGTCTGCCGAGCGTAGTCTGCCGAGTGACAAGTAGCACAGCCCCATGTGGCTGACCACTGACACTTATCATACTCTGACTGGTGACGCATGGAGTAGTCTGACCGGTGAAGTGTTGTGTAATCTGACTAGTAACACGTGGTTTAGTATGACCGGTGTCTGACTAGTGAAGCGTTGCGTAGTCTGACCGCTGACGCGTGGCGTAGTCTGACCAGCGAAGCATTGCGTAGTCTGACCGGTGACGCGTGGCGCAGTCTGACCCTATTAAGCTTTGCGTAGACTGACCGGTGACGCTTGGCATAGTCTGAATGGTGAAGCGTGACATAGTCTGACCGGTGACGCGTGGCGTAGACTGACCAGTGAAGCATTGCGTAGTCTGACCGGTGACACGTGGCGGTCTGACCAGTGAAACGTTGTGTAGTCTGACCGGTGAAGCGTGGCTTAGTCTGACCCTGTGAAGCTTTGCGTAGACTGACCGGTGACGCGTGGCTTAGTCTGACCAGTGAAGCGTTGCGTAGTCTGACCGGTGACGCGTGGCGTAGTCTGACTGGTGAAGCGTTGCGTAGTCTGACCGGTGACACGAGACGTAGACTGACCGGTGACGCGTGGTGTAGTCTGACCGGTGACGCGTGGCGTAGTCTGACCAGTGAAGCGTTGCGTAGTCTGACCCCTGACGCGTGGCGTAGTCTGACCGGTGAAGCGTTGCGTAGTCTGACCGGTGACACGTGGCGGTCTGACCGGTGACGCGTGGCTTAGTCTGACCAGTGAAGCGTTGCGTAGTCTGACTGGTGACGGTTGGCTTAGTCTGAATGGTGAAGTGTGGCGTAGTCTGACCGGTGACACATGGCATAGTCTGACCGGTGACGCTTGGCATAGTCTGAATGGTGAAGTGTGGCGTAGTCTGACCGGTGACACAGGGCATAGTCGGACCGGTGACGCTTGGCATAGTCTGAATGGTGAAGTGTGGCGTAGTCTGACCGGTGACACGTGGCGTAGTCTGACCGGTGACGCTTGGCATAGTCTGACCGGTGATGCATGGCGTAGTCTGACCGGTGACACGTGGCGTAGTCTGAATATTCCACTTATAGTGAATGTAAAGGATTCCCCTGTTCCTCTCCTGTCCCTGTGATATTAGTGGTTACACTCCTTGTCCTCATATCACCTGCAGGCTGGCCCCGCCCACCAGCACTCAGTCAGTACCAGCAGCAATGACATCACTGACTGTACTCCACCCGGGTGCCCCCCGCACTGCGCCTGCGCCGAGGAACTGCTCCCGGCTCACGGGATCCGCAGATCTCGCGGTAACTTCCTGGACAGATACCCGGAAGTCTCCTCCGGTAACGACACCGTCTGACCAAATATTGCCTACCGGTGACCGGACACTCCTTATAGGGGTGTAACAACGACACCGTCTGACCAAATATTGCCTACCGGTGACCGGACACTCCTTATAGGGGTGTAACCCACCTCCGCCGGGACACGGCTCCGTGTCTCCACTACAAACAGCCCTGTGTCCAACAGCTCACCTGATGAGCCCAGGTATGTGTCACATATACACAGTCCTTACTTGTATGTGTACATGTACTGTGCCATTCCCCTCTATGTGTGCATATACTGTGCCATTCCCCTCTATGTGTACATGTACTGTGCCATTCCCCTCTATGTGTACATATACTGTGCCATTCCCCTCTATGTGTACATTTACTGTGCCATTCCCCTCTATGTGTACATGTACTGTGCCATTCCCCTCTATGTGTACATATACTGTGCCATTCCCCTCTATGTGTACATATACTGTGCCATTCCCCTCTATGTGTACATATACTGTGCCATTCCCCTCTATGTGTACATTTACTGTGCCATTCCCCTCTATGTGTGCATGTACTGTACCATTTCCCTCTATGTGTGCATATACTGTGCCATTCCCCTCTGTGTGCATATACTGTGCCATTCCCCTCTGTGTGCATATACTGTGCCATTCCCCTCTGTGTGCATATACTGTGCCATTCCCCTCTATTTGGACATATACTGTGCCATTCCCCTCTATGTGGACATATACTGTGCCATTCCCCTCTATGTGGACATATACTGTGCCATTCCCCTCTCTGTGGACATATACTGTGCCATTCCCCTCTGTGTGCATGTACTGTGCCATTCCCCTCTGTGTGCATGTACTGTGCCATTCCCCTCTGTGTGCATGTACTGTGCCATTCCCCTCTGTGTGCATGTACTGTGCCATTCCCCTCTGTGTGCATGTACTGTGCCATTCCCCTCTATGTGTACATTTACTGTGCCATTCCCCTCTATGTGTGCATGTACTGTACCATTTCCCTCTATGTGTGCATATACTGTACCATTTCCCTCTATGTGTGCATATACTGTGCCATTCCCCTCTGTGTGCATATACTGTGCCATTCCCCTCTGTGTGCATATACTGTGCCATTCCCCTCTATTTGGACATATACTGTGCCATTCCCCTCTATGTGGACATATACTGTGCCATTCCCCTCTATGTGGACATATACTGTGCCATTCCCCTCTATGTGGACATATACTGTGCCATTCCCCTCTCTGTGTGCATATACTGTGCCATTCCCCTCTGTGTGCATGTACTGTGCCATTCCCCTCTGTGTGCATGTACTGTGCCATTCCCCTCTGTGTGCATGTACTGTGCCATTCCCCTCTGTGTGCATGTACTGTGCCATTCCCCTCTGTGTGCATGTACTGTGCCATTCCCCTCTGTGTGCATGTACTGTGCCATTCCCCTCTATGTGTGCATGTACTGTGCCATTCCCCTCTATGTGTGCATGTACTGTGCCATTCCCCTCTATGTGTGCATGTACTGTGCCATTCCCCTCTATGTGTGCATGTACTGTGCAATTCCCCTCTATGTGTGCATGTACTGTGCCATTCCCCTCTATGTGTGCATGTACTGTGCCATTCCCCTCTATGTGTGCATGTACTGTGCCATTCCCCTCTATGTGTGCATGTACTGTGCCATTCCCCTCTATGTGTGCATGTACTGTGCCATTCCCCTCTATGTGTGCATGTACTGTGCCATTCCCCTCTATGTGTGCATGTACTGTGCCATTCCCCTCTATGTGTGCATATACTGTGCCATTCCCCTCTATGTGTACATGTACTGTGCCATTCCCCTCTATGTGTACATATACTGTGCCATTCCCCTCTATGTGTACATTTACTGTGCCATTCCCCTCTATGTGTACATGTACTGTGCCATTCCCCTCTATGTGTACATATACTGTGCCATTCCCCTCTATGTGTACATGTACTGTGCCATTCCCCTCTATGTGTACATATACTGTGCCATTCCCCTCTATGTGTACATTTACTGTGCCATTCCCCTCTATGTGTGCATGTACTGTACCATTTCCCTCTATGTGTGCATATACTGTGCCATTCCCCTCTGTGTGCATATACTGTGCCATTCCCCTCTGTGTGCATATACTGTGCCATTCCCCTCTGTGTGCATATACTGTGCCATTCCCCTCTGTGTGCATATACTGTGCCATTCCCCTCTATTTGGACATATACTGTGCCATTCCCCTCTATGTGGACATATACTGTGCCATTCCCCTCTCTGTGGACATATACTGTGCCATTCCCCTCTCTGTGGACATATACTGTGCCATTCCCCTCTGTGTGCATGTACTGTGCCATTCCCCTCTGTGTGCATGTACTGTGCCATTCCCCTCTGTGTGCATGTACTGTGCCATTCCCCTCTGTGTGCATGTACTGTGCCATTCCCCTCTGTGTGCATGTACTGTGCCATTCCCCTCTGTGTGCATGTACTGTGCCATTCCCCTCTGTGTGCATGTACTGTGCCATTCCCCTCTGTGTGCATGTACTGTGCCATTCCCCTCTGTGTGCATGTACTGTGCCATTCCCCTCTGTGTGCATGTACTGTGCCATTCCCCTCTGTGTGCATGTACTGTGCCATTCCCCTCTATGTGTACATTTACTGTGCCATTCCCCTCTATGTGTGCATGTACTGTACCATTTCCCTCTATGTGTGCATATACTGTGCCATTCCCCTCTGTGTGCATATACTGTGCCATTCCCCTCTGTGTGCATATACTGTGCCATTCCCCTCTATTTGGACATATACTGTGCCATTCCCCTCTATGTGGACATATACTGTGCCATTCCCCTCTATGTGGACATATACTGTGCCATTCCCCTCTCTGTGGACATATACTGTGCCATTCCCCTCTGTGTGCATGTACTGTGCCATTCCCCTCTGTGTGCATGTACTGTGCCATTCCCCTCTGTGTGCATGTACTGTGCCATTCCCCTCTGTGTGCATGTACTGTGCCATTCCCCTCTGTGTGCATGTACTGTGCCATTTCCCTCTGTGTGCATGTACTGTGCCATTCCCCTCTGTGTGCATGTACTGTGCCATTCCCCTCTGTGTGCATGTACTGTGCCATTCCCCTCTGTGTGCATGTACTGTGCCATTCCCCTCTGTGTGCATGTACTGTGCCATTCCCCTCTATGTGTGCATGTACTGTGCCATTCCCCTCTATGTGTGCATGTACTGTGCCATTCCCCTCTATGTGTGCATGTACTGTGCCATTCCCCTCTATGTGTGCATGTACTGTGCCATTCCCCTCTATGTGTGCATGTACTGTGCCATTCCCCTCTATGTGTGCATGTACTGTGCCATTCCCCTCTATGTGTGCATGTACTGTGCCATTCCCCTCTATGTGTGCATGTACTGTGCCATTCCCCTCTATGTGTGCATGTACTGTGCCATTCCCCTCTATGTGTGCATGTACTGTGCCATTCCCCTCTATGTGTGCATGTACTGTGCCATTCCCCTCTATGTGTGCATGTACTGTGCCATTCCCCTCTATGTGTGCATGTACTGTGCCATTCCCCTCTATGTGTGCATGTACTGTGCCATTCCCCTCTATGTGTGCATGTACTGTGCCATTCCCCTCTATGTGTGCATGTACTGTGCCATTCCCCTCTATGTGTGCATGTACTGTGCCATTCCCCTCTATGTGTGCATGTACTGTGCCATTCCCCTCTATGTGTGCATGTACTGTGCCATTCCCCTCTGTGTGCATGTACTGTGCCATTCCCCTCTATGTGTGCATGTACTGTGCCATTCCCCTCTATGTGTGCATGTACTGTGCCATTCCCCTCTATGTGTGCATGTACTGTGCCATTCCCCTCTATGTGTGCATGTACTGTGCCATTCCCCTCTATGTGTGCATGTACTGTGCCATTCCCCTCTATGTACATATATATACTGTACCATTCCCCTCTATGTGTCACATATACACAGTCCTTACTTATGTGTGCATGTACTGTGCCATTCCCCTCTGTGTACATGTACTGTCACTGAGACATTCCCCTCTATTTGTATATATACAGTGCCATTCCCCCCTATTTGTATATAATAATAATAATAATAATTTTATTTATATAGCGCTTTTCTCCTAAAGGACTCAAAGTGCTTTACATTTACAGTATATACTGTGCCATTCCCATCTATATGTGCATATACTGTGCCATTCCCCTCTGTATGTACATATACTGTGCCATTCCCCTCTATGTGCGCATATACTGTGCCATTCCCCTCTATGTGCGCATATACTGTGCCATTCCCCTCTATGTGAGCATATACTGTGCCATTCCCCTCTATGTGAGCATATACTGTGCCATTCCCCTCTATGTGAGCATATACTGTGCCATTCCCCTCTGTGTCACATATACACAGTCCTTATTTATATGTAGTGTTCATTCCCCTCTGTGTATATGTACTCACTGTGCCATTCCCCTCTATTTGTATATATACTGTGCCATTCCCCTCTATTTGTGCATATATTGTGCCATTCCCCTCTATTTGTGTATATACTGTGCCATTCCCCTCTATGTGTACATATACTGTGCCATTCCCCTCTATGTGTACATATACTGTGCCATTCCCCTCTGTGTACATATACTGTGCCATTCCCCTCTTTGTACATATACTGTGCCATTCTACTCTGTGTACATATACTGTGCCATTCTACTCTATGTGTACATATACTGTGCCATTCTCCTCTATGTGTACATTTACTGTGACATTCCCCTCTGTGTGTACATATACTGTGCCATTCCCCTCTATGTGTACATATACTGTGCCATTCCCCTCTGTGTGCATGTACTGTGCCATTCCCCTCTATGTGTGCATATATACTGTGCCATTCCCCTCTGTCACATATACACAGTCCCTATTTGTGTGCATGTACTGTGCCATTCCCCTCTATGTGTGCATGTACTGTGCCATTCCCCTCTATGTGTGCATGTACTGTATCATTTCCCTCTGTGTACATGTACTGTGCCATTCCCCTCTGTGTACATGTACTGTGCCATTCCCCTCTGTGTACATGTACTGTGCCATTCCCCTCTGTGTACATGTACTGTGCCATTCCCCTCTGTGTACATGTACTGTGCCATTCCCCTCTGTGTACATGTACTGTGCCATTCCCCTCTGTGTACATGTACTGTGCCATTCCCCTCTGTGTACATGTACTGTGCCATTCCCCTCTGTGTACATGTACTGTGCCATTCCCCTCTGTGTACATGTACTGTGCCATTCCCCTCTGTGTACATGTACTGTGCCATTCCCCTCTGTGTACATGTACTGTACCATTCCCCTCTGTGTACATGTACTGTACCATTCCCCTCTATGTGTACATATATATACTGTACCATTCCCCTCTATGTGTACATATATATACTGTACCATTCCCCTCTGTGTCACATATACACAGTCCTTACTTATGTGTGCATGTACTGTGCCATTCCCCTCTGTGTACATGTACTGTGCCATTCCCCTCTGTGTACATGTACTGTGCCATTCCCCTCTGTGTACATGTACTGTGCCATTCCCCTCTGTGTACATGTACTGTGCCATTCCCCTCTGTGTACATGTACTGTCACTGTGCCATTCCCCTCTGTGTACATGTACTGTCACTGAGCCATTCCCCTATATTTGTATATATACAGTGCCATTCCCATCTATATGTGCATATACTGTGCCATTCCCCTCTGTATGTACATATACTGTGCCATTCCCCTCTATGTGCGCATATACTGTGCCATTCCCCTCTATGTGCGCATATACTGTGCCATTCCCCTCTATGTGAGCATATACTGTGCCATTCCCCTCTATGTGAGCATATACTGTGCCATTCCCCTCTGTGTCACATATACACAGTCCTTATTTATATGTAGTGTTCATTCCCCTCTATTTGTATATATACTGTGCCATTCCCCTCTATTTGTATATATACTGTGCCATCCCCCTCTGTGTACATATACTGTGCCATTCTCCTCTATGTGTACATATACTGTGCCATTCTCCTCTATGTGTACATATACTGTGCCATTCTCCTCTATGTGTACATTTACTGTGCCATTCTCCTCTATGTGTACATTTACTGTGCCATTCTCCTCTGTGTACATATACTGTAGCATTCCCCTCTATTTGTATATATACTGTGCCATTCCCCTCTGTGTACATATACTGTGCCATTCTCCTCTATGTGTACATATACTGTGCCATTCTACTCTATGTGTACATTTACTGTGACATTCCCCTCTGTGTGTACATATACTGTGCCATTCCCCTCTATGTGTACATATACTGTGCCATTCCCCTCTGTGTACATATACTGTAGCATTCCCCTCTATTTGTATATATACTGTGCCATTCCCCTCTGTCACATATACACAGTCCTTACATATGTGTACATATACTGTGCCATTCCCCTCTATGTGTACATATACTGTACCATTCCCCTCTATTTGTATATATACTGTGCCATTCCCCTCTATGTGTGCATATACTGTGCCAT